>CM076581.1:716285855-716885855 GCA_034641835.2 Pinus albicaulis
CTTACTAATCCATCTATTTTCCATCCATTTTCCATTCATTTATTCCATTTTGACATATATTTGATATCTATTCAGGTATTTAATTTTAATTTTTCAAATTCTAAAGTTTTTATGAAAGTTTGATTTTAGTGCAAAATTGGCAGATTCAGAAATTCCCGTAATAGCTATATGGTTGATGTGATTGCAGGACACTTGGGCACGAATTGAATGCATGGATGGACAGCTTGGCAACTAGGACTAAGCCACCTATGCTTAGTTCGAACAGAACAAGCTTTATTAGGCTCATTTAGTTCTAGTCAATCATGACTAGTCATTCAGAAATCCCATAGAAATAGGGCAGTTTTGAGATTCTATGGGATTGGCCATATTTCTTGGGATAAGAATAATGAATTCGACTTAGATAGGTGGATGAGAAGTAGATGGGTTTGTTTGAGTAAAAATAGATCAGTTTGTTCATGAGACTTCTTATATAAAGCCAAAGCTTTGATGGCTTATGTATTAGGATTATTATTGACTTATATACTTTTATATTGTGACAATTTTGGATTGAGAAGTTAATTTGAAGACTTGTGCTGTTATCATTTTGCTGTTCAATGTTATGGATGTGTGACTGAAGTTAAGCTTTTGAGATCATTTATCAAGTGTGCAAGGCAAGGGTGGAAGGGCCCCCATTCCAAGCTAAGTACACTTTCTTGTTAACTAGTTTTATTTCCTTGTAATTTGATGATTGTAGAACTGGTTTTCAAAGCTTTATTTCAGATTGTTTCATGGTTCATGCATAGTGATTGATGTCATTAGTTTATAACTTATTCATCACTTTATCAAGTTGGAAAAACAGATGTATCAAGTTGAGCATCCCTTCTATGAAAATGATGAATTAGAGTTGGTTTCTTTTGTTGGTGTGCAAGCAGTTTCTTGTTGAGATTTTTGATATTAAGATGAATGAATTATAATGGAACACTTTACATGTCTCTTAAGTTAAGATATTCTTTCATTAATAATTTATCCATCTTAAGTTGGTTTTAATCTCTAATTCATTAAGTGGTAATTGAGGTGAAAGTGGATTTCTTGAGTCAAGAATCATTTCAATGTTATTCCTCTTTTTAAACTAATTGAGTTAGAGTTATAGAATAGCTTATCTTTCAAGGTTTGATTATATCTGATCTTCACATATAGTGAACTTTCCTCAAAGCATAAACTACCCGGATTGATAATAAATAATTGTGTTAGTTTAGGTACATAAATTAGCTCAACATTTTGGCGCCGTTGCCGGGGAGGCAAATATCGGCATAGTCAATAGAGGAAAATAAATAAATAAATAAAAACACAAAAACAGTAGTTACACTTTTTAGTTATGTTTCTTTATGCCTAGACATAGAGATCCTCATGGTAGATTTATTAAAAACCCCCCACAAATAGAGATAGGATCATCAAACACCCCAGTTACTAGTAATCCAATCATTGAGGAATTGGCAGAAAAACAAAGAAGTGGACAAAGATTAACTTTGATTGAGAGACAAACTTTGTTAGCTTGGGAAGCAAAGCAAAATCAATCTTCAACTTCTGGAAAACAAAAAGAAATTATCAAAGGAAAACAATCTTTATTTCCATCCATAAATCCTCCTATCTTCGACCAACCTGAAACTCCACTTAAAATTGAAACAAATCAACCAATGGCAGAAGAGGGACATGGATCTGTTATTCTCACTCCTGAACAACGAGCTCAATATGAAAGACAACAAGCAAAATGGAGAAGAAAGAGAGAGGAGGATGCAAAACAAGAAAATGATAGAAAAATAGAAAACGATCAGAAAAGACAAGAAGATGAGACTACCTTTGGCTTTCCAATAATAGACACAAGTGCAATATTAGGAGAAGAAGTGAAAATGAAAAATATTCCACCTTCTGTATTTCCAAATTTTTATGGAATGTCAACAGAAGATCCCGATTCATTTATGTTTGAATTTGATATTCTATGTAGAACATATGGATACACTGATGACATTCATAAACTTCGTCTTTTCCCTGCAACATTAAAAGCAGTAGCCTTGAAATGGTTTATGGGTTTAGGAGAACATACAATAGCTTCTTGGGATGATATGAGATCAGTCTTCCTTAAAAAATATCAAGCTTATTGCAGATCTAGAGATTCAAAGGAAGATATTTTTAGAATGACACAACAAGAAGATGAAAGTTTAGAAGAATATTTGGAAAGATTTTTGTATAATCTATAGAAATCTAAACAACATTCTCTAAATCAAGAAACCATTCGAACAATCTTTCTCAAGGGTATAAGGGATGAATACCTTGACATCTTGAATGTGATGGGTAAAGGAGATATCTCAAACCTACCATTCGATGAAATTGTTGACTTATGTCAAAAATATTCTAGAGGAAGAGCAAAAACAGGAAGAAGAGAAGTAAGTTCAAAAGCAGCAAAGTCAGCTGCAGGAGGGATAACAAGAGCTGAAATAGGAAGTTTATTGGAGAATTTCAAAACAGATCTTTTAAGTACATTAGGGACACAAGTAGATGTGCTAAAGGCAAATAAGAGGAAAGAAGAACAAGACCAAGCTTTAGCAATCTTTTGTCCCAAATGTAGAAACAAACATCCATTAAGAGAATGTCCTTTGGATAGTGTTAAGAGTATTCAGGTTTGTGGTCTTTGTACAGAAAATCATTCCACAGAAAATTGTCTAAAATTGAAAGAATTACAAATGAATTCAATGGAAGAAGTGCCAGGAATGGAAGGTTTTTATTATGTAGCACCACGAAGACCATGGCAACCTAGGATGCCTCAACAACATCAGCAACAATTCCCTCAACAAAATTACCTTTATCCACCTCAAAATCCTTGGACCCCTCCAATGCCATGGCAAGCTTGGCCTCCACAACAATATCCACAACAACCTGCACAAGGTTGGAGAGGATATGGTTATGGAAACCAGCAACCTCAACAATACCAGCAACAATATCAACAACCATTTACATATCCACAATATCCTCAATCCATACCATTTCAACAACAACATTCTGCATATCCACAATCCATCCCATATCCGCAGCAGAATCCTCCACCGTTGTTGACCCAACCACAACAGTTACAGCTTCCCACAAATCAACCCAGACCAACTCAATTACCAGCCCAACCAATTGCAAATCCAAATAATAAGGTGGAAAAAGCTACATACACTGTAGAGGAAGCAACATGTTTTCCCACATATTCAATTCTTCCTCTTAATGAAGTCCATCTAAGGTCTGAAAAAGTGCTTAAAAAGGATTCTCCTCCAATTATAGAAGAACCAACCGAACAAGGAGAATCACCTGAAACATCACAAACTAAGATACAAATTCAGAAAGGAACAAACATTACAACTCAAACACCACCTTATCCTGAAAGGTTAGTGGAACAACAAAAAGAAATACCCCTTCCTGAATTTGATATTTTAGATGAGTTAAAAAATGCTTATGTAAAAATTCCTTTGTTGAAGGCAATTAAAGAAATACCAATATATGCTAAAACAATAAAGGAATTGTGCATTAAGAAATCACAGAAAAAGAAGAAGGATCCTACTACAATCCAAGTCATTGGTAAACTAGCAAGCCTCATGTCTACAGAAACCAAAATAGAAAAATATATTGATCCTGGTATCCCTATGGTTACTATATCAATAAATAATTTCTCAGTACCAAACACATTAATAGACTTGGGAGCAGCTATAAATGTAATGACAATGGAGACAATGAAAACTTTGCATTTGAACAACATTAGATCAACTTCTACAATCTTAGAATTAGCAGACAGATCTAAAGTTGTTCCTGAAGGAATATTGGAAGATATTATAGTCTCTTTGGATTCATGGGAGTATCCTGTTGACTTCCTTATTCTGCAACCAAAAACAAATTTGGGAGGACATCCTCTAATCTTAGGAAGACCATGGTTAGCTACCGCCGATGCCTTTATAGGATGCAGATCAGGAAGCATGATTATTTCACATGGAGATGAAAGGAAACATATTGCTCTTTATTCACCTACACAGTCAACTTCTTTAGAATCAGTACTTGAAGCTCAAGAAAAACAGCAAACTAAATCAATTTTAAGTATAAATAAATACTTTGATTTAAGAGAAGAAGAAGAGAATGAAGACTTAATGGATCTTTTCATTTCAGAACCAAGTATTTCAGAGCAGCTTAGAGAAGTGCAATATGAAGCTGCAAATAACCTTTTGAATCAATGTTTTCAGGAAACCTGTACCATTCAAACTTTGCAAAATTCTTTTATAGACATCTTTCCTGTAAACACAATCTCCAATCCAACAATAAAAACAATTGAGGTAAGTCCTGGAAAACATTTAAACATTGGAAATGAGTTGCAATCAGAACAGGAGTAAGAGGTAATTGCATTATTACAGAAATATTCAAAAGCTTTTGCCTGGGATTATACTGACATGCAAGGAATCCATCCTAACACATGTGTCCACCACATCTATATAGATGATCAAATCAAACCTGTAAGACAACCTCAAAGAAGAATGAATCCTATGATGAAAGAAATAGTGAAAGAAGAACTTCAAAAATTGTTAAATGTTGGATTCATCTATCCTATTTCAAATAGTCAATGGGTTTCTCCACTGGTTATTGTTCCAAAGAAAAATGGAAAGTGGAGGGTATGTGTGGATTATCGAGAACTAAACAAAGCTACACTCAAGGATCATTTTCCTCTACCATTTATTGATCAAGTGTTAGACTCATTGGCTGGAAAGAAATTCTTCTCTTTCTTAGATGGGTTTAGCGGGTACAACCAGATTAGAATAGCAACAGAACACCAAGACAAGACAACATTCACTTGCCCATGGGGAACCTATGCATATAATGTTTTGCCATTTGGTTTATGTAATGCACCTGCAACTTTTCAACGAGCAGTGCTTGCAATTTGTGCTGATCTAATCCATGAATGTGTAGAGGTTTATATGGATGACTTTACAGTTTATGGAAACACATATAATGATTGCCTAAATAATCTTGAGAAAGTGCTGAAACGATGCATTGAAACAAATTTGTCATTAAGCAATGAGAAATGCTATATAATGTTGACAAAAGGAATAGTTCTGGGACACCATATTTCTGCTTCAGGAATTAAAGTGGATCCAGCAAAAATCCAAGTCCTAGTAAACTTAATACCTCCTACAACACAGAAAGAGGTAAGAAGTTTCTTAGGCTATGCAGGCTATTATAGACGATTCATTGAAAACTTCAGTAAAATAGCCCAACCTCTGTTTAAATTATTAGCAAAAGATATTGAATTTCACTGGAAAAATGACTGTCAAAATGCATTTCAAAATCTAAAAGAAAAATTATCAGTTGCACCCATTCTCCGTGGGCCAAATTGGTCTTTGCCATTTCATATATCAACTGATGCATCTGATACTGCAATAGGTGCCTCCCTTGGACAGAAAGAGAACTTGTTCAATTATGCAATATATTTTATAAGCAAGAATCTAACACCTGCAGAATTGAACTATACAGTCACCGAGAAAGAAATGTTAGCCGTTATACATGCAGTAAACAAATTCAGACATTATATAACAGGATATCAAGTTTTTATTCATACAGATCATTCAGCAATCAAATACTTGATGAATAAACCTATAACCAATGGAAGAATAACAAGATGGTTACTGTTACTGCAAGAATTTAATATCACAATACAAGACCGGCCATGCAAGGAAAATCAAGTGGCTGACTTTCTGTCCCGCATACATTCACCTAATGATCCAAATCCAGTTGCAGATAACTTTCCCGATGAACATCTGTTTGCTATCACAGTAAAAACACCATGGTTTGCAGACATGGCAAACTATTTATCTTCTGGAAAGTTACCAACCCAATTCACTAAAAAGCAAAGACACAAAATTGTTAAAGAAAGTTCTAGGTATAGTTGGGTAAATGGTGATTTATTTTATACTGGTCCAGATTTGATAATTAGAAAATGTGTGCGAGAAGATGAAATATTAGATATTCTAAGGGCATGTCACGATGAACCATGTGGTGGCCATTTTGCAGATAAACGAACAACATATAAGGTGCTGCAACTGGGCTACTACTGGCCATCCATCTTCAAAGACTCTAAGAAATATGTCAAGCAATGTGACAGTTGCCAAAGAACAGGGAGACCAATCACAAGAGATGAGATGCCGCTGAAGCCAAAAGTCCTCATAGAACCATTTGAGCAATGGGCGCTTGACTTTGTTGGACCCATCAATCCATCATCAAATGGAAAGAAGTACATCTTAGTATGTACAGATTATGTAACCAAGTGGGCAGAGGCTAAAGCAGTGAATAGAGCAACAGAAGATATAGTGGTCAACTTTCTTTTTAAAGAAATCTTTGTCATATATGGAGTACCTAGACAAATTGTAACAGATCAAGGAACACAATTTACATCAAAACTGGTACGAGATCTAACAGAGAAGTACAAGATCAAACACAGAACATCTACACGATATCATCCTCAAGCAAATGGGCAGGTTGAATCAACAAATAAAGTCCTAGAGAATATCATGACAAAAACAATACAGCTGAACAGAAAAGATTGGTCTGAAAAATTACAAGATGCACTATGGGCCTATAGAATTACATGGAAGAATACAACTGGTTTTAGTCCATACCAGTTAGTATATGGAAAAGAGGCCTTATTGCCTATAGAGTTTCAAATACAAACATACAGACTAGCAGATGAATTAGGACTAGACCTGACAGAAGCACAACAACAGCGGATCATGGAACTGAATCAGTTGGATGAGCATCGTCAACAAGCCATAGAACATACTACATTGGTGCAACAACAAAGAATGAAGTGGCACGACAGATATATCAAAACAAAGACATTTTGCAAGGGAGATTGGGCATTACTTTTTGATTCCAAGTTCAAAGATTTCAAAGCAAAGTTCACAACACACTGGTTAGGACCATATGAAATTGATGAAATCTTCGACAATGGAGCAGTCAAAATCAAGACAATTGACCAGGATTCCACCTCCTTTATAGTGAATGGACATAGGCTCAAAGTTTATAATAAGCCTATCAGTAAAGAAGCATTTATGAAACAACTGACAGAAGATACAGAACTGGAAGTCATGGCACACCAAGTTCAGCCATCTTCCAGTCCTGTAGTTGAATAAAAATAAAAATAAAAATATAATAAAAAAAATAATAAAAAAAAATAATAAAAAAAAAAAACATAAAAAAATAATAATTTGTTTGCTAGTGAAAACCAGGCAACTGGCACTATGCAAACACGAATTCATAGGGGAAAATCAAGGCAACTTGGACTCTATGAATTCCTTTTCTTGTTCTATTGTTCTCACATAATTTCAATACAGGTACTCTCCATCAACAACTGACTTGAGGACAAGTCATATCTTAAACAAGGGGGAGACTTGTATTAGATCTTTAGCTGGAAAGCTGAAGTATAGAAGGAACTTGTATTGTCAACAGAGGGACCTGAAAGAAGAAATCAATACAGAGGGACCTGAGAGACCTGCCAATGACAAAACAACATGTGCATATTATGTAAGCACTGCAGAGGGACCTGAAACAAAGAATCATTACAAAGGGACCTGATTTTTCAATTCAAGAACCAGAGCATGAAGAACAAGGAGCAGCAATAAAATTTACTTTTTGATTCATCTACAACATCTGATTTCATTCCACCTGTACAAACATCATCCAGGGAAGTATATGTATAGTCATTTTGTGCTTGAAATTCAAATTTTTCTTAGGAATTTTTAGTTTTTGTTAAGTTAAAGTTAGTACCTGAGGATATTCAATATTCCCTATACATATCCTATATTCATTATTCCCTATACATATCCTATCTTCATAATACCCCTATACATATTCCATTTCATTCATATACATTTCTTATACATATTCCCTATAATCCTAAGTATTTTTCTTTAAGAGCAAAAGACCAAGCTAGGACAACTTTTTCCACCTGCATATACAAATCAAGCATTAGTATGGTGATGATTTTAAACATGACCTAAGATGGTCATTTTAAAATCATAAAAATGTGCATAAAAGGAAAAAAAAATAATGCGCTATATGAAAACTATATACCATAAGTGTAAATAAGGAATGCGTTAAAACCATCTATATAAGAATTCAGCGCAAAGGATATAAGGTGAATACATAAGGTTAATACGCAAAAGATATATGGTATATAAAATCAACGTGCATATGGTATAAGGATAAGCAAAGGTATATGGCGCATACAAAATGAAGGACGGGCATGATTGTTATGATCTGGATGACAGGCTTGACAGGGTATGGTATAATGATAATTGCATATACAACGCAGGAGTATCATTGCACGTATGGACACACGGCGGAAGTAATAGTTCATGCAGAAGGTGGAAATGATACGGGTATATCATTCAAAGTAAAACGCGTTGGTGGCAATAATACGTGCATATCATCGCACACGACAATGGAAATCAACGTAATGTGGCATAACACAAAGATATCATTTAAAATGAAGCGTGACTTATGGTGATAACACAAATGCATATCATTTAAACATAGCATACGCCGGTGGTGGTAGTACGTGTATATCATTTTAACATAGCACAAGGCGGTGGCATCCTCATGACACAGTCGGACGACTGGTCAAAGAGGACAGCCATACCAACCGCGCATCATAACACCAATAGGCACGGTACAACCATGAACTCGGTCAATTCATGACCGTTTCAACCTCATTCCTCATTGCCAGAGCTCAGAAGGAAGGCGTTCTGAAACAAAACATCAATCCGGAGAGAAGAGAAGGCGTTTGAAGCAGCGAAATAGTGAAAATCGCTCCGGAAAAGCAAGAAGGCGGATTTAAGAAAGGAAATCGCTCTGGGTTCAACGATCAGAGATAGCAGATTTTCAGGATTGAGTCAGGTAACAGTGAAGTTCATTTACACTCAGCGATTATGGAATATTGCTTGACATTAACTTTTAGATCCTGTGCTTTGCCACCAGCTCAGTTAACCGAAACAATAGGGATTTGGAGCGCCCGGTTACACTCCACGCGCTCGTTGACAGTCAGGTAACTACAAACCCGTGATTATCTCCAGATTGACAGCACTTAAGGATTGTTGATAGATCTTGATGCGCAGCATTTTGAGGGAAACTCATTGCATGAGTAACACGTTTTAACGGAATGCTGTGATTGAAGTAGCATGGCGGTGGTTGTTGAATTGTGCACTAAAACCGTGTTCTTCTGAGTGAACTATGCGCACCAATATTTTCACAAACAGTTATCATGAAAACGAAAAAACGCCATAAAACACTTGCTGCCACTGCGTTTTTGTCTTTGTTTTTGACAGGGATCGAATGCCTAATTGTCACATTGAATTATGGTTGTAAAAGGGAGTCGGGTTTGCTGAAGCCGTGTTGAGGCCGAGAGCTTGTTGCATAGTTGCATTTTTATGCTGAGCCTGCAAGCAATAATTTTTGCAAACATCTTTGCTTAAGCCTAAAACATTGTGAAAATTTCGATTAGGCCGAGAGCACTCTTTAATTTTTTTTATTTTATATATACACAAGTAAATCATGTTTGTGTGATTTGTGATACTGTGTGTGTATTTAATTTAAAAAAACAGAGACCAGTGTATTAACAGAAGTATACAGGTGTTGCTTGTATTCAACAGGGAATTCAGAGAGTGCTATTGCAAGGGAATATATCAGAGGTTAAAAGTGCAGAGTTGAGTTGAGTCAGAAGAGGAAGGTAAACTTCTCTGCTTACTGAATTTCATTTAAAAAAAAAAAACGATAGTCATAATTTTTATTAAAATGAAGTTAGTAACAGCAGAAGCCTACATTGATTGGTTTACAGAAACAATGGCAAACAGGGTAGAGCCAAAATTTCAAATAGAAAGCTGGGGAAAAGAGACTATAGAAAAAATCTATCAGGCAGGAATGATAGGCTTCCTACAGAAATTTAATGGCCATTCTGAGGAAATAACCAAAGATTTTATAAAGAATTTCAATCAAGATCAGACTCGAGTAGGAGAAATCATTGTTCCAGTAACCCAAGAATACTTGTCCAAAGCCTTAGATTTGCCAATGCTAGGGGAGAAGTATTACAAAGGGCTACACTTCAAGGAGAAAGCATGGACTTTCTTCCTTGAGAAAAACCGGAAGGGAACATTTGATAGGACAAAAGGTATACCCAGGGAATGGTTTAATGAGCCATGGGGAGAATTGGTCTTGATTATCCAAAAGTTTTTGACTTGTGACCGAGGATATAGTGTTGCCCATTTATATCATGTTAAACTTCTACAACACATTAAGGGGGAAGATAGGATTAATTTACCTTATTTCCTATATAAAAGCCTCTTAAGAATGATTGAAACAGCAAGACATGAAAACAGGCTTAAGGCAGGACAGATGTATCATCAAGGATTGATTAAAATCCTAGTTGAGTATCAAGTGAGATTGCAGGGCATAGTGTGGAGAGAATTCATGGTTAAAAATCATTTTACTGAACAGATTAAAGAGGTACAAGAGAAAACAGAGCAGGAAAGTAAAGGAGTGATGAATTCACCCTTATATCCTAGAACAAGAGCCAAACAACAAAATAACATGGCCATGGATAATGAAATATCTGTGATGTCTATTCCCAAAAGATTTACAAATAAAAGTCCCATTAATTTAGACAGGGAAGAAGAAACATATTTTCCAAGACCACAAGAAGAAAATAATATTCCACAAGAAGAATTTGATAGGGATTCTTCCTATGATGATGAAGCAGCAGCATCATTAATGAAAACAACTCAAGATTTTGAAAAAGAAATCAATGATGGGAAAATCAGGGATTTAACTGATCAATTAGAAATTAGTAAAATTGTGGAAAAACAATTAAAAGAGGAGAACAAAGCAAACAGGAAAGAAAATGCTAAATTGGTCAAAACAAATGAAAAATTAAAAGAAGAGTTGGGGAGATTGAAAAGGAAGAATGATCTAATTTCTAAACAAGCATTTAAATGGTTGAAGGAAAAGAACATGTGGCAGGCCAAGTATGAAAAGCAGAAGGTTAAAGCAGCTTTGTTCAAAGAAAGACATGACACAGGTTTGGATTTTTTGGCAAGGGCAGCACAACAGGAAGCATCTACAGGTACAACATCTACTTCAGAAAGAAGAAGGTCAAAGAGGAACAGGCAAGCATGGGGACATGCTTGATGATAAGCAAGGGAGAGATGTTGGGCCTTAGTTTTGGTCTTATTTTGCTCAAAGAAACTTATTAATCCATCTATTTTCCATCCATTTTCCATTCATTTATTCCATTTTGACATATATTTGATATTGATTCAGGTATTTAATTTTAATTTTTCAAATTCTAAAGTTTTTATGAAAGTTTGATTTTTAGTGCAAAATTGGTTGATTCAGAAATTCCCGTAATAGCTATATGGTTGATGTGGTTGCAGGACACTTGGGCACGAGTTGAATGCATGGATGGACAGCTTGGAAACTAGGACTAAGCCACCTATGCTTAGTTCGAACAGAACAAGCTTTATTAGGCCCATTTAGTTCTAGTCAATCATGACTAGTCATTCAGAAATCCCATAGAAATAGGGTAGTTTTGAGATTCTATGGGATTGACCATATTTCTTGGGATAAGAATAATGAATTCGACTTAGATAGGTGGATGAGAATTAGATGGGTTTTTTTGAGTAAAAATAGATCAGTTTGTTTATGATACTTCTTATTTAAAGCCAAAGCTTTGATGGCTTATGTATTAGGATTATTATTGACTTATATACTTTTATATTGTGACAATTTTGGATTGAGAAGTTAATTTGAAGACTTGTGCTGTTATCAATTTGCTGTTCAATTTTATGAATGTGTGACTGAAGTTAAGCTTCTGAGATCATTTATCAAGTGTGCAAGGCAAGGGTGGAAGGGCCCCCATTCCAAGCTAAGTACACTTTCTTGTTAACTAGTTTTATTTCCTTGTAATTTGATGATTGTAGAACTGGTTTTTCAAAGCTTTATTTCAGATTGTTTCATGGTTCATGCATAGTGATTGATGTCATTAGTTTATAGCTGATTCATCACTTTATCAAGTTGGAAAAAACAGATGTATCAAGTTGAGCATCCCTTCTATGAAAATGATGAATTAGAGTTGGTTTCTTTTGTTTGTGTGCAAGCAGTTTCTTGTTGAGATTTTTGATATTAAGATGAATGAATTATAATGGAACAATTTACATGTCTCTTAAGTTAAGAGCTTCTTTCATTAATAATTTATCCATCTTAAGTTCTTGGTTTTAATCTCTAATTCATTAAGTGGTAATTGAGGTGAAAGTGGATTTCTTGAGTCAAGAATCATTTCAATGTTATTCCTCTTTTTAAACTAATTGAGTTAGAGTTATAGAATAGCTTATCTTTCAAGGTTTGATTATATCTGATCTTCACATATAGTGAACTTGCCTCAAAGCATAAACTACCCGGATTGATAATAGAGTCCCTCTCTTCCTCTCATTCACCTATTCACTATGTTCCGGACACTCGCCCCCCTCTCCCATTCATCCCTCAGGAACCATGTAATCCTTCTTTTTTTCTTTCCTCCCATATTAGCCCTATGTCGCTCTCTACTCACGGAAAATATGTAAGCTCAGGTAAGCGGAGAAGGAAGTGCATTTAGCATCAGACAAGTTTGGTAAGCTTCATGGTCGGTGAAGACATCAACCTTTCACAAGTTATGGATTATTTAGGAAAAACTGTAGGGTCAATTCAATGGAAGCCTTATCAATTTTTTTTGAACTAGAGGTTTGCTCGCAGAAAAATGGAATCTCACACTTAATTACTCTCCAATTTTTCATCTCCTTCCTTGTGGGTGGCTAGTCTTCACTTTTCGTTTTGATGAGGATAACAATAGAATTTTGGGGCATAGTTGGTCGTGGGGAAAAACTGGTCTTTCCCTTCAGCATTGGTCTATCAATTTTGACTCATCTAGGGAGCCTATGGACTCCATCAAAGTTTGGGTCATCCTCCTAGGTTTTCCCCTCCCCTTTTCAAAATTTGATATTCTCATGTCTTTGGGAAACAAGATTAGCTCCTTCATTAACTTGGAACTTCGTTGGGAATAAACAATTGATCAAAAATGGGCTTGGATACAAGTCAAAGTCAATTTAAAACAATGAATTCTTGCAAATATGGAGTTTGAGGTCGAAGGTCACAGAAAAAAACATAAAATAGACTATTAGAAGCTCCCCTTTAGATGCTTCCACTGTCATGAGGCAAGACACTTCCAGGAGGATTGTCAGCAATTGGGCCCACTCTCTAACATTCCATTTTGGAAGGAACAAGAAAAATATGATCTCTCTTCTTCTCAAAGCTCTTCACCTTCAAGTTCACAATTTTCGAAAGAAACCATGGACATTCCTCTATCACTGACAACTTATTCTAGTACAATATATTTTCTCCCTCTCCCTATTTTCCCTTTGCAGTCTTGCAGATCCTGTCCCCCCTTGTCTCTACCTTTCCCTCACTTGTCCCCTCCTCTTTGGAGTCACCCCCTCCATCCTTCATCCCTCTCCCTTCCTCCTCCCCACCCCCCCCACAATACCTAACCCTCTTGTCTTCCCCCACTCAATCTTTCCCCCTCCTCTTATTTCCCCTCCACTAGCATATTCAATGGAAGATAAAAAAAGTGGCATTCCATCTACTCTCACTCCAAATTAAAGGAGGTACCTCCCTCAAGTAGGGGCCTATCACCCCGCATTCCTCATCCTAACCCAATTTAATGTAAATATAATCTACACAAATTGTTGGAATTTGGTTGTCATTTATGTCAACACAAGTAATAGCTAGAAGAAGCCCCACTTTTGATGTGGAAATGATTGAGAAAATTGATGTTTTTTTATCTCAAGACCAACTTCATTTTATTCTCTTCATCATGTTGATTCCAATGGTATGTGGCATGTGACATAACTCCTTGTGGTTGAGGATATATGTCTTTCCAAAGTTGGAGCCTAATTTTGTGGTCAAGGAGCCCCAAATTGAATGTTAAGAGGAATCTCCATTATTGGATAAAATTTTAAGTAATATTCAAATAAAATTTGAATAAATATTTATTTGGTGCTAGTGAGCCTCAAAGTATTATTTGGCATCAGGTTTATTAAGCATGAATGAGCTCGACCTTCAAATAAAATTAATTTTTGGGATTGTTGTAAGGTTGGTTCCATGGCCTATTAGGCATGTCGCCCCCCCCAAGAAGCCCCCTAATTTAGTATAAATAAGTGACTTGGTTTCTTCCATCAGGTATAAAAAATAAATGCCTATCATTAGAAAATATACTCTAAAATGATGAGGTCAAGGGCACTCATGATTATCTTTAGCAGAAGGCCGAGTTGTGAAGAGTTTTTGAGTTGATCTTTCTATGAAGAATTCGTTTTTCAAGGGCTACTTCTGAGGCCAATCTCACAATTTTTTGTGGCATATTCTGAGCTATTTTTGAGGATGATATCACACTAATATTAGGCCATTCTAAGGCTTATTCAGACCCCCTCTTGGATGAATTTTGCAGCATTAGATTTGAGCTTGTTATGTGGACAATTTCCAAGACATTTGTGGCAACATTGAGGTCAAACCAGAGGACTATTTGAGGATAATTTGCAACCTGTTTGAGGGCTCGACCTGAGTCTCATCTCGAACCCCTTTCTATAACAAATTCAAGGGTTGTTTTTGGGCCACTTTGACTAGGGCAGAGTTGATGCTTTTCAGCCTTGTTGGAGAAGCTTCCTATGGCTCAGACCTATTTCATTCCAAAGGTTTTCTACAACTTACTAAGACTTGGTCGAAGTAATTTTTGCATCATATGAGGCAAACCTTAATAGAGGACTAATTCCTTTTGAGGAAAATCCTTGAATGGTGTTAAATTCTAAGGTAAGTCCTTATATAAGTGTGATGTTTCTTTTTGAACACAAATAAATGGTGGAGGTAATATGTGGTATATCCCTGCCTTTCTGAGGTTGCATAAAAGTTGCCTAAAAGCATGTTTAAGGTTTGATTGAGGGTCATCTTAATTATGAGTAAAAGGATGTACTTGAGGTTTATTTGGAAAAAGTATTTAACAACAAATAATGGGCTAAGCTAGCCACAGATAGAAGGCAACTTTTGAAGATTAATTCAGGTCTGTCAGAATAATTGGAAATCAGTGGAAAAAAAGGGGCATAACACTTGGCATAATTTGAAGCAATCAGTGGCACACTTCTCATTAACAAACTTACTTGAGGTATGAGACAAGTTTTGTAAATTGTTTAATTTATGATTAAGTTGTTGGATAAGATACCTAAAGTTGTATATAAGTAGTATTTTTGAATTCTTTTAGTTTGATAAAGTTTGGAACACCATTGCACATCTAGGGCATACATCAAGAGAAAGGGTTTTTTTGAATATCATTGTAAGTGGGTCATTTTCTTTGGTACAAGAGCCCATATTTTCTATCTTTTAACTAAAGTGTGGTCAGGTGGTGCAAGGAAGAGAATGAAGTCTTCCTCAGGTTGGAGCCTAAAAATAATTCAGCGTGCAGTGTGTTGCTAGGGAAATTTGGAGCTTAGAGGGTGTTGGAGAATCCTTTCAGTTGAATCTAATAAAAAATTCACTCATAAATTATATTAGAAAATCATTTGACGATTTTTCTCCCAAAAGGGTTTCCACATAAAACTTTCTTGGTATTTTTCTTGCGATGTGATGTTGGTATATGTTTTGATCTAATGTTAATAACATTTAATGATTTGAATGTTTAAGATTTAACTAATTGGAGGGAAATACTGATTCACTCCCTTCTCATTATTTCCAACAATTGGTATCAGAGTAGGTTCCTTCACAATTAGTCTAACCACTAGAAGGATCATCTTGGATTGCACCAAGAATGGAATTCCACTATTTAGTGGATATAAATATTCACTTTGTAGTGGAAGTATGAGGACATATGTAGAGGCACAAGGATTTGATATCTGGAGCAATGTAGAAAATGGATACTTTGCACCTTTCGCTCCTCCAACAGATGAAGTTGGTAAGAAAATTAATGAAAATAACTATAAATCCAAGAATGTTATTGTAACTATCCTATCAGAATCAGTCTATGTTAAGGTGACAAGTTGCAAATCTGCTAAAGATGTTTGTGTTCATTTATATGTAGCTTGGGAGGTACTTCAAGACCTAGGGTTTGGGATTTGGATGGCAAAGCGCCACAAGAGTCACTTGTGGGCTTGGAACCCAAGCATGGGGTTTTGAACCCATAGGGATTTGGGACAAAACCATGAAGAATTTGAGTATGAGAAAATTTGAGGTGATATAGTTGGGCATGCCAATTCCAATGCTTCGAAGATCACTCAAATCAGAGATCTAGAAGTGAAGTTATGAATTTTTGAAGTTGCAAGTGGGTTTTATGGGTGACAAGTCATGTCGGGTTGTGTCTTTGGATAGTTGTACAATCCCACCTTGCATATTCGTTGGAACCCTTGTAAAGGCTTTAAATTAAGGTCAAATGTGAGACATAAAACACACATCCAAAGTCACATTATACCACATATTATCTCTGCGTTTGAAGTGCGGATCTGAGGCAAGATGAAGGAACTGCAACCAAGTTTCGAGAGGGGTTCTTTTTGCATTTTAGTGTGGATTTCTATGTGGAGAAAGACACAAATCTGAGGCACACATGAAGGAGCTTTAAGGGAAGATTTGTGTGCTATCTTTGGTGCATTTCCCTTGCATACCAGGCCGCAGTAAATGGAGGTGAGTTAGAACTGATTTGTGCATATTTTATGTGTGGGTTAATTCTGTCCATAAGGCCACAATGAGATATTGCTACAGCTGTTTGTGGCGGCATCATTTTGAGAGGGCCGAGAGGCCTATAAGAGCCTCCTAAGCTAGTTGCAGCTAACTCAAGAGAAAATGCAGTTGGACAAATCCTTTCTTCATGTGTTAGGGTTGTTTCATGAGTACTGATGTGGTTAGATTTATAGTGTTTGATCTAAGTGTTGTTGAGTGTCATGTGGAGAAGTTCCAAGGCCTACAACAACACCTTGATGCCTAAGAAAAAATAACATAAGGAAACAACAAGATTGGAGAAGGATGCACAGTGTTTGAATTGATTTGTGCATATTTTATGTGTGGATTAATTCTTTCCATAAGGCCGCAATGAGATATTGCTACAATTTTTTGTGGGGGCATCATTTTGAGAGAGCCGAGAAGCCTATAAGAGCCTCCTAAGCCAGCTGTAGCTAACTCAAGAGAAAAATTTGTTGGAAAGATCCTTTCTTCATGTGTTAGGGTTGTTTCATGAGTACTGATGTGGGCAGATTTATAGTGTTTGATCTGAGTGTTGTTGAGTGTCTTTTGGAGAAGTTTCAAGGCCTACAACAACACCTTGATGCCTAAGAAAAAAAAACATAAGGAAACAACCAAATTGGAGAAGCCTTACACAGTGTTTGAGGAAAGTGGTTTAGGGTTGTTGTGTTCCCTAACCAGTCTTATGCATGTACAAAACTCAAGGGCAAGAAGGCAACATCGAGTTAAGGTTGCAGAAGACTCCTTGGTGACAGTTGGGTGCTAGATGGTAGATGTCCTAGGTGAGGAGACGATAGAGCCTATATCTTTTCAATATCTCCTCTATTGTAGAAGCAAAGGGAAGTTGATGAGAAGTATGTTGGAAACCAATAGAAGGGTCTCCTAGGTGTGAGGATGTCATAGCTAGGTGCAGATGCTACAACATGAACTTGGTTACTCGTGGAATATCGGAGGGCAGCGTGAGAGTGGACCAAGTGTGGAGGTGATTGGGACTTTATGGTCTGTTGGAGGACAATGTGATAGTGTTCAAGTTGGACCCTGATGTGCAACACCTTGATGGACAAAGGTAGTTTATAGAGTGGAATTTGTTGGAGCTCAAGGGTCTGATCATCAAGGAGAATTTTGTGGAGCCTGATACTTGTGTGTGGAAAAGGAATTCTACAACAGATGATGGGAAATCCTCCCATCCTATGTTCATTGTGAGAGATGGAAATCTTGTAGTGATAGGTGGCAACCCTTCATGCCCTATGTTGGTCTTCATCGGTGCAACACGGGAAGACCATAGTGGGCTAAAATCCCTTAGTAGCTGAGAAGAAACGGTGGGCAGTTGAGAGTTGTTCACAAGTGGAGTTGTGAACAACTCAACAAGAGTCTTGATGTGTTGATGCGTTGGTGGACGAATGATCAACTAGTGAATAGATTGGATAGCCGAGGTTCAATGACCAAATGGAATTGGAGCATTGATAGAGGCAGGAGTTGCAGATCGAGAGCCGAAGGACCAAGCAGGTACAAGGTAAGACCGAGAGGATTTGAGTGAGTGCACTACAGCTAGATGGTCAGAGTATCTTGTTTTGTATCTTGTACTAGTGGATGTATGAGTGCCATTATCCCTAGCATGGGAACCCTAGAATGTTGTATTATATCAACTAGATTAATATAATGAAGTTCGATTGAAAATTATAAAATGTTGTCCATATTCTATGCATGTGTGATTTACTCGTGTTTATATTCTGTTATGCAAAGTAGTTCTGTTTAGATTCTTGGTTTGGTAGCGTCAAATATTTTAAGATTTTATCCTAGACCCAAGTTCATGGAAATTCAACATGGTATCAGAGAGTATCTGAGCTACTTTGAGGGGCAATAAATCAGAGTGTGCACAACAAAGTAACTTAGAGGGAGTTGTGGGTGTCTAGATCATGGAGTAGAGGGTTCAACTTAAGACATGGAGATGTGTTCTTTACTACCTTGGCAACGAGATTGGATTGGAGTTCTGGTGGATTGGTGGTGAGCTTGGTGAACAACAGTTTCAGTGTAGGGAAGATTGTTGATCATGGAATTACGTTACTTGCTATGGATGGTTCAGACAACTCGAGGGTTTCTTTGAATTGGACAAGAACAGGTTGATCGAGATGGCTTCATGTGATGGAATGGATATTGGCAGGCTAGAGTCTTCATCGGATCGCGAGGTTGCACATTCGAGATTGGTGGGATTTTCACGAGTGGTATTCGTTCCAGGAGGATGAGTGACTGCAGTACTTAGCCAATGGAGATCGTGTAGGCTCACAGGGAGTCTAGCCTCTGATGGAGTATCCCTATCTAGGTTTGATATCTTTAGGTTTAGATGTGATGAGGCAGAGGCACTACAGTGATTATCTGGTTCATTCTACAGGGTATGTTGCAATTCTGGATGCCATATGGGATAGTGTCGTTAGAGATGATGATGGTTACTTCCTAGTCTTGCAAGTACCTCCCTCGCTAAGAGGGAGTGTTGAACTTTTTGGAGCTTGGGAGGTAATCCAAGCCCTAGGGTTTGGGGTTTAGAGGGAAAAGTGCCACAAGAGTCACCTGTGGGCTTGGAACCCAAGCATGGGGTTTTGAATCCATAGTATTTGGGTAAAAACCATGAAGAATTTTAGCATGATAAAATTTGAGGTGATCGAGCTTGGCATTTCAATTCCAATGCTTCGAAGAACACTCAAATCGAAGCTCTAGAAGTGAAGTTATGAATTTTTGAAGTTGCAAGTGGGTTTTATGAGTGACAAGTCATGTTAGCTTGTGTCTTTGGATAGTTGTACAATGCCACCTTGCATATTCTTTGGAACCCTTGTAAGTGCTATGAATTAAGTTCAAATGTGAGACTACAACACACATCCAAAGTCACATTATACCACAAATTATCTCTGCATTTGAAGTGTGGATTTGAGGCAAGACGAATGAAACCATAACTGAGTTTTGAGAGGGGTTCTCTCTGCATTTTGGTGCGGATTTATGAGGAAGACATGAGGGATCTTTAAGGGAATATTTGTGGGCTATATTTGGTGCATTTACCTTGTATACCAGGCCGTAGTAAATGGAGGTAAGTTAGAACTGATTTGTGCATATTTTATGTGTGGGTTAATTATGTCCGTAAGGCCACATTGAGGTATTGCTACAATTCTTTATGGGGGTAACATTTTGAGAGGGTCGAGAGGCATATATAAGAGCCTCCTAACCCAACTACAACTAACTAAATAGAAAACACAGTTGGACAGAGCCTTTCTTCATGTGTTAGGGTTGTTTCATGAGTACTGATGTGGGAAAATTTATAGTGTTTGATCTGAGTGTTGTTGAGTGTCTTGTGGAGAAGTTCCCAGGCCTACAACAACACCTTAATGCCTAGGAAAAAACAACATAAGGAAACAAATAGATTGGAGAAGTATATATACAATGTTTTAGAACAATGGTTTAGGGCTGTTGTGTGCCCTAACCAGTCTTATGCATGTAAAGAACTAAAGGGCGAGGAGGCAACAATGAGTTAAGGTTGCATATGACTCCTTGGTGACATTTGGATGCTAGCTGGTAGATGTCCTAGGTGAGGAAATGATGGAGCCTATATTTTTGCAATATCTCCTATATTGCAGAAGCAAAGGGAATTTTATGAGAAGTCTGTTGGCAACCAATAGAAGGGTCTCCTAGGTCTGAGGATGCCCTAGCTAGGTGCAGATGCTACAACATCAACTTGGTTACTCGTGGATTGTTCGAGGGTTGTGTGAGAGTGGATCAAGTGTGGATGTGATTCGGCATTTATGGTCTGCTCAAGGAAAACATGATAGTGTTAAAGTTGGAGCCCAGTGTGCAACACCTTGATGGACAAAGGTAGCTTCTAGAGTGGAAGTTATGTAAAGTAATTGCAACACTCTTGTTTACATTCCACTATGAAAATTAGTTCTGTTGAGATTCTTGGTTTGATGGCATTAGATACTTTAAGATTTTATCCTAGACCCAAGGTTGTGCAAATTCAACATGGTATTATAGAGTATCTGAGCTACTTTGAGGGAAAATTAATCAGAGTGTGCACAACGAAGAAAATCTGAGGGTGGGTGTCTACATCATGGAGCAGAGGGTTCATCTAGAGACATAGAGATGTGGTCTTGATTGGCTTAGTAGCGAGATTGGTTGGGAGTTCTGGTGGATTGGTGGTGAGCCTCGTGAAAAAGAGTTTGCTGTATGACAAATTTTTTATCATGGACTTTCGTTTGAGGGTTTCTTTGGCTTGGAAAAGATCAGGTTGATCGAGATGGCTTCATGTGATGGACTAGATATTGGCAGGATAGAGTCTTCATCGGATTGTGATGTTGCATATCCAAGATTGGTGGTATTTGCATGAGTGGTATTTGATCGAGGAGGATGAGTGCATGCAGGACTGAGCCATGTGGAGACCATGTAGGCTAAGAGGGATTCTAGCCTCCGAGGGAGTATCCCTATCGAGGTTTTGGATCTTCAGGTTAATATGTGATGAGGTAGAGGTACTACCGTGATTGTTGGGTTCATTCTACAAGGTATGATGCAGTGATGGATGTCATATGGGCTAGTGTGATCGAAGATGATGATGGTTACTTCCTAGTCTTGGATGTAACTCCCTCACTAAGAGGTAGTGTTTATTTTTGTGTATGTTGGGAGGTAATCCAAGCCCTAGGGTTTGGGTTTTGGAGGAAAAGTGCCACAAGAGTCACTTGTGGGCTTGGAACCCAAGCATGGGGTTTTTCACCCATTGGAATTTGGGATAAAACCATTAAGTATTTGGGCATGAGAAAATTTGAGTTGATAGAGCTTGGCGTGCCGATTCCAACACTTTGAAGGTCACTCAAATCAGAGCTCTAGACGTGAACTTATGAATTTTTGAAGTTGCAAGTGGGTTTTATGGGTGACAAGTCATGTCGTCTTGTGTATTTGGATACTTGTACAATCCCAACTTGCATATTAATTGGAACCCTTGTAAGGGCTATAAATTAAGGTAAAATGTAAGACATAAAACACACATCTAAAGTCACATTATACCATAGATTATCTCTACATTTGAAGTGCGGATCTAAGGCAATATGAAGGAAACCACAACTGAGTTTTGAGAGGGGTTCTCTCTGCGTTTTAGTGCGGATTTATCTGTGGATAAATCTGCAGCTATGAGGTAGACATGAAGAATATTTAAGGGCATATTTGTGGGCTATCTTTGGTGTGTTTCCCTTGTAAAATAGGGTGCAGTAAATGGAGGTAAGTTAGAATTTATTTGTGCATATTTTATGTGTGTGTTAATTCTATCCATAAGGCAACAGTAAGGTATTGCTATAGCTATGTGTGGGGGAAAAATTTTGAGAGGGTTGAGAGGTCTATAAGAGCCTCCTAACCCAGTCGCAGCTAACTCAAGAGAAAATGTAGTTGGACATAGCCATTCTTCATGTTCTAGGGATGTTTAATGAGTACTGAAGTGGGCAGATTTATAAATTTGATCTGAGTGTTGTTGCGTGTCTTGTGGAGAAGTTTCAAGGCCTACAACAACACCTTGATGGATAGGAAACAACAACATAAGGAAATGACCGGATTGGAAAAGGTTACACAATGTTTTAGGACAATGGGTTAGGTTTTTTGTGTGCCCTAACTAGTCTTATGCATGTACATAACTCTAGGGCAAGGAGCCATCAACGAGTTAAGGTTGTAGACGACTCCTTAGTGACAGTTGGATGCTATTTAGTATATTTCCTAGTTGGGTACATGATGGAGCCTAGATTTGTGCAATAGATCCTATATTGAAGAAGCAAAGGGCATTTGATGAGAAGTTTTTTGTCAACCAATAGAAGGGTCTCCTAAGTGTGAGGATTCCCTAGCTAAGTACAGATGCTACAACCTGAACTTGGTTACCCGTGGATTGTTGGAGGGCAGTGCGAGAGTGGACCAAGTGTGGATGTGATTGGGCATTTATGTTCTGTTGGAGGACAATGTGATAGTGTTCAAGTTGGAGCTTGGTGTGCAACACCATGATGAACAAAGGTAGTTGCTAGTGTGGAAGTTGTTGGAGCTCAAGGGTCTGATCAGCTAGGAGCAATTTTTGGAGCCCGATACTTGTGTGTGGAGAAGGAATTATACATCAGATGATGGACAGTCCTCCTAGCCCGTGTTCATTGTCAGAGATGGACATCTTGCAGTGATAGGTGGCATCCCTCTATGCCCTATGTTGGTATTCATCGATGCAGTGTAGGAAGACCATAGTGGGCTGAAGTCCCTAAGTAGCTGAGGAGAAGTAGTGGGTAGTTGAGAGTTGTTCACAAGTGGAGTTGTGAACAACTCTAAGAGTCTTGATGTGTTGATGCGTTGGTGGATGAACGATCAACTAGTGAGTATATTGGATAGCCGAGGTTCAGTGGCCAGATGGACTTAGAGCATTGATAGAGGCAGGAGCTGCAAGTCTGTAACCGAAGGACCAGGCAGGTATAGGGTAAGCCCGAGAGACGTTGAGTGTGTGCACTACAACTAGATGCTTAAAGTATCATGTTTTGTATCTTGTAATAATGGGTGTATAAGGGAAATTATCCATGGTACGAGAGCCCTATGATTGTTGTATTATATCAATTGGATTAATATAACGAAGTTAGGTATAAAATTGTAAAAAGTTTTCTATATTTTGTGCATGTGTGATTTATTGTTGTTGATATTCCGTTGTGAAAAGTAGTTCTATTGATATTCTTGGTTTGGTAGCGTCATAGATTTTAAGATTCTATCCTAGACCGAAGGTCATGGAAATTAAACATGGTATCAAAGATTATATGAGCTACTTTGAGGGACAGTGAATTAGAGAGTGCATAATGAAGCAACTCAGAGGGAGTTGTGGGTGTCTAGATCACAGAGCAAAGGGTTCAGTTGAAAACATGAAGATGTGGTATTGAATGGCTTGGAAGCGAGATTGGATGGGAGTTCTGGTAGATTGGTGGTGAGCCTGCTGAACAATAATTTGTTGTTGGGAGGATTGATGATCATAGACTTCTGTTTACTTGCCATGGATGTTTGGGACGACTCGAGGGTTTCTTTGGCTTGGATGAGATCAGGTTTATTGAGATGGTTTCATGTGATGGACTGGATATTGGTAGGATAGAGTTTTCATTGGACTATGATGTTACATATTTGAGATTGGTGGGATTTTCATGAGTGGTATTTGATCTAGGAGGATGAGTGTTTGCAAGACTAAGTCAATGGAGATCATGTAGGCTCAAAGGGATTCTAGCCTCTGAGGGATTAACCCTATCGAGGTCCAGTATCTTTAGGTTCATATGTGATGAGGAAAAGACACTACCATGATTGTCGAGTTCATTCTACAGGGTATGCTGCAGTGATGGATGCCAGTTGGATTAGGGTCATCAGAGATTATGATGGTTACTTCCTAGTCTTAGAAGTACCTCCCTCGCTAATAAGGAGTGTTAATTTTTGTGTAGCTTGGGAGGTACTTCAAGCCCTAGGGTTTGTGGTCTGGAGGGAAAAGCGCCACAAGAGTCACTTGTGGGCTTGGAACCCAAGCATGGGGTTTTGCACCCATCAAGATCTGGTCCAAAACCATGAATAATTTGAGCATGATAAAATTTGAGGTGATAGAGTTTGGCGTGCTGATTCAAACACTTTGAAGATCACTCAAATTAGAGCTATAGAAGTGAAGTTATGAATTTTTGAAGTTGCAAGTGGGTTTTATGGGTGACAAGTCATGTCGGCTTGTGTCTTTGGACAATTGTACAATCCCACCTTTAATATTCATTGGAACCCTTGTAAGGGATATAAATTAAGGTAAAATCTGAGACATAAAACGTAAATCCAAAGTCACATTATACCTCAAATTATCTATGTGTTTGAAGTGTGGATCTAAGGCAAGATGAAGGAAACCATAGCCGAGTTTTGAGAGGGGTTCTCTCTGTGTTTTAGTTTGAATTTATCTATGAAGAAAGCCACAGATCTGAGGCAAACATGAAGGAGCTTTAAAGACATATTTGTGGGCTATATTTGGTGTGTTTCCCTTGCAGACCAGGCCGCAGTAAATGGAGGTAAGTTAGAACTAATTTGTGCATATTTTATGTGTGGGTTAATTCTTTCCATAAGGCCGCAGTGAGGTATTGCTACAAATCTGTGAGGGAAACATTTTGAGAGGGCCAAGAGGCCTATAAGAACCTTCTAACCTAGCCGTAGCTAACTCAAGAGAAAACAAAGTTGGAAAAAGCCTTTCTTCATGTGTTAGGGTTGTTTCATGAGTATTGATGTGGGCATATTTATAGTGTTTGATCTGAGCGTTGTTGAGTGTCTTGTGGAGAATTTAGAAGGTCTACAACAACACATTGATTCCTACGAAACAACAACATAAGGAAATGACCAAATTTGAGAAGGATACACAATGTTTTAGGAAAATGGGTTAGGGTTGTTGTGTGCCCTAACCAGTCTTATGCATGCATGTAACTCAAGGGAAAGGAGGCAATTGCGAGTTAAGGTTGTAGATGACTCCTTGGTGACAGTTGGATGCTACTTGGTAGATGTCCTAGGTGAGGACGTGATGGAGCCTATATTTGTGCAATAGATCCTCTATTGCATAAGCAAAGGGAATTTGATGAGAAGTTTGTTGGAAAACAATAGAAGGGTCTCCTAGGTGTGAGGATGCCCTAGCTAGGTGAAAATGCTACAACGTGAACTTGGTCACTCATGGAATATTGGAGGGAAATGTGAGAGTGGATCGATTGTGGACATGATTGGGAATTTATGGTCTGCTGGAGGACAACGTGATAATGTTCAAGTTGGAGCCCAATGTGCAACACCTTGATGGACAAAGGTAGTTGCTAGGGTGGCAGTTGTTGGAGCTCAAGGGTATGATCATTAAAGAGTATTTTGTGGAGCCCGAGACTTGTGTGTGGAGAAGTAATTCTACAACAGATGATGGGAATTCCTCCTAGCCCATGTTCATTGTGCGAGAGGGGCATATTGCTATGATAGGTGCCAACCCTTTGTGCCCTATTTTGGTCTTCATCGGTGAAGCGTAGGAAGACCATAGTGGGATGAAGTCCCTAAGTAGTCTAATGAGAAGCAGTGGGCAGTTGAGAGTTTTTCACAAGTGGAGATGTGAATAACTCGACAAGGGTCTCGATGTGTTGATGCATTGGTGGATGAAAGATCAACTAATGAGAAGATTGGATAACCGAGGTTCAATGGCCGAATGTACTTGGATAATTTATCATTAGGGGAATTTTGAGGTCTAAATGGGCCTCCTAAGGGAATTATAAAATAATAGTGGAAATTATAAAATAATATTTGATTACATCATCAAATTTTAGAGGGAAAAAATAAAAAACTACTTTTTCAACTCGTATTTTGAACCTATCTTCCTAAGGTTTTAATCAAATTTTGAGCGGGAATACTCTTTGGATGCAAAATTTAATTCCTCATCCAAGGAGTACCCATATTGCATACTTTTGATGGACCTTGCTATACAAAAAATGAGAAATACATGAAAAAGCGTGATTGCAATCACGTTTTTTCATGTATTTCTCATTTTTTATGTAGCAAGGTCCATCAAAAGTATGCAATATGGGTACTCCTTGGATGAGGAATTAAATTTTTCATCCAATGAGTACCCCCACCTTAAATTTTAGTAGAACCTTAGGGAGATAAGTTCAAAATACGATTTGAAAAAGTAGTTTTATTATTTTATTATTTTTTAATATTTTTACTTTTTTACTCCAAAAATGATGAATCATCCCCCATGGTTGACATCATCATCTTTAATCCTATTGGTTATTATAAAGTTTATTTTGGTTGTACATTTTTCTTAGGAGGCCCATTTTAGACCTCAAAATTCCCCTAATGAGAGGTAGGAGCTGCAGATCGGGAGGCAAAGGACCAGGCAGGTACATGGTACGACCGAGAGGAGTTGAGTGATCACGCTATAGCTAGACTGTCAGAGAATATTTTTTTGTATCTAGTACTAGTGGATGTACGAGGGCCATTACCCCTGGTACGAGAGCACTAGATTGTTGTATTATATCAGTTGGATTAATATAACTAAATTGGGTTGAAAATTGTAAAAATTTGTCTATATTATGTGCATGTGTGATTTACTTTTGTTAATATTCTGCTGTGCAAAGTAGCTCTATTGAGATTCTTGGTTTAGTAACGTCAAAGATTTTAAGATTCTATCCTAGACCCAAGGTCATGGAAATTCAACTATTTGGGGAAAGCTTCAAAGTATATTTGAAGGAGACAAGATAATCAAAGAGGCTAATATTCAAATTTTTAGAGGGCAATTTGAGTAGCTAAAAATGAGGGAGGAAAATAATATTGTATCCTACTTCCTTCTTGTAGATGAAATAGTGAATGCTTCGTAAGGATTGGGAGAACCAATGGAGAATAAAATAGTTGTTTGAAAGATACTAAGATCTCTTCCAATGAGATTTGATTCTAAAGTCTATGTTCTAAAAGAAATATCAAACTTAGATAATGTCAGCATGGATGAATTATATGGGACTCTTATAGCTTATAAAATGAGAATAGAGTAGAAAAATCCATCCACAAGAGAAGCAACCTTCAAAACATCAATTGAGACAATAAAAGTATACCAAAATCAAAGGCAAGCACTAGTTGCACTTTTAGCAAGGACTCAAATGAAGAAATAGCTAACTTCATGAGGAAGATTAAGAGAGGAACCAAAAAGTATAAAGGTAAGCTTCCTTTGAAATGTTATAATTGTGTTAAAATTCATCATTTTTCTTCAAAATGTCCCAATGCAAAGTGTTTAGATAGTGATGAAGAAGAAGAAGCTGCTAAGAAAAAAAATCATCATAGAAAAAAAAATCAAGGTAAAGGTAAAATCTACAAGAAAGTATCTATTGAAAAGAATACCACTCTTCATCTGATGATGAAAGTGATAGAAAAAGTGACTCATAAAAGGTCTTATTCATGGCACTGGAAAAACAATAAAAAGCTGAAGTTGAAGGAGAAGCAAGTATAGAGAGAGAATTGGTCAATGCTTTAAAGTATCTAAAGGTAGTGTTGAGTCTCAAGACTATCTCTATTTTTGACATCTATCTCATCACGTTTCCTTCGTTTTTGACAAAACCCATAAGCTCAATCATTGTTAATTGATACATTTTTAGTATGAGGAGGTATTTAAATGATCTCTCTTTTATATTTGAATGTTTCTTATTATTTGAATAAATTTTGTATTTAGCTACAAAATTCATGCAATTCTGTAGCTAATCTCTATTTTTGCAGCTACCAACATTGTTTGACAGGTTTCAAAGAAGAAATAGAGGAGTGAAGCACATGTGTAGTTTGGAAATGATTCACTCATGGATTCTATCCTACTCACCTGTCCAATATCAAGATAAATAACGCCTCAAATCACGGTCAAAGGACCAATCAAGCAGAGGGCGGAGACCAGTGGATGAGAAGTTGAAAGCTTCACAATTTTCTCTCCACGTAGAAAATCGTGAAATCTACGAAGACTGCAATTCTACTTAGAATTATATTCCTAATTTCATTAATCCTTTTTAGGCGAGATAATCTCAAAAAATTAAAATTGACTTTGTTATAAATATCGAGCCGTTTTAATTGGAGATAAGCTTAATTTTGATTGTAATACTGTTACACAATAAAACTCTGTTTTTATTAATTCATGGAGAAGGCGTTTTCAAGACCATCGATGCGTAATTAGTCACAAGTGAATTTAAAACCGTTCTATTGTGGAGTGCCCCTGCACAGAAGAGGTTTAGTAGTTTAAATCTTCTGTTGTTTCTTAGTTTAATTCTTCCATTTCCGCATAAGTTAATTGTTGTGTTTTCCATAAGTTAAATGTTGTGTTTTTCGGATAGTTGAATGCTCCAATTGTTTTTTCTTTCCAGAAACATCTTTATATCATAATTCTGTTAACATTTATAGTTCATGGAATTAAACATTTCTCGCATTCTTTCACACAGTAATTACATATTTCATCTTTTGTTTCACAGATCAGATAGGCATTATAGCTTTGCACAGTAGGTAGAATACTCTGTTTTCTTTCCTCATTTAAATTATTTTTTGAATTTACTTAGCATAGTCATTTAGATTTAATATTTTTAGGTTTAATACTTTTATTTCATAGAAATTAGAATAAATTCTTTGTTTCATTATTGAATAGAATTAGAATTAAATCGATACTCTATTTTCATAGAATTAATTTAAATAGATGTTTTCATTTGGTAGATAAAATAAAGTTTTGATATATATTTTTATAGACTTAGACATAGTTTGGATTGATGTTCTGTTTAGATTAAGATATAATTAGATGTCTTGCTCAATTAAATAGGTTTAGAAGTAATTTAGATAGATGTTTTAGAGATAATCTCATTATAATTGTCTGCATAGAATAATCTAACATAGTTAATATTTATCACGTAGATTGACTTCTTTTTATGCAGTAGATTTATCATAGATCAATTTTCTTTCTTAGATAAACATTTCCTTTTCTTCCTTCTTGTAAATTTCATCTTTCAGTCGTTAGAATATTTTATTTAGAGTAATTTATAGATGAATTTCCTTCTTAGATTAATATTAAACATTTCCTTTTCTTCCTTCTTAAAGTTTACCTTTCAAGCATTAAAATTATTCTCTAGGTGTAGTTACTTTCTTTATTTTAAATTTCATCTATATAAAATCTCTAAAACATACAAAAATATTGAAGTGTATTTTAATTTCTAGTTCTATTGAAATCAATTGTTCATCTTTAAAAACCAAAAGTAGAATTCTCATCATAAGCTTTTTTAGTTAAGTTTAGATTTCATTTCATAGTTCAGTTCTTAGTTTCTCCATTTCATTTAAACATTCAAGATAAAACACAAAATCCTAAAAACAACGTATAAAACCAACACAATGAAATTAAGAAAGGAAGGCTTCTAGCATATATAGTGCACCTACACTTCATAAGAGTACTAACTCCGGTCGATAATTTATAATAGCATTTTAAGATATTAAATTGACTAAAAATTTTGGAGTCTTTGCTAGGGAAGTGTAATTCGGAGCCTTATCTCTTAAATCTAAAAAAAAAAATTCATGTGTAGAGAAAGAGATTCTAGGGGTAGATTTGTAGCTAGAGGTAGAAGTTTGATCCCAACAACACCACTCACTCCACCAAGGCCTCATAGTGCCATATCATCATCTCAAACTCATATCCATTATTAGCAGCAAGACATAGACTTCTTGAAGTCTTACGGTTAGAAATTCAGCCTAAAGACTCTCCAACTTCATCAACTGAAGAAGTTATAGAAGAAGAAGATCCTAGATCTCCAACATAAGGAGTAATATTTTTAACCTCTACAAGAGAACAAATTTTAGCTCAAGAGCTATAAATCCCTAGTGAAGAGGAGGAAGAAATCTTCTTCAATATAACATTGATAGAAGAACTAGAAGAGGAACAACTAACTCCAAGAATAGAACCCTAGATTAGTTATGAGGAATCTACAATGGCTAGAGAAGGAGAAGGAGAAGGATAAGTACACAATTTGAATGGAGAAGCCTTATGACTAGGAGGAGGTAAAAGAGGTAGAGGAAATAGAGGTGGACGAGATGGAGGACGATGAAGAGGAAGAGGAAGAGGTGAAGAGAATAGAGAAGACCTTGTTGGATTTCCTATATTTGATGAGGATACAAGTGCCATAATGAAGAATATCTCACCTTCCATCCTTCCTAATTTTCATGAATTAAGGAGTGAAGATCCTGAAACATTTCTATTTGAATTTGAGGTTTTACGTAGATCATATGACTACTTACAAGATTCTCAAAAATTGAAAATGTTTCCTGCAACACTTAAGGGTGCAAAATTAAAATGGTTCATGGGCTTAATAACACATTCTATTAGGACATGGGAGGAAATGAAAAGTGCATTCTTACAAAAATACCAGGATTACTGCATATCTCATAATCGGAAAGATGAAGTTATTAAGATGATGCAAAGTGATGATGAAAACTTAGAGGAACTAATTGAGAGATTCAGTTACATCCTAAAAAGAGCTAAAATGGAAAATTTGGATGAGGATACTTTAAAATCTCTCTTGTTGAAAGCCATTAGAGATGAATGGATAGATATTCTTAATATGATGGGGAAAGGAGACATTTCTCAACTACCATTACCTGATATCTCTGAATTATCCATTCATCTTTCAAGAGGAAAATCAAGAGTTGGGAGAAATACAAGAGATCTTGTTCTCTCTAGAGTGAATAAATTTGTAGCTGGAATAGTAAGTAGGGTAGAAATAGGAAATTTTCTTGATGAATTCAAAACAGATATTCTAGGGAGTCTTAGTGAAAAAATAGACACCTTAAAATTACAAAACAAGAAAAAATATGAAAGTGATGCCTTATCTATCTTTTGTCCTAAATGCAGAAAGAAACATGCTTTAAGAAAATATCCTCTTGATTTAAAAATCATAGAGACCAGTGTCATTTGCACCGAAAATCATGAAACAAAATAATGTCATTCTATACCAGGTCTTAAAGATGTTTTCCAGGAAGAAATAACCCCACATCTAGTAGATCCTCTTTGTTTTGTTTCTAGAAGACCATGGAAAGGGCCACAAACTCAAGGTTGAACACTCATATGTATACTCAGCCCCCACAGAATAATTGGAATTCATAAATTCCATGGCAACAACCTTGGTCTCAAACTCAGTGTTGGGCACAAGGAATGCAAAATCCTTATGGAAGATATTCTAAATATCACCGATATCCACAATCTTATGCAAAATATACTCCACAACGTTTTCCTCGATTTAGTCAACAAACTCAATTTCAAAATCATAATCCACAACTTTTGTTACCATTTCCACAAATTCTAAACCAACTACCTGCTCTGTTATGAAACCAACTCCAAAAATAGAAGAAAAGAGAGATCAACGCTGTTAGTATGAATCTTTCGTCGTAAAATATCACTTTAGCTACGCATAACAAATAGCCCTAACATCGATTATGGCTGCAAAATATCTTTAAGTCTGCTGCAAAAATTCAGATCTAAGCACAACAGACATTAAGCAGATAAAATATAATATGGCTCCATGCATCCAATAGACAAGACAAGAACAAAGTGTTTAAAAGAATGATTTGTATTATATTAAAGAATGGGGCACCTGAGAGGAAAACAAGAAAGGTGTTTTCCTGTTCTCCTCAATGGGATGGGTTCTTGAAAGTCCTCAGCATTTCAGATCTAAAATTCCTCTCTCTTATTGTGGTAGAAAAACCCTGACAAACATAGAACTCAATGGGAGCTCACAAAGCAAAAATGGAAAATGGTGACCAAGAATAGATCTAGTGTGATCTAATGCAATGAAGGTGACTAATGAATGGGGAAAACCCTTCTATTTATAACAAAATATTGGGGTGTTCTAGAACTCGGTGCTTGAATAAAATATTATTAATCAAATTATAGAATCACCCTTTAGGAATATTTATTATATTTGTTGGAGGGAAAAGGTCTTTTGAATTGGGTCAATTCCTTTATTTATAAACAATAAATAAATAAATGATTTATTTATTATTTTAGGGACATGATGGGAATATAATTAAATAAATAATGATTTATTTAATTATTTAAAAATGATTTAGTCAAATTTAACTAGGAATATTATTTAAATAATTATTTGAAGGTGAAAGCAATTTTAATTAGAGTAAAATTTGTCTTACATGGTGTACTTGGGTTCATCTAATGATAATGAATTAGATGACCAAAAAAATGGTGTAACAGATTGCCCCCCAACGTACGAGTGTTAGGAGCAAATCGTATGACCGAAGTATGTTGTAAGAACTCAATCACTAGGCGTCAAGAGGGACGTGAGAGAGAGGAATGTAAGGTAGTCTAATGTGCTAAAGGACTAGACCCTGAGGAGATGAGACTTATAGGTGCAACAAGTCTCTAGGTGATGAAGTAGTACCAGTATGAAAGGCGGCGGGGGAGGCATACCTATGCCCGTCGATACAATAGTACAAAGAATAAGGCACCCGGAAAACCACGGAACGCAAGGATGAAGCATATGCTGGCCTAAACATGAGCCAGATAAATAAAATGATGAATCTCACATACATGCGATGCCTGGAATAACCGTCAGGACTTATACAAGAAGATTTTAGTACATGAGATAGAAATATACCCAAATGCCCCCTACACATGGGGAAGGGCTCACAACATCTAACTGATATATGCAAATCGAAGGGGCGCTACCAGCAGTTGAGGCTGATATCATCAAATGAGAGGAGCTGCATCAAGGGCAGAAATAAAAAAGTCATCTGGGCATGTGGGGGGCTACCTGCAGGGCCACCCCCTCATGAGGGTTGAGACATCTCACACATGCCCGGGAATCATCAATAGCTGCTGCTGCATCACTGGACCATCAAGTGTATAGATCACGATCATGCTGAGAAGAGCTCGAAACAAGGTACACTGCCCCCTAGACCTGACTTCTGGAGTAAATGAGCTGATGTCGACAGAAGTAGGTCCGCCATAGGTGAGGCAATAGGGGAACCCCAACTAAGGCACGAGGGAAAATAGGAGAGTGACGAACAGAGAGACACTAATGATGATGATGGAATGAGGGATATGGAGGAGCAGTTGGACAACTTCCCTTGTTAGAGCGTAAAGGGCATGAATAGCTTGGCAGCGACTGACACAATATCAAGGGGGATAGGGGACAAGGGTGTGGAAGGCCATAATGTGCGGCATGAGAGAGGGATCAAGCAAGACAGGAGGGAGGACTATAGCAGGGTACAGAGGGACTCAGAATAGGCTCCATGAATGTGATGATGACTCGACTGGGATGCTCTAAACAAGGGTGACTCGATGGTGCTGCGTCATAGTAAGGGTCCAGTGGGGAACCATAAAAGCATGAGTACAATAGGGTAGCTCATGACGAAAATCAACACGAAGGAAGACGAGTAAGAAGGCAAAGTGGTGCCCTGAGTACAAGTGTCGTAAGTGAAGAAATTATATTTTTAGAAGAGGTGAATAGACCCCTCATGGACGAAATGTGTCCTGGTGAAGTATCAAAACATAAAAAAAATGACAAATACCCATTTGGGTGCTCGGTGAGAGCTTTCCAACAGTGTGGACGGTTTGTCAAATGGGGCTACGGTTTGGTCACAGCGGGCGAAAGAAAAAATAGGGGTTTTCTTATAATAGGGCATTTTCCCTCCAAAATCATTCATTTTCTTGTGTAGCTGTGGTGAATGTGGAGAGAAGAGAAGGCCCTAAATATTGCAGCGATCGTAGCGGACAAACCGATCATTGGAATTGTGATCCGTCAGTTGCAGGTAAGAGGCCTAATCCTAAGCTTTGTTTTTGATGGATTCAAATTACAGATTAGGGCTTTAATTCTCAGTAACTACCCCTACTTCATCATTACGATCGGGTTGCACTTTTTGGGGCAAAAGCTGCGACCTGGAACGCAGGTTTTGGCCTGAAAAGTGCGACCTGGCCCAAGTTTTGCCCAAAAAGTGCGACCTGTTAGATGTGGGGGGTTTCAGTGTTGTCATGTGCTGAGATGCTATTTTGGTGTAAGTTAATGCAGTTTTGTTGATCTGGAGGCTGACAAAAATGTTGTTTTTGTGCAGATATGGCAGATATACGGATCAAGTGGAGAGAGAGACTTAGGTACATTACGGACGGAAATCCAGGCGGATTAGGGTGTCCGTCGTGCACTGGCTAGGTATGGGGTTTTGAAATTTTTGGAGAACCCGTTGATGAGGGCTGGAGAGCCCTTGTTGGCCCGGATTATCAGTTATTGGGATCCAGATCAGGAGGAGTTTGTAGTGCAGGGGCACAGGATCAAGCTGACGGTCCAGGATTTGTATTTCTTGACTGGTCTCCCACCATTAGGGATGGTGGGAAACACACAGTCAGTGTTACCACAGGGGCGTAACATTATGGAGTTTGTTGAGAGACATTGTTGACTAGGTGTCCAAGTCAAAGGGACTTGGATATCCATTGGTGATCTAGAGAGGTTGGAGACTCGGGCAGTGGCCGCAGCAGTGTTGCGAATCTTGGGTAGCCAGGCGTTCCATCACATCACTGGAGGGCAGATGATGATTGTGGAGAGTGTGCTGAGTGGGACCTACTATGGGTGGGCCCAGATGATGTTGGTGTCGGTGAAACGACAGTTGTCGCAATGCAAGCGACAAGTGAATCATGATTGTGCCTATGGGACTGTTTTGTGTTCTTTCTTCTTTGAGAAGATCCTGACCTTGCGACCTCGTATACAGTTACCTGATGGAGGTCCGAGAGAGCCTCGGATGCGTTGGTAGGGACGATTACTGTGTAGAGGAGGAGGAGGGGCAGTCGGACGGGTGTTCCGACCAGAGTTCTTCGCCCATTGGGATCAGATGCCACTATACATAGACGACTATCCCTATAGTGGGATGAGTTATTGGGGAGATCCGGACTTGCGCTTCCGCCTGGTCGAGTGTGGGGGCCTGATGGTAAGTGACAAGCAACTAATCTGTTATTTTCATTTTAGAGTTTGTGACTAGTATGCATGGTACTAATCGCTATATGTTTTGGAATGCAGATATAGCTCCGGTGAAACCGGCCAAATATATGGGGCGACCGGCAGCAGCAGGCGCTACAGGTGTGAGTGGATCAAGGACAGCACAGAATGAGGATATGGCCGCTCTAGTGGAGGAAATCTGTCGTAGATGTGAGGGGTTGCTGACCGGTGTGTCGGAGCGTGGTTGGCAGGATTTAGATGACCAGTACATAGAGTTATGTATTGGGCTACCCTCGGAATGGCGAGGTATCATGCGAAGCATGGCGATGGCCGGTCAGACTGTGCGTGATCTACGAGCTGCGGCAGCAGAGCCATTGGCTCGGGATCCTCCGGAGAGTGTTTAGATGTAGGGCAGATGGTGCCCCCCAATGTTTTTGTAGGGGCAAGTGGTGCCCCTCATTTTGTAGTTTTGATTTTTGTACCATGCTATGGGCATGTGATATGTTTTATAGAAGATGGACTCTAAAAACACATGTTATATGATATATATGATTTATGTATATTTTGTGGATGATGTGAAATGTTATTGTCTTGTGTGTGATAAATGCTATTCTAGAACATGATTTGCAATTTGATTGACGTAGTGATTTTGATGTCGAGGGATATGGTTGAGAGTAATGGATGTAAATGCACATTTCAAAAGTTTCACTCGTAAATATTGTCTAAACAGGATAGGGTTATGCACACGATAGACACCATTAAGTTGTAGGACAAGAATTAGGGAATCTAAATGAACATGCAGATGGAGGATGTGATGAGAGAGGGCATCGACTAAGAGACCACGCACGGCATCATATTCGGCCTGATTATTGGTGCCATTACCAATGCAGACCCCATTTGCAAGAACCAGGGTATGCAAGGGGGTAAAGATGGCCCATGCTATTGAAGCAAGATTCTGGGAAGAGCGACTTGCCCCATCAGCATAGCCAAGATAATGGTTGGGGGAGAGGGCTGAAATAATAGTGTCATGGGACCAAAAATGGGAGGGATGAGAAAAAGGAGGGCAGCGTGAGTAGAGGATAGACATCCACTGATGGCTATGGGAGGGATCAGTCTGGGTAGGAGGTCTAGGACTCATAGATCGATGAGAGGGAGATGGATGAGAAATATGGGATGAAGAGCGGGGACTTAGGCTGCGAAGAACATCGAAGATACGGATGGTATGATCGTGATTATGGGAGGGAATGGAAGGGTCGAGGGGACCATACAACGTTGAAAAGCTACCGAAATCAACAGTGTGGGAAGAGAGGCCTAGATACAGGTCATCACGGGGAATGACAGAAGAACAAGTAAAAATATGGTCAAAACATGAAGAGCCCGAGAATGTGTCGGAAGGAGGATCAAGCAGAACAAAGGGAGTGGATTTGGAGGGAATGTACTCAGATGGTTGCGCGGATGATGATAGGTATAGGAGGGGAGCAGCAGATTCTGACATTTCAACATCAGGGGGAGGAATGTCAATGGTAGCAGGAGGATCCTCGAGTAGACCTGACGCATATTGAGCAAGGATGGGAGCGACGGATTGATTTTGTTCAATTTCGTACTCGCGAATGATCTCTAAAGATGCTCGGTAATGCGTGAGGTGAGGAAAATGGTGAGAGTAATGGTCGTGGACGCCACACAGAGCACAGGGTTTGTTGGTGCGAAGATTATTTGAGGTCTTGGCTGTGGATGAGAAAGAAACAGAGGTTTCAGGGACCGTCGATTCAGGGAACGCGACTTTAACCATGGGTTGGATACGGGGCAACTCAGGAAAAGTATAGGTGGGGTGACTGATACCATCACACAAGGCACAAGGCTTGGGGGGTTGGGGAAGGGGAGGGGTAGGGTTGGGTGCGGTGGCCTTGTCTTTGGATGCCTTCTTTCAAGTTTTTCTTTTCTTGCCTATAGGGGTTACTGCATGGGGAGGGTCCTGCGGAGGGGCTAGGGGTACTGTAGCGATAGAAGGAGCGAAGGGAATCAGTTGCACTGGTTTCACAACTATGTATGGTTTGGGGTGGCCCAGTGGGGTTTTGGCTGGAGGAGTAAGATACCATACTGGTATTCCCAAGGTTAAATTAGGTAGGGATAGGGTGGCCATGATGGGGACCGAGTAGACATCGGGAGGGGGGCTAAGGAAAGGTATTTGACTGGTGGGGTAATGACCAGGGGGGACGTCTCCCATATGGTGGAGACCGGAGGGAACAGACTCAGGAGGGTAGGGGGGTTCCTGAGTGTGATGGGAAGGGTTAGGTGAAAAAGGTTCGGTTGATTGAAGTGAAGGGCTAGGAGCAGGAGGCAGTGGGAAATATTGAGGTTGCTGACTAGCTGGAGCAGGATGTGGAAGGCCAGCCTGAGATGATTGCATCATGCAAACATTCGCTAAGCTGGGGTCAGAGACAGGAGGAGGGGGAGGACCAAGAAAAGTTCCAAGCAAAGAGGAGTCTTTGTAGACGCCAGGGGAAACACTGGTCAAAGAATCAACAGTTGTTTTATTGGTGACAGTAGAGATGGTGGACTCAGGGGAGGTCTGAGATTTTGGTTCATGGTAGGTTAATTGGTCAATGGTGAAAATCTTGCCATTATGAGGGAAAAACATCTTGCGGTGGACTGCGGATGGGACGGCTGACATGGCATAGGTGTAACTACGCCCCAAAAGGATGTTGTAGTCAATAGGGGCATCGATAACTTCGACGTCGACACAAACAGTCTTGCCGACAAGGGTGATAGGATAGTTACGGAATAGGCCAATGGGCTGGGAGGCATGGCCATCCCATGCGCGAAGGGTGATGGTAGAAGGGACCAGTTCAGGGGATCCGAGTTGTTTCCAAACCGAAGTGGACATTACGTAGGTAGATGCCCCCTCATCAATAATACATCAAGCAACATTGGCATTTCGGATTTTGACTGGGATTTGGAAAGCAACTGAAGGAGAAAGAGGGGGATGTTCTGACTGACGGGCGTTGAAAACAGTCAATTGGTCATCAGCAGGATCTACAATGCCCATGGCAGATAGTAGAGCCCTCTTTTGGGAAGGACATGACTGGAGGAGTTCCAGTGTTGAAATGGCAGCAAGAGATTGGGCCAGATCATCTACTATGTTGTATTAATGGGCAGCCCGACTAGAGGCAGCATTTCGGTGTAATGGTCCCTTAGGAGGCTTGGGATGAAACTCGGCTTTGGGCAGAGGGAGTTGAAAGGGACCACTAGGTGTCGATAGAGGCTCTGTAGGACCTGACGATGGAGACTCGGAGACAGATGGAACGGGAGGTGTGGAATACTGACGGGACCGAGTTTGAAGGTTGAGGTCAACGGTGAGAGGTGGGTCAGAGGCCATCATGAGAATCTGGTAATCAGAGGAACCAGAAGGGGAAGCTTGAGTGGTTACCAGGGCATGAGGGGGTTGAGTGGCCACAAATCCTTGTTGAGGGAAAGGATCGGTAAACACAGCGGGTTGAGAAGTAGCTGGGGTAGGAGGGATAGTAGGGGAGGAATGTTGTCCCCGCACGGTGGCCTGAGAATCTCACATCTTCCACATTTGTGGTAATAAGGGACAATCGTGAGTGTAATGACCATAAACACCGCAACACGAACAGGGTTTGTTGGTGCGAAGTGGCCTGTTCGGCTTGGGCTGAGAACCCTGTGGCTGGGTAGCAGTGTGAGGATCAATACTTGAAGGATTGGGTCCACGATTACCATGGGAAGATTTATTTCCTTTCCTCTTTCTTTGAGAAGGAAGAAAATTAGGTGCCCCCTGTTGTGCAAAGACTTTCCCTGGAGGGGGTAATAAGTGCGGTTGCATGGGTGGAAAAGGCAAGGGAGTGGGAGGTCCAAATGCTGGGGGAGTTGGGACACCAGGTTGCGGATACGGATAAGGGGTAGGGTGGGTAGCAGTGAGGTAAGCAGGAGGGTGGGAAAAAGGAGGAGGCATGCCGTATCCTGAATACATGCTACCGGGAGGGGAAAAAGTGCTGGAGTGGCTGGCCCCTGGAGGGAAACCATGGCCCGGAAGAGGTTGGGAAAAGGTATGTGACAGGGCTCCAACGATATCGTCGGCAGAGTGAGATGCCCCCAAGGCATTAGGGCCACCGGGCTTGGGAAGGTCAGGAAGGATGGGATAAACATAACCAGATTGGGCGTAAATAAGGTTATATTTCAAGGCTATTTGGAGGGCGGCTTCTTCGATTTCGGGAAAATGGGATGTGACATCCTTGCCAATGGGAGGTAAGAGAGAGTGAAGGAACCAGTCCATGTAAACCCGATCTTCAAAGGGGGGAGTGCGACACAAGCTCCGTCTTTGCCGCCATTCCTGGACATGAGCAGAAACGCGGGTCGAAGAGGATTGATGGAAAGAAGTTAAGAGTTCAGTGCCAGTGTCGTATCGGAGGGGGAGCTGGAAATAGGATAAAAAGGCTTGGGCAATGGTTGCAAAGGTGGTATGGGAAGAGGTGGCTTGATCAACATACCATTTGGAAGCTTCGCCGGTAAGCGTGTGTTGGAACAAACGAAGACAGATGGAGTCATCGGTGATGGAATTGGAGGAACACCACATGTGGAAAGATCAGATATGGTTAGAGGGATCTTCACTAGCAAGGCCTTCGAACTTGGGAATGTCGGAGGGGAGCTTGGTTGGCATAGCAGGCCAACTAACATCGTGCTGAATAAGATCATTAGTTAGCTGATTGAAATAGGGGAGACTGAGGCCGGCCATATAAGGGAGTAATGGGGCATTCGAGGTAGGTCTCGTAGTGGTTCCACTGGAAATGGACCCAGTGGTAGAACTGGGGTTAGGGCTAGGTCCTGAACTAGACATGGTGAAGGTAAAAGAGGGAGAACCAGAAGTAGGGGGAGAACCCGAACAATCAGAAGAAGATTTGGAGTGCGGACTCAGGGGAGGACTTACTCGAGAACAACGGGAAGGAGGAAGTCAATCGATCGGAAACTGAGGGTGAAGGCCAAGAAGTCTCCGGGAGAGGCACCTTGGGGGCGCAATGATGACGGGAAGAAGAAAAACCGACAAGGGCAGGGAGGGGAAAAATCAAGTAAGGTCAAGGGCAGAGAGGTGCAGTGACAATTGATTTTAAAGTTTTTGCCAGGCGGTGTTAACCAGGTGCTTCTTCACTTAGGGTCAATGTGTGGCGTGCATTAATTTTAATTGTTTAAACCCAGACGTTTTGAGAGTAAAAGAAAAAGTGTGCTGTGTAAATGAAAAATAAATCTGCAGTAAATAAAACGAAAAGAACAGAAAATTAACAGCTACTAATGCGTCAATGTAACCCAAGAAGGCGGGTCTCTCAAAACTAGTCTATAAGAGGGAAAAAACTAAGCCAAGCACGCAAAAAGGAGGCCAATAGATCTAATTTCAGGAGGGACTGGGATCTAAAGGAGAAATCTGATGAAAAGTGGTGCAGAGAACAGCAAATAGGCAGAGGCAAGGTTGCTGCTAAAAAGGAGGAGATCAGCTAAAAATAGAAGAGACAAGGCGGTGGCCATGGAAAGGAACCCAAACAAAACAATATGAGGTGATTTGAGAGGGAGAAGAGCTGATCTAAAGGGATCTGAAAAGGAGGTATCAGATCTGAGAAAAATAAAGCTGAAACTCTGAAAATTCAGACTTCTGAAACAGAAAAGACTCTCCCACAAAAAGTGGAGGGTACTAGAGCCCTAAGGGGAAAGATTCCCTCTTATTTGAGTGAATCAAATCAGAAACAGGTCTAAACGGGCAGAGACGGAGGCTAGAAAACCCTGACAGAAGCTTCAGACAAACCCAGAAAAAGTGCTGAAAAATTTGCAGAAAAAGTGCAGGTCACAAGTTTTGACCTGTTTTCAGTCCAAGTCGCAGGTTTGGGGCAGAAAAGTGCGTCCTCAAGCTCAGGTCGCACTTTTTGGGCCAATAAGTGCGACCTGCGGATCCGGTTGTCTCGGCGGCAGATTTCAGAAAAAATTGTCGTCTCAGTTGCGGCTGATGTCTGTCACCTGTGCAATAAGGCCAGAAACACACGGAAGTTAAAAAATTGACTGTTTGAGGCTTTTAGGGGTGAAAAACACCATAAAAATAGGGAAAAAAGAAAATGGAAGAGAAACCCTAGGGTCTGAAACAACTGGATATGTAGGAAGATATAAAACGACAGCAGTCATAAAATAAAACTTGTGTGGAGTCGCCAATTTTTAGTATGAATCTTTCATCGTAAAAGATCACTTTAGCTACGCATAACAAATAGCCCTAACATCGATTATGGCTGCAAAATATCTTTAAGTCTGCTGCACAAATTCAGATCTAAGCACAAAAAGACATTAAGCAGATAAAATATAATATGGCTCCATGCATCCAATAGATAAGACAAGAACAAAGTGTTTAAAAGAATGATTTGTATTATATTAAAGAATGGGGCACCTGAGAGGAAAACAAGAAAGGTGTTTTCCGGTTCTCCTCAATGGGATGGGTTCTTGAAATTCCTCAGCGTTTCAGATCTAAAATTCCTCTCTCTTATTGTGGTAGAAAACCCTGTCAAACATAGAACTCAATGGGAGCTCACAAAGCAAAAATGGAAAATGGTGACCAAGAATAGATCTAGTGTGATCTAATGCAATGAAGGTGACTAATGAATGAGGAAAACCCTTCTATTTATAACAAAATATTGGGGTGTTCTAGAACTCGGTGCATGAATAAAATATTATTAATCAAATTCTAGAATCACCCTTTAGGAATATTTTATTATATTTGTTGGAGGGAAAAGGTCTTTTGACTTGGGTTAATTCCTTTATTTATAAACAATAAATAAATAAATGATTTATTTATTATTTTAGGGAGATGATGGGAATATAATTAAATAAATAATGATTTATTTAATTATTTAAAAATGATTTAGTCAAATTTAACTAGGAATATTATTTAAATAATGATTTGAATAACTTATTCCGAGGAAATAATTAAATAAATAATGATTTATTTAATTAATTTCCTTGTTTTGGGTTAAATATGACAGGAAATATGGATAAATGTTATTTTATATGGTGAAAGCAATTTTACTTAGAGTAAAATTGGTCTTACATGGTGTACTTGGGTTCATTTAATGATAATGAATTAGATGACCAAAAAAATGGTGTAACAAACGCCTTAGAAATAAGCCACTTCGAGGGGGAAACCTCCTTTACATTACACAAATGAACAATTCTTGGATGATACAAATGAAAAAACCTCCTTTCTATATATAGGAGTCCATGGGGTCACAATATAATCTAGCCGACCTAACAATAATAATTTAAGGGCACAATAATAACAATAAGCCACTCCCAAATCCAAACAATAAAAATGCACAACCTATTTATAACATTTTGGGACAAAATTTCCAAAATTATATGATAACTCCACTAGATCTTAACAATGTTTGACTTAGATCTGGTAGGATATTAGAAAATAAAAAGCCCTCTGTTGTTATTCACGAAAAAGCTCACCACCTTGATGAGGAAATTTATCTTCATCAAAATGAAAATCTTCAAAACAAAAATAATCATTCTAGAGAAGGGACATCTCTTCATCATAATCAAAATTTTCAAAATCAAACACAAGAAGATCCAATAAACTCAAATCCTATCATAGAGAAACCTTCAGTATCTATAGCTAAACCTCATTTCCCTGAAAGATTACAAATTGATAGAGGAGTAGAAAAACAAACTTTGTTGCCTAACTTTGATATACTAGATGAATTGAAGAATGTTTGTATCAAAATTCCTTTGTTACAAGCCATTAAGGAAATTCCAATCCTTGCAAAAACAGTAAGAGAGTTAAGTATAAAGAAATCTGGAAGAAAAACAAAAGAAGTAAAGAGAATACAACTAGTGGGAAAAATTGCAGATGTCATGATGGGAAAAACAACCATACAAAAATATATGGATCCAGGAAGTCCCATTGTAAAAACACATATCAATGGTATTGAGATCCCAAATACATTAATTGAATTAGGAGGAGCCATAAACATCATGAGTAAACAAACCATGGAACAACTAAAACTTCCAAATCTTCTATATACATCAATATTACTGCAATTAGTAGACATATTAGTAATCAAGCCTGATGGTGTATTAGAAGACATTTATGTATTATTAGACTCTTGGGAATATCTAGTTGACTTTATGATCTTAAATCCAAAGAAAAACTTAGGAGGACATCCATTGATATTAGGAAGACCTTGGTTAGCTACAACTGATGCTTTCATCAGTTGTAGATTTGGTTATATGTTTATTTCTTATGGAAGTTCAACAAATAAATTCAATCTATATCATCCGGCAAAAAAAATGATAGAAGTAGAAAAAGAAGAATGGATAAATGATGAAAATGGTATAAAACCTATTTTTACTATCTCAGACATTAGTGAAGAAAGTCAAATTTTAAATTCAATAGAAAATTATGAATCATCTTCACAATGTGAGAATAGTCAAAATTTTCAAGAACATTGTAATATTGAATACTTTTCATTGAGACAAATTTCTTTGTATTCTATGGAAGAATTTGGTAATTATTCAATTGAAATCTTTCTAGGTAAAACTTTAAACATAAACAAAAACCTAGAAGAAATTCGAAAAGAAGATTTAATCAAAACATTGCAAAAACATTCTTCTGCATATGCATGGGAGTACACTGACAAGAAATGAATTAATCTAGAGAATTGCATACATAATATCTATATTGAGGAAAATTCTAGACCAATCAGACAACCTAAAAGAAGAATGAATCCAAACCTTAGGGAAGTTGTAAAGGAAGAACTACAAAAACTACTAAATGTAAACTTTATTTATCCAATATCAGACAATTAGTGGGTTTCACCTTTAGTAATTGTCCCTAAAAATAATGGAAAATGGAGGGTGTGTATTGATTATAGGGAGTTGAACAAAGCTAATTTACAAGATCATTTTCCATTTCCTTTCATATATCATTTTTTGGATACATTAGCAAGGAAGAAATATTTTTCATTATTGGATGGTTTTAGTGGGTATAATCAAATTCAGGTAGCACCTGAAGACCAATATAAAACCACATTTACCTGTCCATGGGGAACTTATGCTTACCGAGTACTTCCTTTTGGATTATGAAATGCACTTGCAACATTCCAAAGAGAAGTATTAGGAAATTTCTTTGATCTAATACGTGATTGTGTGGAAGTATATATGGATGACTTTAAAGTCTATGGAAATTCTTTTGAAGATGCTCTTGAAAATTTGGAAAAAGTTCTCATAAGATGCAAAGAAGAAAATCTCTCATTAAGTCATGAAAAATGTTTTATGATGTTTACTGAAGGAATTGTTCTATGACACCATATTTCAGGGGATGGAATTAAGGTGGAATCATCTAAAGTTGAAGTTATTTCCAAATTAGCAATCCCAAATTGTCAAAAAGATGTTAAGAGTTTTCTTGGTTTTACAAGATACTATAGAAGATTTATAGAAAACTTCACAAAAATTGCATCTTTACTCTTCAAATTTCTCACTAAGGATTGTGAATTTAGCTGGAATTCTGAGTGCCAAATGGCATTTGAAACTTTGAAAGCAAAGATATCTGAAGCACCCATTTTAAGTGGACCAAACTGGAAAATACCTTTTCATATCTCAACTGATGCTTCATATACAACTCTGGGAGCTGCATTAGGGGAAAAAGACTTGACCCCTTATGCCATCTACTATACAAGTAAAAACTTGACTCTTGCGGAGTTAAATTATACTGTTACTGAAAAAGGGTTTCTAGATGTTGTCCATACTATTAAAAGATTTAGGCATTACATCACTGGATATGAAACCTTCATTCACACAGATCATTCAGCAATTAGATATCTCATGAATAAATATATCACTAATGGCAGAATCACAATATGGTTGCTACTATTGCAAGAATTCAATATCACCATTTTAGACCGACCTAGAAAACAAAATACAGTTGCTGACTTTTTGTCTAGAATTCAAAATGATAATAATGATACACCAATAGAAGATATTTTTCCTGATGAATATATTTTTGCAATATCTACTAAATATCCATGGTTTGCAGACATTTCCAATTACTTAGCTACAGGAAAACTACCATCATATTTGTTTCCTAGAGAAAAGAGAAGGATAATTCAAATGAGTGCATCATATTCATGGGTAAATGATGAATTATACAAGACAGGTCCATATCTCATCATTAGAATATGTGTACGAGAAGATGAAATACCTGAAATACTAAAGGCATGCCATGATGATCCATGTGGTGGACACTTTTTTGATAAAAGGACTGCCTATTAAATACTTCTTTTAGGATATTATTGGCCTTCCCTTTCAAAGATGCCAAAGAGTATGTTAAAATATGTGACAGTTGTCAGAGAATGGGGAAACATGTTCCTATAGATGAAATTCCCTTACAACCACAAGTACTCATTAAACCCTTTGAAAAATGGGCTTTGGATTTTGTTGGACCAATCAATGCACCATCAAGACAGAAGAGGTATATTCTTGTATGCACTGATTTTTTCACTAAATGGGTAAAAGCTAAAGCACTTTATTTTTCTAATGAAAATGTTGTAGTCTCATTTCTTTTTTAGGATATTTTTACTCGTTTTGGTTTCCCAAGGGAACTTGTGACAGATTAGGGAACTCAGTCTACATCTAGAATGGTGCAAAAGATCGTGGAAGAATACAAAATCAAGCACGGGAAGTCTACTCCATACCATCCATAGGAAAATGGACAAGTGGAGTCCACTAATAAAGTGATTGAAGCAATCCTCACGAATATCGTACATTTACATAGAAAAGACTGGGCAGAAAGGCTTTCTGAAGCTTTATGGGCCTACTGGACTACATGGAGGAATACAACATGACATAATCCCTATGAACTTGTTTATGGGAAGAAAGTCTTGTTTCCAATAGAGTTCCAAATCAAAAATTTCAAAACAACAGTCAAATTGGGACTTGACTTGTCAAAAGCACAAAAGCATAGAATGGAACAACTCAATGAGCTTGATGAGATAAGACAAGATGCAGTTCAAAAGACCAACATAGTTCAGCAACAGAGATCCAGATGGCATGATAAATACATAAAAGAAAGAAAATTCTAGGTAGGAGATTGGGCACTTCTATTTGACTCAAAGTTCAAAGACTTCCAAGGGAAATTTCAAACTCATTGGCTTGGGCCTTATGAGATTGAAAGAGTCTTTGATAATGGAGCAGTCAGGATTAGGACCATCGATGAAGAAAAGGTTCCTCTTCTTGTAAATGGACATCAACTAAAGGTCTACCATAATCCACTGGCAAAAGAGGAGTATGTCAAAAAATTTCAAGATAATGCTGATATGAAGTTTGTGAAGAAGAATATTTCTTCTTCCCCAACTTAGTCTTCTTCTTTTTTTTCATATCTAATAAAATAAAATAATAATAATAATAAAAAAAAATAAATTGTATAATTATGAAAACCAATCACTGATTGACATCCTTATACAGAAAATATAAAGTGAAAATCATAATTTATTTTTGGCATCTTATATTTTCTTCATTCCAACTCTAAAAATCCCAAATTCTTTGTATTTCCCTTTCTTTTTTAGAAAAATTAAAGATTAGCTACATAATTGTTGCATTTCTGCATCTCTCATAACATTTTGCAACTCTTATACACCTCTGCAACACAGATGAACATGACTTTTTGACAGAAGAAGTTGAAGACAAAATTCAAGATCATACTGAAGAATGTACCAAAGAACACCTGAGGAATCAAGACAAAGAAGAAACAATAAAGGTTAGCTATATCCAAGGTATGATGCAAAATTTGTTTAAACAATAAGGTTCGAAACATTGATATACATAAATTAGATGATCATATACTTCCAACTCAAAATTTCATCATTAAAACTGATTATGTCAAATCGAAATCTAAATCTCATGATTTTCCACCAAATCCTCACCATGATCTCCTCATCATTCAAATCTAATATCATCCATTAATAATTTAAATGTCCATGTCCCATACCGAAACCTCACTTATGCTGAAACCTCACTCATGCTCCTAAAACCTCACTCATTTATTTGTTTTCCTGCACGTCTCTACCGTTTCACGACATAAATCATCCATGTTTCCAAGTTGTTATTGAAACCCTCAGTTCACCAGTCAAAAAGAGACAATCTTGAAGGTAAAAATATTGGCAAGATATGGGTTTGATTGTAAGAACAGAGCCTGTAGGAAAGAAATTCATGGAGGGATATTCGTAATTAAAGGAGATACTGGAGAAAGCACAGTGGCTTAAATTCATAGATAAATTTGATGGGTTTCACAAGGAAGTCACAAAATATTTTGCAAGAGCCTTCAACGGAGTAGAGGTTGAAATCAGTGACATCAAATTTTTAGTCACAGAATCCTTCATGGTATAAGCTACCAGACTTCCAAAGACAGATGAAAGATGGTTCAAGAACAGAGGAATCCATGGAGAAGAATTGAAAGTCTTCTTTAAAAACCTAGGTATGGACACAAGTATTTTCAAAAAGGGAATTCCTAGCAAAACCCTTAAGGGTAAATAGAGAAACATGCTTTTGATTATTCAAAAATTTATTACCCGTGAAGGAAGGTTTTGTTGTATGTTCTTGTATCATGCTAGGTTACTAATGAATTTTCTAGAAGATAAAGAGATAAACCTTCCATATTTTTTACTGAATAGTTTAAGGAAGATGGCAAGGATGGTTCAAAAGAGGATTCAGTTCATAGATAACACAATGGATCATCATGCATTCATAAAAATCCTTATTAAATTTCATTTAAATAGAATATGAGATGCTTGGGAAGATTTCTTAACCCGAAATAATTTTCAAGAAATAGAAGAAGAGAAACCTAGTGATAACAAAGGAAAAAGAGGTAGAAAGAGAAAAGCTGATAACCTTGTTGTGAATGAACAACCACCTCAAATATAGTCAGAAGATGAAATTCCTATTGCACAGTTGTTTGGAAAGTTCAAGAAACAAATTAATAAAAAGAAAGGAAGAAACATGAAGGAAAAAGGCAAAGTCATATACACAAAGAAATTAGAAACTCAAAACACCCTACAACTAGTAAGAAGAAGTTCCAGACTTAGAAAAGCAGCCAAAAATCCACTCCAAGAAGTAACAAAACCTATTGATTTGGAAGAAAATATTGAGGTACTATCACCTATTATTTAGTCTCCCATACAGGATCAAGTAGAAGAACTCCAGAAATTGATCCAGTTCACCAAGAGATATATGATTACATTGAGTGTTTAGAAAGAAGAAATGCAGAAAAAACATCAAATCCTGAGGAACAACCTTCTATTCCACAAGAACCTCTAGTGAATACTTTAAAACAAGAAATTTTTGAACTAGAGATACTAAGTAGGCATATAAAGCAAGAAAATGAAGCTCTGAAGATTCAAAACCAAATTGAGAAAACCATCAATGATAATACTCTTCTACATTTGGGGTTTTGGTTCAAAAAGAACAAGAAATTGAAGAAGAAGAACAGATACCTGAACAGACAGATCATAAATTTGAAGTACAAACTTCTAATGAAGAAACCAAGAGTAGTAGTGACTTCAAAGAAAGGAAAAAGGATAAAGTTAGATGTCCTAGCATAAGTGTTACAACATATGCAGTAATGAGGTGAAGACTCACAATTTTGAAATTGCATGATGGCATGCAATGGTCTCTTAGTGTGGGTATGTTGAGCCTCAAGACTATCTCTATTTTTGACACCTATCTGACCACTTTTCCTTCCTTTTTGACAAAATCCATAAGCTCAATCAATGTTAATTGATACATTTTTAGTCTGAGAAGGCATTTAAATGATCTCTCTTTTATATTTTAATGTTTCTTATTATTTGAAATTTTTTTGTATTTAGCTACATAATTCATGCAATTCTGTAGCTAATCTCAATTTATGCAGCAACTGACATTGTTTGATAGGTTCTGAAGAAGAAATAGAGGAGAAAAGCACATGGGTAGTTTGGAAATGATTCACTCATGGATTCTATCCTACTCACCTATCCAGGTCAAGAAAAGGGCCGAGACCAGCAGACAAGAAGTTGAAAGCTTCGCGATTTGCTCTCCACATAGCAAATCATGAAAGCTATGAAGACTCCAATTCTATTTAGAATTATATTCCTAGTTTCATTAATATTTTTTAGGCGAGATCATCTCAAACAGTTAAACTTGACTCTGTTATAAATACCGGGTTGTTTTAACCGGAAATAAGCTTAATTTTGATTATAATATTGTTACACAGTAAAACTCTGTTTTTATTAATTCATGGAGAAGGTGTGTTCAAGACCATCAATGTGTAATTATTCATAAGTGAATTTAAAACCATTCTATTGCGGAGGCCCCCCTGCACATAAGAGGTTTAGTAGTTTAAATCTTCTGTTGTTTCTTAGTTTAATTCTTCCATTTTTGCATAAGTTAATTGTTGTGTTTTCCATAAGTTAATTCATGTGTTTTCCATAAGTTAAATGTTGTTTTTTTCACATAGTTGAATGCTCAAATTCTTTTTCTTTCCGGAAACATATTGATATCATAATTCTGTTAACATTTATAGCTCATGGAATAAAACCTTTCTCACATTATTTCACACAGTAATTACATATTTCATCTTTCGTTTCACAAATCAGATAGGCATTCTAGCATTGCACAATAGGTAGAATACCCTATTTCTTTCCTCATTTAAAATAGTTTTGAATTTACTTAGCATAGTAATTTAGACTTAATATTGTTAGGTTTAATACTTCTATTTCATAGAACTCAGAATAAATGCTTTGTTTCATTATTGAATAGAATTAGAATTAAATCGATACTCTGTTTTCATAGAATTAATTTAGACAAATGTTTTCATTTGGTAGAGAGAATAAAGTTTTGATATATATTTTGATAGAATTAGACATAGTTTGGATTGATGTTTTGTTTACATTAAGAGATAATTAGATGTCTTGCTCCTTAATTAAATGTATTTAGAAGTAATTTAGATAGATGTTTTAGAGATAATCTCATTATAATTTCCGGCATAGAATAATCTAACATAGTTAAGATTTATCACTTAGAATGACTTCTTTTTATGCAATATAGATTTATCATAGATCAATTTTATTTCTTAGATAAACATTTCCTTTTCTTCCTTCTTGTAAATTTCATCTTTCAGTCATTAAAATATTTTCTTTAGAGTAATTTATAGATCAATTTCCTTCTTAAACATTTCATTTTCTTCCTTCTTAAAGTTTAATTTTCAAGCATTAGAATTCTTCTCTAGGTGTAGTTACCCTCTTGCTTTTAAATTTCATTTATATAAAATCTCTAAAACATACAAAAAGATTGAAGTTTCTTTTCATTTATAGTTCTCTTGAAATCAATTGTTCATCTTTGAAAACCAAAAGTAGAATTCTCATCATAAGCTTTGTTAGTTAAGTTTAGATTTCATTTCATAGTTCAGTTCTTAGTTTCTCCATTTCATTTAGACATTCAAGATAAAACACAAAATCCTAAAAACAACATATAAAACCAACACAACGAAATTAAGAAAGGAAGGCTTATGGCATATATAGTGCACCTACACTTCATAAGATTACTAACTCTGGTCAATATTTTATGATAACAATTTAAGACATTAAATTGACTAAACAAGTAGAAAGGAAGTACATAAAGACAATGGAAAATGGGTTGAGAAAACTAAAAGAACACTATAAAGGTATTAACAAGAAGGGTGAAGAATCAGAGAATATCATCATAAACATAAAGGTACAATTGAAGGAAGCTATAAAAGTGTTTGACATAAATTTCATAGATGGAAAAGGAAAATATGGGTGCCAACAAATTGATCAAATAGAAAATACTTTGGAACCATTTTTATTGTAGAAGGTCAAAATAGAGGATCTTGGAAGTTGCTTAGATGGATAGAGATTCAAAAGATATTTCCAACATTATATTGAAGGCCAAAAAAGACTCCCTATATCAATATATATTCAAGGTAAAAGGTTACAGGTCAAAATTTTCATGAGTTTCATAACTAAATATGGTGTAAGGGTTAGCACATGGTTAGCGCACTCCAAAATTGGTGGTATCGAAAAGGATGGTGGAGTAGTTGAAGTGAATGATGGTTAAATAGCATTCATTTTCATGGAAAAATAATGCACCACACATCCCATTGAATGATTGTAAATTATGTGGGGGTCCATGCCTTCCCACAAGTTAAATAATAGAGGGGTTTGTGACAGGTTGTATTTCCCAAACCGTCGATTGTGTGATTGGCGATCCTTATTCAAAGTAGAACCCCTCCCCATTTTACCAAGAAGACATAAAAGGGGGCTCTATGAAAACCATCAGCAAATTCCATGTCAATGGACGTGGTGAGCATTATAGTGAGAGTGATTTTTTATTGGCACAAGTTATTCAACGGGGGACCCCAGAAGCCACATCATCTCAAAAGTTTTTCCCTGGAGTTTTCCAAGGAAGGAGTGAGTGAAAGTATTGAGGATAGAGGAGTCAAGATGAGGTAGTGAAAACATGTGGTAAGGTGGTCCAATTGTAGAAGAGCACAATGGAGACAGGGAAGGCCCTTATTAGACACATCATCCTGGTGAATTTTCCGAGAGTTCTCCAAGGCAGGTGCAAGTCCAAACCTCCAAGATGACGTGGTGTCAAGATGACATGGATGAATGAAACTTGACGCACTATCATTGAATGAGAGAAATGATGTGATAGAATAGGTGGAGCCACTGTGGAGACGTAGTGGATTTATGACATCAACATGACATGGCACCAATGAGGATGTGACATGTGGCATGAAAATATGGCATTTTTGGGTGGCCAATTGGGCCAAAAATAGGTGACATGTGGAACCACTCAACGAGTGACATGGCAACTTTTTTAAAGTGGCAGAACTAGTAGCACTGACATAACCTCGATGGATTTATTATTGGTATGTGTGTAAAGTTGAATGCCCCATAAGGCACAACACCTCGGTCCCTAGAAGTCCAGGCACCCCAAAGATTTATGGATGAGCAAAAAATTATTTATTTTGGCTGACAAAGCATTGGGACATGGTGGCAAATGAGGTGGCACATAAATTAGGAACGATGGATCAATAGAAATTTTTCACATGGAAGTAAGGGTTCTCCCACATAGACATATCACCCTAGAGGAATGACCCTAGAAGTTTCAAAAGGTGCACAAATTATTTTCTCTAGGGAGATAGGCGTGGGAGATAGAGAAATTGACAATAGTTGATGGTTCTAGCAGATGACAGAAGGCACTCCAGGACCTAGTTCTGTGCGCAAGGTGACCAAGGGAAAATATGTTTGATGATGTATTTTAAGCCCTTGAGGCTTAGAATGAAGGTGCACCCAACCAGTGGTTATTTTCAGAGGTTTTTGCAGTGTAAATACCTCAAGGCTATGCCGTTTTATAGTCATGATTTAAGCCTATTGGCTATGTTGCCACTCAAACTAGCAGGGATCCTAGGAAGGGATCCTATAGAGCAACTACTAGGTCAAGTGGAAAAAATGGCGCGATAACCCACTGTCACCTTAGCTAAAGCTCCCTGCTCTTTATGGACTTTCATCGATGGGAGGAGTCATAGTATGAGAGGAACCACGAGGATGGATATATCAATGATAGGAGGTGGAGTGATTCCTAGAGCCTATTCACAATATAACCTCATATAATGGGATTTATTGATCTGAAATCAAGATAGATGGCTCTCTTAGAAGGGATATGAAGATACTTAGACCTAGTTTTGGTTATTAATACTTGACAAGGTGTATCCTGGGCATACGAATCTTGAGAAATGGTTTCTATGTAATCCTTATGGAGTTTGAGTCACAAAGTTGCAGGACCACAAAGAAACCAAGTGGACCCAAACTAGGTTAAGGGTATGGAGTTGATCAACAATAGAGGGACTTGACCTAGTTAGAGAGGAGAATAGGATCAAAGGACTAATTTTCTTTTGGAATTCAAATGCAGTGATCCAAATGAAGGCACTAACCCAATGGAACCTAGGGAGAATAATTATATTTAGGATGAGGCTTGCGATATATTGGAAATCCACCATAAGATTGATCTCAAAATTGGAGGACCCCTCAATAAGAACCCAACACAGAAGCTCACCTAGAAAGAGGAAGAGAAGGTGAGAAGAATATTCCTTCGTGATCACCTTAGTACTAAACCAATGCCTAGCCAATTGGGAGAATGGAGTCAAATGAAATCAATGTTTAGATAGGCTTAATTCCAATAAAGGAGTTCCCTAGCAACTTTGTATGGCCTAAGCAACATCTAGGTTACAAAGGGAAATTTGTACTTATTTATATTGCAAATGATGAATTATCAAGGAAAATCATGAAAATTCATGTACCTTTAGGACAATAGTTCACCATACTTCAAACAATCATATGAAAAATCCCTCACAAATACAAGCCCAATAGCTTCTCATAAGATAAAGAGTAGCGACACCAACTTCATGAACGAAGATATTCCATAGATAATTTTATGAGAAAAAATTTACAAATAAGCATGAAAAGGTAATCACAAGTATAGAGAAATTATTCCAATCATCAAGATGCAAATAAATCAAAGCTCCAAGACAAGAAATCAAGATTTTCTAAACATCAAAATGCATTAGATCTCCAATTCATCCATCAAAGAGGCTAGCTGAAATTCTCAAGAAGAGATAGTCTAATCCAAAAATGTGATGAGAGAAATGAATGAGCCTCTCATCTATTTATACAATCCATAAGGGGGTTCTAATAACCTATTACCCTAATAATTCTCGTTAATAATAAAATAATTTGCAATAATAACAAAACTTGGTGACAAACCCACCAAGATAGCTCCATAATACAAAGATAAGCCTCTAAAAAGGGAAAAATAATATATACAATGAGTCATTACGACATTGAAAAGACCTAGTGGAGTCCAAATTTTACCAAGGTGATAGAATAGGCTCCAAAAATAGTGATCAAGGGGGTGTCCCCTTGATGCCCAAGCAAATCAAATGTGGTGTCCCCAAGTTGGTGTGGGGGCACAATGACATCCTCATGGGTCTCCAAGTGGATTGATAATGCATGTCTACTATCTGTAAGGGATAGAATGATGCCATAATCCCTCCCTTTGTCTCCCATGGTGAGACACATACTCATTTGGGTACTGGAACATCTTCCAAGTGTATGGTGCAAGTGTGAAGCTTATTGGGCATGGTAGAATATGAATAATCAATCAATGGTGTTAAGGGATCCATGAAGTGGTAATGTGCTCTTTTCTATGGTGGATGCCCATGACTCTCAACGCTCACCCTAAAAGTGCCAATATAACCCTCTACAGGGCTTAGACCCCGTATAGGGAGACCAAACCCTAAATGGAGACCCACCTGCAATCCTGCATAAGATCCAATGCGTCCCATTGCCTTCTAGCACAAAAAATAATTATAATAATAAATTAAAAGAAACTTCATGTTGGCATGCCCTTCCATAGTGGGCTTTAGAATGTACAAGTGTCTCCATGCTCAATAAGGTGGTTAAAGAATAACCATATTAGGTGGTTTCTACCTCTAAATGGGGTGACATGTCCTGAGGATACATCCATCAATTGATACGTATCATGTGATATAATGGTGGAACATAATAGGGCATTAGGGTAAGGCTCCAAACCACATGTCATAGTACAAGGCTAGCCATAATAAGGGAATCCCACACTTGGGTGTATGAATGCATGAGAGGGAAGCCCACACTTGGGTGTATGAATTCAGGAGGGAGAAATAATGGTACATTAATTACTCTGACTTTTGTTTTTCCACCCTTGTTCATATGCCTTTTTCCCTTTATTCATTTTATTTTATAACTTATTTGGGATCTAGGCCTGGATGAGGGGATATAGAAGTGATTACCCCCTTAAGGTGGATTACCCACTAGGGGCTGGGATAATCATGGGTTCCTTAATGATGTAAGGGGCCAATATGAGGGGCCTTAGGAACCAGGGTGATGGCCATAACGATAGGGGTATAGGTCATGCCTGGCTTTTCCCCACGTGCTAAATGTGTATGTACCAACCATATTTTGAATTTTATGGTACATTTCCAATTGAGAGTGGAAAAATTATGATTTTTATTTTTTTTTAGCTGCATCAACATCTAAGGCATAATTCCAGGCCCGACCCAAAGTGTGGACAAGGGGAGGGGAATCTAACTCCTTATGGAACCAATGGAAAAATGTGGACCGAGATGGGAAAAGTAATGAATGGGGTTAAAACGAGTGAAGGGTAGTGATGTATATGGTGTCGGGAAGTAGAACCACACAACCAAAATCAATATTTTCCATGTAGTTCCAACCCCAAAGCTATTAGCTGGTAAAGGAGATCCCACGAGAATAGGATATAAGGCTAACTATCAAATTGGGAAGAGGAGACAAGAGTACAAACCTAGCCCACTCTTTCTGCCTAATCCCCCCACCAATATATGCCAAAAAGTGTCCATGATAAGTAAACAAAAACACCCAACTACACAATGAAAAGCCATACCTTGGGGTCGAGAGGCCCACCTTCAAATATAGGATCATAATAGATGGGCGAGGGACCACATGGATGGCTCAAGTGGTGGAGATGGTGGCACGCTGAGCTATCTGGTGGCTGAAAGGGCCTGCTGGTTGTTGTCTGAGGACCATCTAGGAGAAAAAAATTCTCCCATCGGTGTCACCCATAGGTGGTGGGTAACATGCTAATAACAAGGGCTTAGTGCTTGTTGCAATGAACAAGTTGGAAACGTGATATTTTGTGCCAAATTTGGTGGATTCCACCATAACCAGTAGTGCACTAAAGTCAATTAACATAGCATGAAAAATTTGGTAGTTTTTTTAGTGGTATGGACAAATTTAGCAGCATATTTGGAAAATTGGCCAAATCTAGTAGTTCACCAAATTTAGAAAGTCACTGCTAAATCCTGTAACTCACAAGAATCTAGGAAATTGGCAGTTTAACTTAGTTTTTATCATAAAGAAAAAAAAAGAGTTTAAAGACTTCATGAACACATATAGAAGACTTGACAGAAGTGGGACATAATTTAAAATAATAATTTATGCATGAAATAGAACTAAATATAAATAAAGTGTTTAGATCTAATAATATCAATCTTGATTCTATATAAGTAGAATTGACCTAGAAAGAAGAAAATAGTTGTTGAAGTTGATGTTATTGCTATTGGTGTTGGTGTTGTGCATGTTGATCAGAGATAAGAGGATGTTGAAGGTGATTTTTGGTGATAAGGATGCGTGAATGAGGAGAAATTTATTTGGTTTATGAAAGGAAGTGGCCTTCGTTTTTTGAGTTTGAAAATGGAATGAAAGATTAATCAAGGAGGTCAAGCAAATGTCAACTTACATTCCATGGATTGTAGCTTCTTACAGTAGTGGTTAGTAAATAATCAGGGGTAGAATTTCGTTTCAGTAGCAGTTGATAAATAAGGGGTTTTAGCTCCTTTTATTAGTAGCTGATAAATTAGGGAGTAGTAGCTTCCTTCTGGTTGGAGCTAGAGAAATTTGTAACAACAAATTGAAGCTTTCCTTCGTGAAATTATTTGAAGAAAAATTTGAAGAATCTGTGTTTAATTTGTGCTTCTTGTTTTGATTCTTGTGATGCTTATATGAATGGTTGTTGAAGTATTTATTGATGTCCTAGTATTATTTTCTTTTGAAAGAAAGTTTTAAAATTCTCACAAGAATAATTCACTCCCCCCCCCCCTCCCCCCCTCTTAGTATTTTCCTTATTTGTAACAATTGGTATAAGAGCCCCAGCTTAATTCATAACCAATTTAAAAACTATAAAAAATATCATTGACCATGGAAAACCAGTAAGGGGTATTCACCAATAGGGGAACTATGTTCAATGGAACAAACTATGTGTTTTGGAAAGCAATGATGAAAACATGTATTCAAAATCTTGGTGTTGATTTATGGAATGAAATGGAAGAATAATATAAAAATCCTCAAGCCTTAATTAATAGATATCACAAGATGGAATTTAGATGCAATGCTAAACCTATGAATGTTGTACTTGGTGGCCTACCTGAATCAGAAATAGTCAAGATCATTGATTATGCTACTACAAAAGCTAATTGGGACAACATGAGTAGTTGCTATGAAGGTGATAGCAAGGTAAAGTAAGCCAAACTTCAAATTTTTAGAATGAAACTTGAGTCTTTGAATATGCACGATGATGAAGATATTTTTAAATGATTTCTTAGAGTTCGTGAAATTTTGAATACAATAAGAGGTCTTGATGAAGAGTTAAAAGAGACGGTAGAAGTTAAAAATTTGTTGAGAACTATCCCTAAGATATTTAATCCTAAAGTTTCAACAATTGAGGAGATGACATATATGAATACTCTCACTTTGGACCAACTACTTAGCGCTCTTACTGCCTATGAAATGATAATTTCTAATAGAAAGCCTACAAAAAGGAAGTCAACCTTCAAAGTAGATAAGCATCCCAAGGAAGAACATAATGACTCATGTTGTGAATCAATGAAGAGGAAGCCAAGCTGACGAGGAAGATCAAGAGAGGCTTATAAACGTACAAAGGTAAGCTACCTTTCAAGTGCTTTAGCTACAGTAAAGTAGGCCACTATGCTTTCAACTGTCTAGAAATGAAGAACAATAAATATGATCCTAGAGAGAAGATTAGAAAAATACAAAAGGATAAAAGGACGAATAAAAATAAAATTTTATATATCGAAGACTCTAGCTCCTCTGAGAGTGAAGGTACCCAATCATTAGATGAGGACAGAGCTCATGAAAGCTAAATAAAAATTATGCTCATAGCCATATACAATATGGAAATAGAAGTTGTTTACTGTGATGGAGAAGAGGAAAAATTTGACCTAGAAGGTGAGTTAGTTAGTGCTCTTTAAGAGATTCAAAGGCCGAGGAAGAAAAATAAAATAGAAAAAAATTTGTTCACCAAGGACAAAGTTGAAGCAATAGAACATCTACTCTTGTAAATTGAAGAAGGAAAAAGATCGAAGACACTCTAAATCAAAAGCTCATTGAAAAAAATCAAGCATGTGAAATACTTGAAGGAGAATTTTTTTTATAAGGAGAGAGATTTAAAAAAAAAACTAGCTGAGCTTTAATGAGAAATTTGGAAAAGGCGCTAAAAGCTTAAACGAGCTCCTTGAAGCTCAAAGAGTCTCTAATGAAAAAACTAGTCTTGGATTTGAGGCTGATTCAAGCTTGGATGCTGATGTGAAGGGAAATAAATACATTACCTAAATACAAGCATTAAAAAATGCAGACAACATAACAACCATAGATGATTCATTGCAATAGAGAATAAATAAAGGGATGACACAGTCCAATTTTCAGCCAAAGATAAATCAATTACTGTTAAACAAAAGGAATAATTCAACTCATCAAAGGTGAAATAACATAAGAGACGCAAATCGAATTTCCCAAGAGAGAGATCTAAATCTTAGAAAAGCCTGAATTTCTCAAATAACAACTCAACCAATCTTTATAAATCAATTTTCTCCCAGGTATGAAGGCATCTTTACATGCTATTGTTTTACTTGTATGAATTATGGGCATAAGGAAACATATTGTAGGGTGAATCCATAATTTAGACAATTTAGGTCACAAGGAAGAATTTATTAGTCTGCTAATCAAATTTCCAATGTAATAGCCCCAAGTTATAGTTCCATGTAAGAAGGAAAAAATCGACCGAGCTCATGGGACACATATTCTAAGTTGAATGAGGGGGGAAAACATAAGATTTGGGGTCACTTGTGGTTAAGTAATGGCTATGGAAATTTGAATTGGCATTGGAAAAAGTAAAAAAGGTAATAAATGGAAATTAATTCAAGGAATAAAGGAAAATAGGATAAAAGGAAGATTAAGAGACAAGAAGCAAGGTAAATTAGAGAGAAAATAAAGGAAAATAAAATAAAAGAGGAAAGGAAAGGAAGAGACACCAAAAATCAATGATAAAAAGGCAACTGAGAAACAATTGACAGTTGTTTCTCAAATTTTGATTAAATTTTGATCATATTTCATCTTTGGGACAACTTAGCTTTTGTAAGGAATAAATTTTACTCCAAGGGAGGGAACAAGAAAGGGATAAAGCAAGCAAAGGACAAACAATGAAAGCAAGTGGCAACAAGAGGAATTTTTGACAATAACAAGTAACAAAAGAAAACAGTTTTGGATTTGCAAGAAACAGTTGGCATGTGTGATTTAGCATGCTGAGATTTGATGCATGGTGCATGTATTTGTTTATTGTTTATGTTTCTTGTCATTGGAATGAGATTTTCCTAGATTGATAGTGTTTTATAGCCTTTCCTTTTCCATTTCCTAGATCGCCATGATGTTGTGGGTTCATTTTTTTGGTTAAGCTTTGGATGGTCGGTAGCTTTCAGATCTTGGTTGAGGTGGTCTCAAGAAAATTCCCAAGGGTTGAAGGTGGAGATGGGATTTATCTTGAAACTCTTGACAGGTGTGTGGAGATAGAAAAATTCCTCTAGGTATGGTGATGAAAGTCTGAGCCATACAAGCTTGTTTGGTTTTGGTGATATCTGAACGAGTTTAGGTGAAATCACCATGGTTTAGGGTTGAGGTGGTTTAGCCTCTGGAAACCTTAGTTGATTCTGTTTTGGTTTATCCCATGTGATCCCACATTCATGCTTGGAATAATGCCCGGGGGTGATTGGGATGAAATAAATATTCGGTTCGGCCCAAATCTATGGTGGAGTGATACCTGGGATTCCGTGACTTGGTCGGATTTATGCATATGTTATTATGTGTTATTTCTTATTGATATCTATGAGAACACGTTTTGGTTATTGTTTTAATTTATGACTGGTTTGTCGTGGTTTCATTCTGGTTAAATGATGGTTATAAGCATGGTATATTTATCATTATGTGTTGTGCTCTTTCTATGGTTCTATTCCATGGTTTGATAAGCTCTTGGTTATATATTTGAATGCATGAGCTAATATGTGTTTGATGCACACGATTGAATGGATATGGATGGATGGAACACGATTGATTGGATATGGATGGCTGGACATAATAATATATATTATGCACTCGTAGCCTTCATTTTCATTCATGAAAAACTTGAATGGAAGGATGGCTGGAACGAGGAGGGAGTGTTGTAGGAGTGTTTATTACGACTCCCCTCCCCTTGGTAGATTATACAAGGGTTTATGACTACCCTCCCCTTGTACGGAAGTAAGCCTTCTAGATGATTCTTTGATGAATTTAATGAGTTATTGTACATATATGCATTCATGACCTATAGGTGCTATGTTTACCAAGTGTTTGAAGAAATGATTATCATGTATTTTCCAAACATGAGCGAGAACATAACCACAAATAGTGCATGAAGACTTGTACATGTTAACAACAGAGTTATTGAGAGTTTCTGGTTGTCTTTCATATTATGTTTTTCTTCCATAGAAGAGAGTAATGAAGCTATTAGTCTTTAATTTTATAGTTTTGCAAAGTTTGATTTCATTTAATTAAAGTTAAAAATCCTTAATCATGCTGTCCTCTTTTCTATGTTTCATTCTTTGTTAACTACATATTTATTCTAAAGTTTGAAACAAGATATTTTTCATACAACAACATATTGTTAAAGACTTTCCTCTATCTATTTCACTATATCATCATTTAAAATTGTATTTGACATCAGAAGGCCACTCTAAAATATTTCCTTTTCTCATAGAATATTAAGAAGAAATTTTCATTATAATTAAAATTTCTGGGGTTAAAAACAATGGGAAAACAAACCTATTTCATTATTTTTCTTAATAAATGTCTTGGGCACTGCCCTCTCCTTAGCCAGAGGTTGTTTCCGAGGAAGAAGTACAGAGTTATTTTACCCTGAGTGTTCTCTGTTGTCAGTTATTTCTTTGGTGAGCAAAGAAAGTTTCTAGGCTAAGTCTCTCACCAAGAAAGCAATATTGGCTCCTAGAAGGCCTCACACGAGGTCTGATACCTCACAGCAAAAAAATATTGTTCTTTCTAATCTAGAGAAGTTAGTTTCTTGAATATTTTAAAGAGAAAAATCCCCAGTAACTCCAAACCCTACTTTATCAGCCCTTGGTACCAGTTCTACTTCACAGTTTCCAAAAACTCATCATTCAGAAGAAGTTGTTATGAATCTTGATTTTTCTCAAGAAGGATTTTTTCATCCTCACAGTATTTTTCTAGAACCTACAATGGAATAATAATCTTTTGAGTGTGTGTCCTTTTCTTTTCCCGAAATTAAATAAATTCAAACAGTTGATTTTTTAGTTTTTCATTAGACTTCTTCTACTATCAGTTAGCCAATTTCTATTTCTGTTATTCCACCTCAACCATATATTTTCTAGGCAAGAGGGTCTCCTGTTCATTTTCAAAATCAAAATATGGAAATTACATCATTCCTGTTGAACCGATATGCACCATTAAATCTTCCTCAGCCAATGAATGCAATGCCTTGGGATTATCTCAAATTGTTGCCTAGATTTACAGGGGAAGATGAAATAACAACATAAAAGCATGTTGCTTCTTTTTGTGCTTTTGCTAAAAAATTGAATTTTGAATATCTAGATGTAGTAATGAGATTATTTTTGCACTCAATGGATGGATAATCAGTAAAGTGGTTCAAAACACTTCTTGCTAACTCTATAAACACTTGGGAGGAACTAGAAAATGTGTTTACACAAATATGGGGTGAGAAAAAAGATCACAACTATTTTCTGACTAAATTTAATGCTATTAAAAAGAAACCAGAGAAATATGTAACTGAATTCATAAAGATATTTAATAATTTGCATAATAGTTTGCCAACAGAAATAAAACCACCACCTGCAGGAGAAAAAGTGGTGTTTGTTGGAGCATTTGAATCTGATTTTGGTTTTACTTTCAGAGAGAGAATTTCTCCTACTTTAGATCAAATTCAAATTAATGCACTCGAGATAAATGCAAACTTGTATGTTGCGGGGAAAATCAAAGCCAAAGATAAAATTGATGACAATAATAAAGGGAAAGAAGAAGTGAAGGCTGCTAGGCAGCCTAAAGATTCTCATGAACAAAAGTTTGATGAGATGACCAAGGTCATCAGAAATCTCTCAAACTAGCTTGTTAAATTGGAACTCAAAAAATAAGAATCCTCCAAGACATATTCACAAGGAACAAAACAAAAATTTCAATCCTTAGTTTAGGAGACAACCATTGCAGACCATACAGAGAGATAAGAAATATCAAGACTAGATACAACCACCTATGTATATTGAAGATGAATTAGAGGAAGGAGTCGAAGAAACTCTTAAGGTGCAGGAGAATCAAATTTCTACATTATATGAAGAGGAGGGAGAAGAAATCTCAAATGAAGATTCAAACTTGGAAACTCAGGTACCTTTAAATGATGATGAAATTAAGGAGTAGTGTAATAATTTTATAGACTTCATGTAAGCATAGTTGCATAATAAATATGATTTGAGTTCGAGGAAGATATCAAGAATTCAAGACAGTACAGAGGAGAAAACAAATTAGGCATATCAACAACAATCTATTAAACAAGTTGATAAATGGAAGCAACCAATGAATTTTGTTCTAGTAGTCTCACTCCAACGAGGGGAGACTTCCAACAGTAAGAAAGATACGAGGGTGTCACACAAGGATGGTCACCAGCCTGTTGTCAATTCTTAGAATTTTCCATATCAAAAGTTGAATGAAGAAGAACAAGTGAAAGCATTAAAGGAGAGTCATTATTTTAATTTATTAAAAGAATTGGAGAATATAAAATTTCCCATTCCTTTAGCTGAGTTAGTGAAGGATCCTAATTAAAGAAACACGTTTCGTATTTCATAAATCTGTCTCAAGATAATCACTCAAGTGATGTAGTAAATTTGCATGAAGAGAGGCCAGTGGTAATGTTTAGCCCTCGTGTAGAAGAACAAGATTGTTCTACCCCTCATTTCTATATTTCTCTTCTCATGCATACTTTTATTCTGCATAATTTCATGTTAGATTCAAGGGCCTCTCATAATTTAATGCCTCTGTCAGTCATGAAGCAGTTGAATCTACAAATTACAAAGCCTTATAAGGATCTTTACTCTTTTAATTCGAAAAATATTAAATGTGTAGGGCTCATAAAATATTTGGTGATTTCATTGGCTCAAATTCCAACTAAAAGTATTGTCATTGATGTGGTTGTTGTTGAAAAGTGTAACTAGGTTTGGTATTCATATTGACTATGTAATTATGTATTTATGTAAAGAAGAATACAAAGATAATAAAATGTATTTTGTTGTACTTTCTTCATGGGTTTCATGAGAAATATTTTTATTATAGGTTAATAGACTTCTTCTTGATGTCTAGTAGGGTTTTCGCTTCTAGGGATAAATATAATTAAGTGTCATATATATGAAGTATCTAATCTAGAGAAAATTCTCCAAGACCTTTCCTAAGAAACCATGAAAGAATAGCTTATGTCAGCCCTCAAACCAAGCTGGAAGATAAGCTAAAATTCTGGGTGAAAGTTGGCCTTATGCAGAGTGATGAAGTCAGCTGTAAGGTCGACCCTAAGATAGGGTATGTGCCCTATATAAATACACCGAACCTACGGCCTAATTGTCACATAAAATTGCGGATTTTGCTCTGTAATTTCCACATAAAATTGTGGATTTCCTGAAGAAAAATTACGAATTCCAGAGGATTTGTTCAGGGTTTCAAGTGCGGATATAAAGATAGAAGTAATGCAAACCGTTCTAAGTTAAAAGGTGTGGATTTTCAGAGGGTAATAAATGTGAATAGCTCTGAAGTAAAAGTGTGGATTAGTAAGAAGCAGTTGTGGTCAAGCTTGAAGTAAATTGTAGTCAAACCTGTGGTGAACATGTTGACATACATCAACACTAAAGTGGAATGAAGTTTGTAATACTCCTTAAGTGAAGAATATTCAGGATTATGTAAAGTGGAAAATACATTTCTATGCAAAATACATAAACTTTCTAGATCAGAAATAAATATTCGAGAAAGATAGACCTAATGATTGAGCTCTCTAGTAGTAGAACGGTGCAGGAAAGAAGAATCAGTTTGAAGGGAAAGAAAGAAGCGGTGAAAAGGTCTTGGAGGCATTAATAGGTCAAGGGTCTAAAGTCTCAGTCATGGTACTTGTCATTTGAAAGTCTATAAGAATTATTTCTCGTGGGTTTTCCTCTCCAAAAGGGATAGGTTTTTCCCTGGCTCGAAGAGCCTAAATTTGTGTCTCTTTTATTTTGGTAATTGACTTGATGAAAGACTAAATAAGTTAAGAAAATAAGACATAAGTAAATCAAGTAAGCTCACAAGTAATTATCAAGAAGAGAATTTGTAAATTAATCTCTAGCCCTCCAAATTCTCAACATGGTATCAGAGCTAAGGTGTTGAACTCAAGGGATAATTGACAAGAAGACACTCCAGGAAGAAAAGATCAAAGTTTGGGAAGTCAAATCAGTTTACAAGGAAAACTCCCTAGCTATTTCAAGAAAGATCTTCTATCTCATTCAAAGGATCAACTCATTCAAGAAAATAATCTTTAAGATCAATGATTTACATTCAAGACATTGTTAGAAGATGACATCATCTTTTGAAGATATCATTTATCATCAAGGATCCAAGAACACCTACATTGAAGATTTATATCCTAGAAGAAGCTCCTAACTTCATCTTCATCATCATCAAGATAGCTGCAAGCCACTCTACTCAAGTAAGTATCTATGATCTTACTTAAATCTGTCAAGATGATTTATTGCAAAGAGAGCAACAAGCTGGTTGGGTCATCAAAATTTAGTGCATGGAAGAAGAGGACATATTTGAATTTAAAGACAAATTTATGGGCTACATCGAAGGATCTACAATTCCACCACCAAAATAAGATGCTCCAGCTCATGCCAAGTACATGAAGGGAGAAATCAGAGCCCATAGGATTCTCATAGAATCCATTAAGGACTCACTCATTCCCTATGTATCAAAACTAAAGTGTGCTAAAGAAATATATGAGAAACTGGTGGAGCTATTCTCTATGAGTACTACTGGAGAAGCAATATCTCTAAGACAAGAACTATATAAAATGAAATTGTCAAGGGAAGAAGGAATCACTCCACACTTTATGAGGATTTCTGAAATAAGAGATCAACTTTAGGAACTGGGAGAAGTAATGTCTGACACTGAGATGACTATAGTGTTGCTGAATGCTCTACGAGAGGAATGGGGAAACTTCACTTCAAGTTTATACAGGAAGAAAGAAGCCACACCATTCTATGATTTATGGTATCTATGTAAAATAGAGGAAACAATATTGAAAGCCAAAGCGGATACAGGATCAAGTGAAGGGAATTAAGCCTTTGCAGCCATATCCAGGAAGAAAGGAAGATTTGGTAAATTTGGTCCTCAAAACAAAAGAAGAAATATGGAAAAATTACAATGCTTTGGATGTAATGAACTTGGGAATTATAAAAGAGATTGTCCTAAATCTAAAAAGGACAATAGAAAAATGGAAGAAGCCCATGTCTTAGAGATGAGGGAAGAGCCTGATGCAAAGAAATCTAAGAAATAAGAAGCGAGGGATCTCTACTATGATTGAGATCATATTCTCCTTTAAGTGATTTCTATTGGTTGTAAAATAGTATGATAGGAAGAAATGTATATTGATGGCATCTTGATAAAAACATGGTAGGAGCTCTTGGTGAAACAACTCTAGGAAAACCTCACTGATAACATTACTGATGGACGACAGTCATCAAGATCAAAGGTCATCATGGAAACTGGGGCTGGGATTTTCTAATGGAGTTCTCTATGAATTCACTGATTAGAAAGAAAGAAAAATGGTTTCATCAAAAATTTTATGCTACAGAATTCTGGGATGTGATGACATATTGATGGAGAAGGTCAAGGGAATGAAGCTCTCCATTCTAGAAAAAATGCTACAGGATGACTCAAAGGAAAAAGGTATGAGGTATATATATATTTATATGCTGACACTAGATGATTTGAAGTCATGTAATATGGTTGCAGGTAATGGAATTCTATATTTAGAAGTATGATATATGGAGGAGGATCTCTCCCGGTGCACTGACAGATGAAATCAACATAAGATATCCTCATATGGAATGTGAGGTGGTTGTATATGGAAAAGGAACTGTAAATTGGAAGTTAATGGGAATGAAGATGTGTAGAAAGGAAGAGATCATGAAGTGTAACCATGTGTTGAAGCCTCGAAAATCGTTGCTTCAAACATTGGGGGAAAACCACCTGGTTCGGGCCTTAGGACAACTCCTTTTTCATTTGGTGTGGTGGCTCTGACTGGATTTATAGGACCAGTTTCCTAGTAATAAATGGATTGGTGATGTAGTGTTTGTGCAAGTGGATAAATGGAATTAACTAACTGAGCTAATCTATTTAACTTAATCTATAACTTGTAAATAACTCTAAAACTAACCCAGGTATTAAATATGAATACGACTTAAAGATTGTTTCAATTAAACAAATAACCATGAAAATGTATTATTATTTAATAGAAAGATGCAGTATCATATAATGATAACTCTGTTTAAGAAATTTAATAGAGTTAGAATAGTACATCACATTCATAATTCTATATATCATTTGCACATACTATGATAGATGAATATTTCTATATCTTCAGAAATGATATAATAAAGAAATATTTAAGAAACAAGCATATATAAATGATAGCAAATTTCAAAGAGAATACTTCATTACATAAAGAAAATAACAGTAAATCGATAGAAATACCAGATTCATTAAGATATTTTCTTGATGCAATTCGATATCCAGATCCTGTGCTTTAACTTAGAAAAATATTCAAGGTACAGAAATGAAACTCTAAAAAATGATTCACCATGAAATCACAGAATGTGATCCTTTATAAAAATAAGATAGTCAATGGAGTACAGAAATGTATTATCCAAAGCCAAAATATTACAATTTCAGGACCCCTTTCTAAATGCTTGAAAGGGGTTTAAATAGGAAATTCAGAAAACAAATTAACTACAACTTATGCGAGAAATGATCATAGGAGATCCGAGAATAGACTTGCGATATCCAATAAAATAGATTCATTGAATTTCTTCAATCCCCAATGTGCTATGCTGGCAAATTTTAAGCATATCTTTAACTTCGGTTGGATGGCTCAGCCTTGAATGCAACTAACTGGTGTATGTGGCATCAGATAGCTCTGGGATGATGTAATTGATGGCATTAGAAATGCATTTGATTGCCATCTGCTGACTGTGTGGTTTGATCAAATATGTGCATAGGACATCCCATGTAATTTCCTGTATTTTGCTGATTTTTTTATTCTTGTTGATTAATTCCTGCTTCCACCTAGTATCAGTTTCTTTTACCCTTGGCAGCTTTCCTGGAGTACAATCTGAAATTAAATTAGCTGCATATAGACTATCATTAACCAATTGTGTCAGATTGTTCATTATCGCTCTTGCCCTTGATGTAGCACGTTCTTCTTTAATCAGCTGTGATTCCCATTCAACAAACAAAATTTCTTTATGCCTTTCTTCGATCCTAGGAAGATTTGCACTCTTTCCTTGTTCTGAGTCCTGCCATGAAATAAATTCTGAAATCTTTTCATCTGCATTTTCAAATTCTATTCTTATGTTGCCTGCTTCATCAATGAGGAATAATGTTATTTCACATAGAGTTTCAGCTTGTGCAATTTTTTGACACAAATCATCCAACTGTTGAGACAATAACTTACTTATTTCTAGAGCTTCTGTTTTAAATTGGTCAATTTTAGGATAATCCTTGAATTTATCCAATCTTGCTTGCAATATTTGACCTTTCTCTTCTTTGGCAGTATTTTCATTTTGCAACAATGTCTGCAATTTGGATACCTCTTGAGACAATTGTTGTTGTTTATTTAAAGCTTGCTAATCAAGCTTCTTCTTTTCAATACTCAGTTGTTCTTCCAATTGTTTGGCTCTGAGTCTTTCTTCTTCCAACTTCTGCTCCAAATGCAATATCTTTTGTTGATCACCTGTTGTTTTCTCCTCTATCAATGCTATCTGTAAGTCTTTTTGCTTCATCGTTTGAGTGACTTCAGTAGCTTTATCTATAGTGGCTGCACTATAGGCACCTACATATTGTGATAGTTTGGTAAGATCCTCTGAGGGATTTACCTCAGTGTTCTTCCAAACAACATTCATTAACTCAACTTGTGAAGTTGCAAGTGATCCTTGATCAATCCTCCTTCTCTTTCTTTGTTTTCTGACAACATCCCTATGCTTAGGGCTGTAAAAGATATCCAGAGGAGGTATGTCTTCAACTCTTAGCGCAATTTCTTCAGATGGATTTTCAGGAATAATCTCAATATCCTGATTGTTCAGATTATCAACTTGAGGATTGTTTTGTTCTCCTATTTGTTGATTGAATTGTTCATACTGTTGTAGCAAATGGGGAGTAATAATAACTTCAACATAATTTCCCTCTTTCTGTGAGGCCTTTTCTCTTTCAAGTTGATCATCGGGCTTATTACCTGTATTCTCCTTCTCTGACTGCACATCAATTTTGCTGGTTGTTACTTCTTTCTCTGTTTTGCTGGCTGCATCTTCCTTTTCCTTTTGTTCTATTTCAATAATTTTATTTGCTTGTAAAGGAATCCTCAGATGGTCAAGGGGAACTTTAAGTAATCTATGGCTTCTGAACTGCATAAATTTATTCATGTCTTCTGCTTAAAACTTAGATTTAGCTAGATCATAAACTTGGGAAAATTTCTCAATTGAGACAAATAAATCATCAAAGACATCAGGCTCATGCTCAAACTTAGCAATTTGGACCAAAGTTGTGAATCAAAAGCCACTTTATTTGGATCATATTTTCGGCCTGGAATAGTTGCAAGTTTAATATCTTGTATCTTAAGGGCTTATTTTTTAGCATGTTTAAAATCATTAAGAGTATAGGTTCCACAATGGAAAGGAAAAGTAAGCCACATCAATTTTTTGGAATTCTTTAAACACCTAGACATCCTTCTTTCTGTCAACTGGTAAGAAATTTCTTGGGCTAAAATTTTATCAGGGACATATAGAGGTAAGACATGAGGTTCAAAAATGCTTCCAAAAACCCTAATATAGGTAAAATTTTCTTCTCCAAACCAATTTCCGATTAGGGATATATCAAGCTTTGCCTTTTCAGAGAGCTGGGGAGGAAATTGGTTAAAAATGGTTTGATAGATAGGTAACATGAAGCTGTGGAAAATTATATATACATGGTTCTTGAAATGAGCCTTCCACAAATTTTTATGGTAAATGTGAATTGGGACAGGTTCCCGTGAAGTCCATTTCCATCCCAGAATAGGGAATTCAGAATTAAAACACAACGCATCTAAGATATAGGCACAAAAATGAAACGGGGTTGTATTTCCAATATTTTTATTCTTTATATAGTCCAGAATTCTGTTATCTATATTATCAGAAAGAATAACTGACCAATCCATAATCTCAAAATTTATAGCAACATGAATTAGGGGTACCATCTGAATTGAAAACCTTGCAGAATTATCGTACCCAAAAATTCTGCACATCATGGCAGCAGCATAACAATATGGAGGTGCAAGAGACTCTACATAATCATACCCGAGGTCTCATGTTTATGCTTTTCTGGAGCTCATATCCATTCTTTAATTGGGTCAGATTCAATTTCATTACTTGAGGTAAAATCTGCTACGAAGGCTTTATTGTAGGTCTTTTGAGGATTTGGCAAATGGTACATTGCTTTGATGTCTTCTACTCTAAAGGACCCAAATTTCTTTCCCCCAACTGTCACGAATGTGCTGCTTGTGATGGTGGTGTTGTCTATCACCCATCGTACTATGTCATAATATGGGAATACATTCGCTCGAGATGCAATTCTATGAAGAAAAGAATTTTTGAGTTCTTTAAGGGGATTTTCATCTGAATCTGATTCTTCATCTAGCACTGTTTCCTTTACCTTTGTAACTGTAAGGTCTTCTTTTTCAAGAAAATTATAGAATTCTTCCTAGGAAAGCTTCCCGAGACCCTGGCACGTGGTATCTGTAACTAGCTTTATCTTAGCTGGCTTTTCTTTTGACATTGTGGTAGTGGCAGCGGTCTTTGAGGCAACAGCAGTTCTTCATTTCTTAAGCTTCTTAGACATCTTCTTCGTCTGGTATCGTTTCACTAGTTCGGCGAACAAAACGGTTGGATGTTCTATAGCTCTGCAAATGAGACAAACCTTTCAGAAGCGGGAATAAATGAAGTTAGGAGAACAACTATGCAAAAAGATTTTATTAATGATCTCAAATTAATTAACCACGTATTAAAAATGAATGCCTTAAGGAAAAGTCACATTCACGCGTTGATATGAGAATCAATTACCATAATTCGTTTGATTTTTCAATTAATGATGCTCGTACAATCGGAGATCGGCGATATTGAAATGTTAATGTAAAACTTTTCCTTTGAATTTTTCGATTGCGATTGACCAATAAATAATATATGTGCGGCACAAAATAGAAATTAATAAAGACTGAAAATTCATCGCATCGGAGTTTTTGAAAGGAAAATGAAATACATCTCATATTTTTCTGCCGATTTGCGATTAGCGATAAAGGTATATCACATCGGATATTTCCAAAGGGATTGAGTTGTTCATGATTTTCACCAAAATGCGATTGCGATGATGGTGGGATCCATCGCATCAGAACTTTTATAAAACAAGTAATCTTTTCTTTTTCAAAATGCGATTGCAATATGTTGTATCGCATCGGAGTTTATAAAATAGACCGAATGAAGGATAACCTTTTTCAAAATGCGATTGTGATAAGTTACATCGCATCGGAGTTTTGCAAAGGAAATATGATAACTCTAGACTTTACCGATTTGCGATTTCGATTTACTTTATCGCATTGGTCTTTTTAACATGAAATTTTATGCTTTGTGCTGATGCGATATAAGACTTAAGTTCAATCAGATCAAAAAAATTCAATGTCACATTTGATTATATGCACTTGTGGTATGAGATACGCGATACATGCTTTTCTAAACAATGAATTTTTTATCGTTTTATTTTAAAATAATTGGATATCCTCAAAGTATTTTATTTTTATCTAAAAAGAAAGGGGAACTATTTCTAAATGAATTTTATTCTAGAATTAAAAAATGGGGAGGGTTGTTGTACTGTGCAACAATTGGCAATTCACTGGAAGAAATAGTTATCTCTGAAAAAATAAAATTAACACTATATCTTAAGTAAGTAAAAAGTTTTAAAGATGATGAAAACTATCTTAGAGAAATTTAAATAAAATTTAACTCTGAAAAAGAATAGAAATCATTTACAATCTCTTTTTGATTCTTCAAAAATAAAAATATTTTTTGGTTTTATCAAACTTTGATTGGTTAATAAAGATAAATTAGGGGACCTCTCCACTTTTAGCTTTGTGATTTACTCTAATTGTTATAGGTAGTGCCTCTGCTGCCTACAAATGTTAATAGTCTCAACAGCGTTACCTTTTAACCATCAATCATTCATTGTCCCATCCATCTAAGAGCATGACTCTTTAAAAGATAAATTCATAAGATATACCATCTTGTGTTTTTTCTCTTTTCTTTTAATTTAAAAGCCATTGTTCTGGTTTGGTAGCCAGTAAATAACAATGCCACTCACTAGTTGTAACTGAATTGAACAAGCTGGCTCGTGATGAGACCTCTTCTCTTATGATTATAAGCCATTACCCTGTTTTGGTATGCAGTGGTAGTAATGTCAGTTCAATTATTTCTTATGATCATGGTAAGCAGGCTCGTGATGAGACCTCTTATCTTTTAATTTTAGATCGATCATTTTTTAGAATTACATCCTAAAAAATCACAACCTTAATGGATGGGGTGAAATGATTTTCTTCTTAAGAGTCAATGGATGACAATATTGTAGAGTTTTAAGTGCCCAAATTGGAAAAGTCTTTACTTTTTATAGATAACCTTTCTCTGCTTAACAAACTTATAATGATTTACAATATTTTCAAAGTTTCGGAAGATTTTGCAAATGTTTAAACATATTTTCAAAGTTTAATATTTTATTTTCACTATCCAAAATTGTAATCATTTCCTTAATGATTCTTATTTACATAAATAAGTATTTATAATATTTTCTTAAAGATATATTCAAATAGTAAAAATCCAATTAAAGACTATTAACAACCTTATTTGTAAATAAACACACTTGCATAATGGAATATGTACAAGTAAGAAGGGGTTACCTTCTTAAGAAAAGAATTTTTTCAAGACAAGCCCATTCACAGGAAGGATTCTCTCTTTCCTGTTAAATCTTGCAATATGAACGTTGATGAGCCTATCTTTTTAGCAATCTGAAATGGTCCAAGCCACATTTTTTGAAATTTGGTATGCTTACCCTTATCTTCATGTGCTTTGTCCCATTTCAGAACAAGATCACCAGTTTGTAAAGTTTTAGATCTGGTAGAATTTGAATCAAAAGAAGATTTTATGAGTTGTTGATGTTTGGCATGAATACTTTTTGCTTTCTCTCTATCTTCTTCTAATTTAAGAATTTTATTAAATCTCAATTGAATAGATGATGAAGGATTCTCTTCAAGGAATTGAAATAGGGCTAAAGATGGAAGTATTAGGTTTGATAGTATTACAACTTCTTTTCCATAGACTATATTAAAAGGTGAAGTACCTATTGAAACCTTATGAGTTATGCGATCAGCCCATAATGAAAAAATTAAAGATTTATGCCAGTTCTTTTGACTTTGATCAATTTTTTTTTTGATGATTTTGATAAGATTTTTATTTGTTGATTCAGCTAAACCATTACCTTGTGGATAATAATTTGCTGAATATTTCAATTTGAAACCTCTTTTGATTGCAAATTCCATTATACTATTTCCAGAAAAATAAGATGCATTGTCAAAAACAAGAGCGTTAGGTACACCAAACCTGGTAATAATGAATTGATCAATGAATTCAATGATTGCGTCAGAATTGGCTACCTTTAAAAGAATTTCTTCTACCCACTTTGTAAAGTAATCCGTTGCTGTAAGGATGTATCTGTGTTGCTTGGAATAATGTGGAACAATTTCTCCAATAATATCAAGTCCCCATTGCTCAAATGGTTGCTCAATATTTATTGGTTGTAAAGGAAAGGCTAGTTTCCTTTGTCTCCCACTAGAAATTTGACAAATCTTGGATTTCCTTACATAATCATGTGAATATCTGAACAAGGTAGGCCAATAGTAACCAACACAGATTATTTTGTGAGCCGTGGTATCACCTCCAAAATGTCCACCTGCTGGTCCATCATGTAATTCCTGCAACACCTTGTGTGCTTCAGTTTTTTCAAGACATCTTACTAAAATTGAATCATAATTTATTCTGAATAACACATCATCAATGATTTCGAAGTGTTTGGCTTTTAATCTTAAAGCACACTATTTTTATAGCTGATATTAGAAGGAGCATACCCATTTTTCAAATAAAAGATCAGATCAACATATTGAGATTCAGAATATAAAATACTTATCTGATTTACTTGAATAGTATTATCTTGATCTTGATGTTCTAGTATGTTGGAAGCTCCTGCTAACAATCTGCAAAAACCTTGTCCTCTAAAAATTTTAGCTGGCTTCATATCAATATCATACTCTTGTAGAGTTGTTACCCAATTAGCTCTCTTTTCTCCTACTTCCTTTTGTATTAACAATTGTCTCACTCTAGAGAATGAGACAATAATATTTGTATGTGTTTTTAGGAGAAAAGGTATAAAATGTTTGATTGATTTAAATACAGCAAAGGCTTGTTTTTCTACATCAAAGTAGTTAAGTTCAGGTCCTTGCAGATTTGAGCTAAAGAAAGAGATTGGTGCTTCCTTCTGTTGATCATTGGGTTGTGTCAAAACAGCAGCATAGGATGTTTTAGTAGCCAAAGTATGAAGAATAAAATGTTTAGAAAAATCAGGAGTATTCAATGTAGGTGCATTAATGATTGCCTGTTTGATTAAATCAAAGGCTTCTTTTTCTTTATGTAACCATTTGAAAACTGATTTTTTCTTAATCATATTCTGCAAAGGTAAACCTATTTGAGAAAAATCAGGAATAAATCTCTTGACAAAATTGATCTGTCCCAAAAAGGATTGCATGGATTTCTTGTTATGTGGTAAAGAAATATTAGAAATTTCTTTTACTCTATCAGGATCAATATATATGCCATCTTTAGACACAACAAATCCTAGGAGTTTTCCTTCATTGAGAGCAAAGAATGATTTCTTTGGATTTAAAGAAATGCCAAATCTTCTACATCATTCAAATATCTGTTTCAAATCATGCAGATTATTAGCTCTTTTCTTTGAAAATACAGTTATGTCATCAAGATAAATAGCAATTGATCTATTAATCAAACCCTTGAATGCTATATCCATGGTTCTCTGGAAAGTAGCTCCTTGCATTTATCAAACCAAAAGGCATCTTTTGGTAGGCATAAGTTCCCCATTTGGTTCTGAAAGTAGTTTTCAGCCTATCATCTAGATGTACCAATATTTGGTTATAGCCTGAAAAACCATCAAGAAAAGACATGAGTTCAGAACCAGCTACCTTTTGAAGTATTTGTTCCATTGTTAGCAATGGGAAGTTATCCTTTTGACATGCCTTATTCAGATTTCTAAAATCAATACAGATTCTGATATCTCCATTCTTCTTCCTTACAGGAACCATGTTTGAGACCCAACTAGAATGTCTTACAGGAAAAATAATTTTTGCCTTCAAAAGTTTGTTCAATTCTGACTTGATTTTTCCTTCCAGATTGGGATGAATTTTTTTTAACTTCTGTTGCACTGGCTTTACATTGGAAAGCATTGGAATAGTATGTTGGATAATAGAAGTATCATAAGTTTTCAAATCCTCATAATTCCAAGAAAAGACATTTTTGCACTTATTCAGAAGTCTGATGAAAGCTGTCATTTCCTTTGATGTTAACTCGAGTCCTAAATTAACATTTTGTGGTTTAGAATCAGTACTAAGATTTACTAATTCAAACTTTAAAGTAGAACTTTGAAGTTTAGCATTAGTAACCTTTTTGAATCTATCTTTGATATCATATAAGTCTTCAAGTTTGACTACAGATTTGGGAATAGGATTTTCATTGTCTTTTGATGTGTTTTGAAGATCATGATCACTTTCATCAATTATTTGGCAATCATAAGATTTTTATGAAGTCAAAAAATTTAAGATATCTTTATCATGATAAAATACTCTCCAATTGGTGACATTATCCTGCACAGAAGGTCTAAAGATTAATTCAACTGAAAACCTATCTGGACTATAATCTTCAGCTGGGAGGAGCTTGGAAGCAACATTAGCTAACAAATCAGCTGCTGAATTCTGAGTTCTAGGGATAGAAAAGATGTTGAATGCTAAAAATTGAGTGGTAAGATATTGAAAAAGGGATTTATAATGTTTAAGATGATCTAAAAGACAATGGATATTGTTTCTTACTTGTCTGATAACAATTTCGGAATCACCATACACTTTCAGGTACTTAACATTCAACCCTATTGCTTTATAAAGCCCTTGTATCAAGGCTTCATATTCTGCAGTGTTATTTGAACACTCAAATTCTAATCTACATGAGAGCATAATTTTCTCCCCATCTGGATCAACTAAAATGCATCCTGCTCCTGCACCATCATTGGATTTTGATCCATCAAAATACAAAGACCAAAATAAAGACTTATCTACAGGTTTATCTACAGATTGATCAGAAACATTAACAATTCTTGAAGAATCAGTTTGTGAAAAATTTTCAATTTGCGAAATAAAATTATTTATAGAAAAAGGTGATTTCGGTGCTTTGAAATTTCCAAGAAATGATTCAGTAGAATAACCTCCAAGAATGTTGTTATTAAAAGCTACAGGTTCATTTTCTTGTTCAAATTCTGTTGTAGTATGCATCATGTGTTTTTCTCGCTCAACCTTGATTTGATTTGGTTTCCCTTTGTGAGGAAGCCACATGTGAGAATAATCATTGGTGATGTAACCATTAAGCTTTGCAGACCAATCCCTACTCAATACTAATCCATAAAACTCAGGAATATCTGCAATCAGTATATCAATTCTCTGGACTATCCTGGGATCAGAGGCTAACCTAATGGTGACTGAATTAATTTCTCCCACAACTTGCACTTTAGTCTGATCTAATTGAACAATATGAACTGCAGATTTCTGGGTTTCGATGTTTAATTTTGAGCAGACTGAAGTAGGAATTATGTTAGATGATGCTCCTGAATCTATCAAGCAGTTATGCAAATTCTTGTTATAGATCTCATAAGTCAAAAGAAAAGGAGGTGTCTGAGAATTCGATCTTTCTCCAATAAGAACAGTATCAATAGCATCTACTTTATCTGGTGGCTTACCTGATCCTTTGGCTACTTTGGAAACTACACCACTTGGTAGAGGAGAAATAAGTGTTGCATTTAATTTTTTCAATAACAACTTCTGTTGATGCTTAAGTTTGCTGAGTTCATGTAGAGAGATATTCGCTCTGGTTTTCTTCATGTCTTCAACAATGTTATAATCCATAGGATCTGATAGCACCAGAGTCTTAGATGTTATTGTAGGAGGATTAGAAGATGATGGTTGATTTTGAGTCGGAAAAGAGGAGGTTTTCTTTACAGGGGATTTATCTTTGGTATTCAAAGTTGAACTTTTCTTCTTGGGGAATGTTTGAATAGGTTCTGTTGTAGATTTACTTTAGTACTTACTGGCAGAGCTTCTTGTTCTTTTTCACAGTCTGAGTTAGGAAGAATGAAATCCCACATCCCATGTAATTCAGCTATTTCTTCTTATTCATCTTCTTCCGATAATAGAGGTGTATCTTCTTCTTCATCTTCTTCTAGATCTAACTCTGAATTGGATATTGAATTGGGTGGTTTAGATTCAATTTTCTGACTCCTTTTGAAGTTACTCAATGGCCTTTTGGTAGAAGTTCCTGTCACTTGTTTTTTGATTTCGATCATTTCATTGGAAAAAGTTTTCAGAACTTCTTGTAAGCCTTCCATGTCATAAGGATCTCTAGGTGTTTTCTTCTTTGAGTCATCCTTAAAACTAAATTTTTTGTATTTTCTTTCCTCATTAGCATTCTTTTTATTACCAAAGCAATGATCTGCCGTTCTACTGCAATTGCTTCTTTCATATTTTCAGCTAAAGTAGGTTTAGCAGCTCTATCTACAAAAATGGCTATATTTGAAGGCAAAGCTGTTATATACAATTCACTTCGGACTTGCTCACTAGGTTTTGAGGTTGTAGGAACTTTATTCAAAATTTTGTTGAATCGGGAATTAAAATCTTTAATGGGTTCTTTGGATTCTACTCACAAATTGGAGAGATAGTTGATTAGAGTCGCTATTGATCTATCATCTCCAAATTTGGTTAAGAAATGTTCCTAGAAAATATCCCAACTTGTAATAGATCCCGATGGTAATGAAAAATACTAGGATCCTGCTGCCCCTTGTAAAGTATAAGGGAATAACCTAACCACAACATCTTCATGTTGTACTGCATTTAAATTTACAGATAACATAAAGTTATTAATGTGTTCTTCTGCTTGTATACCAAGGTCAGGACTAAATTTTGGCAGCCATTTTTCAGGATGATCTGGCAAATCATGCAAAGGTGCAGGCATTTCAACATCTCCTGGATTAGTCCATGGTCTTTGTGCCATTGTTGTGATAACGGTTGAGGGACTTGAAGAGACAACTGGTGTTTGAGTAGAGGTTTTTGGAATAAATATACTCTTCTGGGTTTGAGTTTGGGAAGCAGATGAGTGAGTTTGTGATGAAGAAATAATATCACTTCCTGATTCTGACAATTTTTTTTCTGGTTTTAACTCGACTAGGTAAAGGAAATTCCTTTGGAGGAATACCAAGTTTTTCACTTTGTGACCGAGTAAGAGGTTTTGAAGATATGAATTGTGACGTAACACTACCTTCAGATAATTCAGACTCTTCTAATGATAATGCGAACCCTTGGAGTTTATGAACTAAAGCTTGTATTTCAGGGGACTCAGGAGGTTGATTGTCTAACAGATCTAAAGCTTTGGTAGTGGGTGTATTGATGTTCTTCTCAATTTCTTCCCTAGAGATTTGAGATGTAGAAGAAATTGAAGAAGGTGATGAGGGTGAATTTCTCTTGGAATGGCCTATAGATTTGGATTTACTTGCCATTCATAGCTTAGGCCCTCCTTCTAGCGTCGAAAATGTTGAAGCCTCGAAAATCGTTGCTTCAAACATTGGGGGAAAACCACCCGGTCCGGACCTTAGGACAGATCCTTTTCCGTTTGGTGTGGTGGCTCCGACTGGATTTATAGGACCAGTTTCCTAATAATAAATGGATTGGTGATGGAGTGTTTGTGCAAGTGGATAAATGGAACTAACTAACTGAGCTAATCTATCTAACTTAATCTATAACTTGTAAATAACTCTAAAACTAACTCGGGTATTAAATATGAATACAACTTAAAGATTGTTTCAATTAAACAAATAACCATGAAAATGTATTATTATTCAATAGAAAGATGCAGTATCATATAATGATAACTCTGTTTAAGGAATTAAACAGAGTTAGAATAGTACATCACATTCATAATTCTATATATCATTTGCGCATACTATGATAGATGAATATTTATATATCTTTAGAAATGATATAATAAATAAATATTTGAGAAACAAGCATATATAAATGATAGAAAATTTCAAAGAGAATACTTCATTACATTAAGAAAATAATAGTAAATCGATAGAAATACCAGATTCATTAAGATATTTTCTTGATGCAATTCGATATCCAGATCCTGCGCTTTAACTTAGAAAAATCTTCAAGGTACAGAAATGCAACTCTCAAAAATAATTCACCATGAAATCATAGAATGTGATCCTTTATAAAAATAATATAGTCAATGGAGTATAGAAATGTATTATCCAAAGCCAAAATATTACAATTTTAGGACCGCTTTCTAAATGCTTGAAAGGGGTTTAAATAGGAAATTCAGAAAACAAATTAACTACAACTTATGCTATAAATGATCATAGGAGATCCGAGAATAGACTTGCGATATCCAATAAAACAAATTCATTGAATTTCTTCAATCCCCAATGTGCTAAGCTGGCAAATTTTAAGCATATCTTTAACTTTGGTTGGATGACTCAGCCTCGAATACAACTGACTAGTGTATGTGGCATCAGATAGCTCTGGGATGATGTAATTGATGGAATTAGAAAGGCATTTGATTGCCATCTACTGATTGTGTGGTTTGATCAAATATGTCCATAGGACATCCCATGTAATTTCATGTATTTTGCTGATCTTTTGATTCTTGTTGATTAATTCCTGCTTCCACCTCGTATCAGTTTCTTTTACCCTTGGCAGCTTTCCTGGAGTACAATTTGAAATTAAATTAGCTGCATATAGACTATCATTAACCAATTGTGTCAGATTGTTCATTATGGCTCTTGCCCTTGATGTAGCACGTTCTTCTTTAATCAGTTGTGATTCCCATTCAGCAAACAAAATTTCTTGATGCCTTTCTTCGATCCTGGGAAGATTTGCACTCTTTCCTTGTTCTGAGTCCTGCCATGAAATAAATTCTGAAATCTTTTCATCTGCATTTTCAAATTCTATTCTTATGTTGCCTGCTTCATCAATGAGGGATAATGTTATTTCACATAGAGTTTTAGCTTGTGCAATTTTTTGACACAGATCATCCAACTTCTGAGACAATAGCTTACTTGTTTCCAGAGCTTCTGTTTTAAATTGGTCAATTTTAGGATAATCCTTAAATTTATCAAATCTTGCTTGCAATATTTTACCTTGCTCTTCTTTTGCAGTTTTTTCATTTTGCAACAATGTCTGCAATTTGGATACCTCTTGAGACAACTGTTGTTATTTATTTAAAGCTTGTTGATCAAGCTCCTTCTTTTCAATACTCAGTTGTTCTTCCAATTGTTTGGCTCTGAGTATTTCTTCTTCCAACTGCTGCTCCAACTGCAATATCTTTTGTTGATCACCTGTTGTTTTCTCCTCTAGCAATGCTATCTGTAAGTCCTTTTGCTTTATCATTTGAGTGACTTCAGTAGCTTTATCTATAGTGGCTGCACTATAGGCACCTTCATATTGTGATAGTTTGGTAAGATCCTATGAAGGATTTACCTCAGTGTTCTTCCAAACAACATTCATTAACTCAACTTGTGAAGTTGCAAGTGATCCTTGATCAATCCTCCTTCTCTTTCTTTGTTTTCTGACAACAACCCTAGATGGCATGTCTTCAACTCTCAGCACAATTTCTTCAGATGGATTTTCAGGAATGGTCTCAATATCCTAATTGTTCAGATTATCAACTTGAGGATTGTTTTTTTATCCTATTTGTTGAGCGAATTGTTCATACTGTTGTAGCAAATGGGGAGTAATAATCACTTCAGCAGAATTTCCCTCTTTCTGTGAGGCCTTTTCTCTTTCAAGTTGATCATCGAGCTTATTACATGTATTCTCCTTCTCTGACTGCACATCAATTTTGCTGGTTGTTACTTCTTTCTCTATTTTGCTGGTTGCATCTTCCTTTTCCATTTTTTCTATTTCAATACTTTTACTTGCTTGTAAAAGAATCCTCAGATGGTCAAGGGGAAATTTAAGTAATCTCTGGCTTCTGAACTGCATAAATTTATTCATGTCTTCTGCTTGAAACTTAGATTTAGCTAGATCGTAAACTTGGGAAAATTTCTCAATTGAGACAAATAAATCATCAAAGACATCAGGCTCATGCTCAAACTTGGCAATTTGGACCAAAGTTGTGAAATCAAAAGCCACTTTATTTGGATCATATTGTCGGCCTGGAATAGTTGCAAGTTTAAGATCTTGTATCTTAAGGACTTCTTTTTCAGCATGTTTAAAATCATTAAGAGTATAGGTTCCATAATGGAAAGGAAAAGTAGGCCACATCAATTTTTTGGAATTCTTTAAACACCTGGACATCCCTCTTTCTGTCAACTGGTAAGAAATTTCTTGGGCTAAAAGTTTATCAGGGACATATAGAGGTAAGACATGAGGTTCAACAATGCTTCCAAAAACCCTAATATAGGTAAACTTTTCTTCTCCAAACCAATTGCCGATTAGGGATATTACAAGCTTTGCCTTTTCAGAGAGCCGGGGAGGAAATTGGTTAAAAATGGTTTGATAGATAGGTAACATGAAGCCGTGGCAAATTCTATATACATGGTTCTTGAAATGAGCCTTCTACAAATGTTTATGGTAAATGTGAATTGGGACAGGTTCCTGTGAAGTCCAGTTCCAACCCAGAATAGGGAATTCAGAATTAAAACACAAAGCATCTAAGATATAGGCACAGAAATGAAACGGGGTTGTATTTCCAGTATTTTTATTCTTTCTATAGTCCAGAATTCTATTAGCTATCTTATCAGAAAGAATAACTGACCAATCCATAATCTCAGAATTTATAGCAGCATGAATTAGGGTTACCATTTGAATTGAAAACCTTGCAGAATTATCGTACCCAAAAAGTCTGCACATCATGGCAGCAGCATAACAATACGAAGGTGCGAGATACTCTACAGAATGCATACCTGAGGTCTCATGTTTATGCTTTTCTGGAGCTCGTCTCCATTCTTTAATTGGGTCTGATTCAATTTCATTTCTTGAGGTAAAATCTGCTATGAAGGCTTTGTTGTAGGTCTTTTGAGGATCTAGCAGATGGTACATTGCTTTGATGTCTTCTGCTCTAAAGGACCCAAAGTTCTTTCCCCCAACTGTCACAAATGTTCTGTTTGTGATGGTGGTGTTGTCTATCACCCATCGTATTATGTCATAATATGGGAATACATTCTCCCGAGCTGCAATTATATGAAGAAAAGAATTTGCGAGTTCTTTAAGCGGATTGTCATCTGAATTTGATTCTTCATCTGGCACTATTTCCTTTACCTCTATAACTGTAGGGTCTTCTTTTTCAATAAAATGAGACAAACCTTTCAGAAGCAGGAAGAAATGAACTTAGGAGAGCAAATATGCGAAAAGATTTTATTAATGATCTCAAATTAATTAACCACGTATTAAAAATTAATGCCTTAAAGAAAAGTCACATTCACGCGTTGATATGAGAATAAATTACCATAATTCATTTTATTTTTCAATTAATGATGCTCGTACAATCGGAGATTGGCAATATTGAAATGTTAATGTAAAAATTTCCCTTTGAATTTTTCGATTGCGATTGACCGATAAATAATATATGCGCGGAGCAAAATAGCGAGTAATAAAGACTGAAAATTCATCGCATCGGAGTTTTTGAAATGAAAATGAAAGACATCTCATATTTTTCCGCTGATTTGCGATTAGCGATAAAGGTATATCGCATTGGATATTTCCAAAGGGATTGAGTTGTTCATGATTTTCACCGAAATGCGATTGCGATGATGGTGGGATCCATCGCATCAAAACTTTTATAAAACATGTAATCTTTTCTTTTTCAAAATGCGATTGCGATATGTTGTATCGCATCAGAGTTTATAAAATAGACCAAATGAAGGATAACCTTTTTCAAAATGCGACTGTGATAAGTTACATCGCATCAGAGTTTTGCAAAGGAAATATGATAACTCTAGACTTTACCGATTTTCGATTGCAATTTACTTTATCGCATCAGTCTTTTTAACATGAAATTTTATGCTTTGTGCCGATGCGATATAAGACTTAAGTTCAATTAGATCAGAAAAATTCAATGTCACATTTGATTATATGCACTTGTGGTATGCGATATGCGATACATGCTTTTCGAAACAATGAATTTTTTATTGTTTTATCTTAAAATAATCGGATTTCCTCAAAGTCTTTTATTTTTATCTAAAAATAAAGGGGACCTATTTCTAAACGAATTTTATTCTAGAATTAAGAAATGGGGAGGGTTGTTGTAGAATTATCATCTAGAAACCAAGAAGATGTGACTATAATATCTCCTAGGAGGATATGTAGACTCTGATAGAAGTCTGGTAAAGAAGAAGACCCTTGACAAAACATATCATTAAGAGATGTGTCAATCTGAAAAAAGGATGTTGATGCCTACAAGAAGATTTCATGGTGATAGATCATCACTGAGATAACTTTTGTTTTAAAAATTTCATATGTATATGTTTATCTGGATGAATTTGTGTAGGGCTTCTAATCATGTTAAAGTATGTAAAATACTTGGATATGATTCAAAAGAAAGCAGCATGGCATAAAAGGTGGACTAGATAAGAAAGACAAATGAATTTCTGGTAGATGACATGACCCATGAATGAAAGTGATGGATGATATGTGCCCTGTGGAGCTAAATTTGAAGATTCCTCAATATAGAAATCCATGACATCGAGGGGAAGAATTCTTCATTAGTAGTTGGGTGTCTCACCATCGCTGTTGCAGGTCCCTGATTTAGAGGGAGCCTGGTGATCAGTTTCTTACTTGGAAGAAACTGGGTAATTCCTAAGAATGAGCTTAGGTACATTCCTTATACAGGAATGAGTACATTCCCTTGTGGAATAGATCCTCCCTCGCTGAGAGGGAGAGATAGACACATCATTCTGGTCTTCACTTGGGAAGACAAAATGGAGGATTGGGTAATCATATGGCATTCGATACTCTTTGATAATGTGTTAGGATATTCAAGATAATATTAGTCGAGGACCAATATTATTTAAGGGCTAGCTACCCAAGAGAAGAAGAGTCCAAGAAGGTCATACTGTTGGAACACCCAGGTGGAGTATGTACCTTGGAGAGACAACGACTATGGTGTTTATAACTCATGTGTCTTGCCAACATTGTAGCTCATTGTCTCGTTGAGAGATGGGGTTGTTAGTCAAGGCGTTGCACTAGAACAATGCTGGTAGATATGATGCTATACAGATGTGATTACCAATCCGATTCTTTTTATTATATTCTTCATTTTGAAAGTGACCATGTACCTATATGAATACCTCCCTAGTTAAGAGAGAGTGTTGAAAAGTGTAACTAGGATCGGTGTTCATATTGACTATGTAAATATGTATTTATGTAAAGAAGAAGACAAAGATAATAAAATGAATTTTGTTGTACTTGATTCATGGGTTTCATGAGAAATATTTTTATCATAGGTTAATAGACTTCTTCTTGATGTCTATTAGGGTTTTTTATTCTAGGCATAAATATAATTAAGTGTCATATATATGAAGTATCTAGTCTAGAGAAAATGCTCCAAGACCATGCCTAAGAAACCATGAAAGAATAGCTTATGTCAGCCCTCAAACCACGCTATAAGATAAGCTCAAATGTTGGATGAAAGTCGGCCTTATGCACAGTGATGAAGTTGGTTGTAAGGTCAGCCTAAAGATAGGGTCTGTGCCCTAAATAAATACACTAAACCTGTGGCCTAGTTATCACAAAAAATTGTAGATTTTGCTCTGTAATTTCCACAGAAAAATTGCAGATTTATGAGGACTTGTTCAAGGTTTCAAGTGTCGATATAAAGATAGAAGTAATGTGGATTTTTCTAAGTTAAAAGGTGTGGATTTTCAGAGGGTACTAAATGTAGATAGCTCTGAAGTGAAAGTGCGGATTAGTAAGCAGCAGCTGTAGTCAAGCTTGAAGTAAATTGTAGTCAAACCTGTGGTGAATATGTTGAAATACATCAGCACTAAAGTGGAATGAATTTTGTAATACTCCTCAAGTGAAGAATATTCCGGGTTATGCACAGTGGAAAAAACATTTCTATGCAAGGTACATAAACTTTCTAGAGTAGCAAGAAATATTCGTGAAAGATAGACCTAGGGACTGAGCTCTCTAGTAGTAGAACAATGCATATTGGTGCAGGAAAGAAGAATCAGTTTGAAGGGCAAGAAAGAAGCGGTGACATTAGGGGAATTTTGAGCTCTAAAATGGGCCTCCTAAGGAAAATTTACAATAAAAATTCACTTTATGAGAACCAATCACATTATAGGGGATGACATCATCCCTAATGGTTGAGGTGACATTTCTTGAGTTAAAGGTACTTGTCACATTCTCAATGGTGGATAAAAACTCACGGTTAACCATGGTAGTGCTCTAATTACTTTTAAATTCAAAGTAAAGTACTCATAATAAATGTCATTTCACACTTTTTGAATAAAAATATATTATTGTCATTTCATATTTCTTGAAAGAAACAATGCATATCCCTATACATTTATTATATTATATTATTTTTATATATTATATTAATTACATGTTATTATACAATTTAAATAATATAAAATTTAATTAATAGCATATAATATAATTAAGAATTTATAAATCTATATTTATATTTTATTTTAAGTTATTTAAGTACAAAGGACAAATGCATTAGTTGTTCAATGATAATGATTTTTTCTTGAAAATCTCATTCTTATTTATAGTCACATCAATATAATTTTTTTATTAATTTTATTTTGGTACAACTTTTGAATTGAAATTAACCATGGTTACATGGATTGTGGTGCAAAAAGTGAATTGAAAATTCATAAATATTATTTTATTGGTTTAGCTATTATTTTATTATTTTCTTTGGAGGCCCATTTTAGACCTCAAAATTCCCCTATTGCAAGGTCTTAGAGGCATTAATAGGTCAAGGGTCTAAAGTCTTGGTCATGGTACTTTTCATATAAAAGTATATAAGAAGTATTTCTCATGGGTTTTCCTCTCCAAGAGGGAGAGGTTTTTCCCTGGCTCGAAGAGCCTAAATTTGTGTCTCTTGTATTGTGGTAATTGACTTGATGAAAGACTAAATAATTTAAGAAAATAAAACATAAGTAAATCAAGTAAGCTCACAAGTAATTATCAATAAGAGAATTTGTATTAATCTCTAGCCCTCCAAATTCTCAACAATTGTTTCATATATCCTAGCTCCATTTGGGATGTTGCTCTCAAGATCCTAGGAGCCAAGTTGGGAGGAGTACTAAAACTGGATTTTGCATATGCTATTATTCCATTTTTTTGGTGGTGAATAAAGGAGATTATATCGAGAGACCGGGTTTCTAAAGATGATCATAACGGAGGGTTCAAGTAATTATCTTGTTTATAGCCAGGAAAATGATGCCTTTTCCTGTTTCTTGTTACAAGAATCTCAGGAATTTTCTGAAGACACATAAGTGTAACTCCCTTTGGAAAATAATAGCAAGGAGTTGGTATCAAGTGGAGTTTGGAAGTTGTATTTCTATGTTGAATATTTGAAAGAATGGAATGGATCTAGAGCTCTTTTGCTTTCTCCCTTTTGGCACACTTCTTACTTTAACACGTCACATGATAACCTGTTAAGGTGCCCCATCTTGCATCAGTGTGGGTGGTTAGTGACGGGAATTTCAAAAGTTCCAACAAGTAGTTCAACCATATTCCACTTCACCTATTAAAAATATTGCGCTCTTTTTTATATTGCATAATAGCTAGAGTAAAATGATTAATATTCTTTTTAAAGAGTGTAAAGCTAATGAACATTGTGCAGATATCTATACTCCCCCGCAGTGAACTGTGCGAGAGTACGGAGCTCCGCATAATGCTCATTAGAGTTTGAAATGTTTATTTAATTATAATTTTATCTTTGATATCCATATGGAAATATATACAATTTCATCCACTCTGCACAACTTCAAACCGGAGGACAAGGAGAAGGTTGGTAATGCCTACAAGGTTGTTGCTTCACTTTTATTCCATTTCGTCATCGCACCATCTCAATAGCTATGAACCTATTTTTTTCTAAACCTTACAATGTTGAAACCTTCAAACGAGAATGAACCATATATATAGTGCTACTGTCATCAATGTCTTGAAACAAACTTCATAGAATAAGTTATAGCGAGTGAATTGTATCAATTTCCACAACATCTCATGATAGGATTCTTCTTTGGACCACTTCTAGAAATTCCTTGAAAGAGGGATTAGGGTGCATATGGAAATCATCTTGATCACTTGACTAATTATAAAAATGAAATATGAGTCCCTCCCTTATGGTCAAATATAACTTCAAGGTGAATAGTTATTCAATGAAAAGAAATAGAACTTCCATTCAATATTACATATGCAAACCATTATTATCACTCTAAAGTGCGTACATTAATGCTAGCTCGTGAATAGGAGAAAAAAATCTCTCCCCCACTCAAGCTATCAATAGCACCTTCCACTACCACTCATCGTCGTATTACACCATCCACTATCGCTTTAATCACTAGCCATCGAATCCTACCACTGCTACTGATTAACATTAAATAATTACCTAGTACCTCCAAGCAATATATATATCCCTCACTCATCAAAGCCATCACTAAAAAAATATAGGTTATAATCGAGGAAGAAACTATGAGTTACAATTCCAATTGGGCCAACTTGGAGACGCATATCACATAGAAGCGTTTGAATCCTAAAAATGTGTTTCTCCATCAATTGAGTTGCCAACCACAATTCCATGCTTAGTTGAAGACCAAATGCTTGAATTAGATATTCACAAGTATAACTATGAGGAAACAAAACTTCTTATGGGTAGGTGTCTTGGCACACAACTAAACCCCAAAGCTTCATGAAATTTTGTCCACTCCCTCCCCCTGCGCCATCATTCCAATTAATAATCACATCCATAACAAGCAAAGAAATGGAACACATGCTGGCCATGAATTGGGAATTACCCTCATGGGATGCTCGGAGCATGGAACCCATTAAACAGAGAGGTTGTGTCAATTCCTTTAACTGGATAATATTCACAGGAGTTTCCCTGCAAACATAAATCATTTACACCTTGTTCTATATAAAAAAAAATTGAACATCTTGAGAGATATTGGTTGTAGGGTAATGCAGCCTAAGATAGTGCTCTATCACAGTAGAGGCATAAATTAATGACACGTGTCCCTTAAATTAAATTAATTTATTAATTAGTTGTGGTTTTAGTTTCAAAAAGTGAAAATTTTTGAGTTGTGAGGAAGTTCATATTAAAAATAGTGTGTGGAAGTTCTTTATGTGGAGATCCTTGTGCCGAAGTCCCTCTGCACAATGAACTTTCGCAAAACAGTGTTCCACAGAAAGCCATAATATGGCTGAAATTTTTCCTTAATTCGACATTATGGTTGAAACTAACACCAAATTACCAAGTCAAAATGATATGGTTGATCACCTACATAGTCCTTCTTAGAAACTACATTGTAGACACAACATACATTATATTTTAAAGGGAAGCTTTATTCCAGGCTAGTTTTCTTTCTTTATCTCATTTTTTCAATATTGTGTCTTGAATAAGTTGTTTATTGGGTCCTTAACATGGTTTCAAACATTAGGGGAATTTTTTTGGTAAAAATGGGACTCAAAGTGAAAAATGTCATAATAAAACCTTAAATGAATAATAGGATTCAAGATGATGATGTCATTCCCTAGGCCAAAAACGATGAAAAATCATATTTTACACATATCATTATACATTTAGCCATATTTTATGTGTGAAAACCCATTGGATATATGATTAGCTTTTGTATACAACTAAATATTTTGGGTAAATCAACAAGAAAATTTTGAAAAAACATGAAAAATAAATTGTTTCTTTATATAAAAAAATTGTGTTCTTGTATTTTCATTTTTTTCTCTATTGAAAGGTATTTAGAGTGGGGAGTGGTTGGATGTGATATCTAATTTGGTATCAAAATAGTGTAAATTTATAAGGAGATAAGTCTAAAATACAATTAAAAGAGAAGTTTTATTTCTTTTACTAAAAAATAATAGCTTTTTATTATTATGTTTAATATTATTTTATTATTTTCCTTAGTAGACCAAAATTCCCTTAATTTTACTGATATTCACTCATTTTTTTACAAGTTGTTTGTACATGAGTACCTAAAATGGTTGAAAAATCCCATGATTGATTCATTATGCACACTTTTTTTTTTCTTTAAGGGGGTGTTGGGGTAAATGTTGTTAGTATGAAGTTTTCTAGCAAGTGTATCAAAATCCTTCACTTAAGACAGTAGTGATAAATATCCCTAACAACAAAAAATGACTACTAATGTGCTCTTTAGATCTGCAAAACAAATATTAAAAACCCGAGGACAAATAATATGCAAATAAACAAAGGCATATAACAAAAGATATTATATATAAAAACGAGACATACAAAAAAAAATGTTATATAAAGAAACCCAATGGAAATATGATAAATTGCCTTCCTCCGGCTTATCACCAATAGTCTGTTCAAGGTTCCAAAATCAATGTTGGAAACTAAACATGAGGGTTTCCCATACTATGGATTAGAAATCCGCCGCTTTGGTCCGCTCAACCATCTCTCCAAGATGGAAGAGTTCATGTGTAACAAAATGAATGATGGAGTAAAGGTGTATGCCATAGTATGTGCAGATTGTCTCTCTATTTTCATTATGCTAATCAGGTGTTGAAGGCCTAGAATGGTGCAACCAAAGTCTATATCATGCATGTGTTGCCCTCAATTAATGTTGGGTCAATACTAGGTTAAGAGAAATAACATCGAGTTGGAAAGTTTTTTATAAATGGTAATGAAGATTCTCATTTAATTCAATAAAAATACATGTCTCTTATAGCTCCTTGCTGGTCACCGCAATAGTCCCCATGACATGGACCCACATTAATTAATAACAAATTTGAATGTCAATAAATGACTGGGAGGTGTTATTCAGTGCAGGGGTGGTTATGTAGAGGAAGTTGTGCAAAGGTACCATGTGCGGAAGTACTATGTGCAGAGGAATTTTTGTGAAGGAAACATGTGTGTAGACAAAAAAGTGGGTGAAATTTAGAATTTTTCTTTCATTAATTAGTGATAGTGGTAGAGGCAAGAACTATGTTGCATTGCAACCATTAATCTTGTTAAAATTACTTCTCATTAATGGTAATCAAAATATTAATTTTCATTATAGATTCACGTAAACAACTTGGAACGAATAATTATGGAAGACAAAAGAACAACTTGGAACGAATGTTTATGGAAGACAAAAGAGCAAGGTAGTGAGCAGAGATTGCAGAACAATGGGATGGCGTACCTCCTATAAAATTTAAAATCAACAGAAAGTGAATGAGCTGATCTTGCATGATTGGTCAGTACCATTCGCGATAATTTCTTAATTTACACATTTTGATTTTCAAAGGGATCAAAGAATCAGGGATTTTCTTGTGATGCAATAACGGATTAATCTCCACCTTTCTGACATCGAAAAGTCAGTTCCGTTAATTTTAGTTTTAAAATGGATTTGTAAACTCTCATACATTGCATCCACATTGTCGAATAATCCCTTATGAAGAGAGAGCTTGAATCCATGTGACAGGGAAAGGGGATGACGAAAATAAAATGACAAAACAAACAATTAGAGTGGGAGAAAAGCGACATGCAACTAGTAATTCAAGGGACAAGATTTGTGAATCCCCCTACTAAAGTAGACAAAAGGAAGACCTTCATTGGAGAATACTTCACAACCTTAAAGAAAAACACTAACCGTAATGTAATATTTTTTTATTTGATTATTTTAGATATTACTTAATAAATAAAACATTTCATTTTCACTTCACATATATTAAAATATTATAATAATACATTTAATTTTTTATTATTACCAATATATATTATATATTTTTTAATGTGCAACAACTCAATTGGTAATGGCCTTGTTATGAAATATTTTGTAAACTATGAAATTCAAAATTCAAATACCTTTTGATTGAAGCCCCCACATATACATCTTATTTTCATAATATTTAATAATTTCATGAGATATTCAATGAAAAATAATGTAATATTCATTAAGTGATGTTTTCATTATGCTTACTTTTACAACTAGATGATATCCATATTAACATTTAATCCTGTAATCCGAAGTCAAAATGAATCTAAGTTAGTTTATACTTTTTTGAGTAACCCATAATCTCTTGCATCATAGTTATCTCTCTCTCTCTCTCTCTCTCTCTCTCTCTCTATATATATATATATATATATATATATCTCTCTCTCTCTCTCTCTATATATATATATATATATATATATATATATATATATATATATATATATATATATATATATATATATATATATATATATATATATATGATTTAATTTTTTATATACATAAAATAAATGGTTGAAAATCATAAATAGTGGCAATAGTTGTAATTTTCCCAAAATCATTTGAAACAAGTGTAATATGCAGGGTTGCTGCTTAGTACTTGCCTCTTATGCAAAATGAAATTGATAGTAGAATAATCCCCACAAGAATAATTATAGGTTAGTATAATATAAATCTACTATATTAAAAAATGCATTCAATTAATTAAAATGGTCACCTACATGCTCATGGGTGTAGAATAGACAATAATAGGGTATTATGGAACTCCCTGGTGAAAAGGTTACTAGTTCGAACCCTATGGATAAAAATACAACCATGTTAAGGGTTGATGTGGCTAAGGCCAATTGTGATCCCATATGATTTTAAAGGCTTAGAAGCTCTTGAATTTTGGTTACTCAATTTATAGAATAGGCTTAGGAGCAATCATAAGACTCACAATACCTAACAAAAAAATATATAAAATATTATTATAAAAAATGTGATTAAATATTTTTGAAATGAAAATAAGCAAACATATATAGAAAGTAAAATTAAATTACATCTAATATGAAAGCATGGTAAATGCTAAACATATCATATTTCTATTTATGAAAGAGGTTTTATGAATTGATTAAGCATGAAGAAGGTTAGGTTACATAATTTTGAAAATTTCTTAATAAATTATCAATAAAAAACAGAGGTAATAAAATATACAAAGTTGTGCACAATATGCACCCCACCCATCGAATACTGTCATTTACTTGTAAGAGTTTATAAGTAATAATCAAATGCTTACATGAAAAACAATGTAATGGAAACAGATTTAAGGGTTCCATTAATCATGGCATATCTTGTATAAAATATAACAACGAGATTCAATCTGATCTTATAATGTACTAAAACAAGACATTGAATCCTTATACAATTTGCGGAAACAAAAAAACGATCGCACAATCACATAACAAGTAAGAGAAAGAGACAATCAATCACACAACACAAGATGTATCCAGGGAAAGTAGACTACCTAAAACGTCACTATTTATATATTATATAAAGTCAAGACCATGAAACAATAAAATTATTTTCTCTCTCAGAGGAATTCCTACACTCTGCCAACTGTCTCACTCTGATCTAGGCAAAATCACTCGATTACTTAACCAATTCTCAGCCTCTGATCAACTTGCCTTGCTCACACATTCCTGACATAATTTTCGCCCTATTAAATAGGAAATTCCTTCCAATTTATTGCGCAATGTTTCCTTGGCCTCCACATGACTCTATAACTAACCTGTACAATTTTCTAATTATACAACTGATAGTTATCATCCCTATAACCTCAGTCTCAACTGGGCCTTCCTTAGAATTGACATGCAAAAAATAATTATAGAAAATTATCAGTTAACTGATTGATCACTACTTGTGAATTAAATAATATTTAATTCACTAGACCTCTCACTAGCTCATCTCTCAGTTAGAACTAGTTAAACTGATTTTAACTCAATTTTTTGAGTTAACTAATTAAAACTCACAAATAACTATAACTATACCCCCTTAAATCATGGGAGAACTCTACATGCCTACTCTCTGGCACTCAACTCGAATTTCCTAAGCTAACTCATTCATTCTCACTTAGCTAACTAATATAAGTTGTCATGAGATGAAATTACAAATTATCTTCCAATTTAATTAAGGGAAAATTAAATTAGAAGCCCCCTTTGGGTGCCATTTCAACACTCCCTCTCAACAAGAAAGGGATTATCTACTACCCCGATCCTTCCTCTGTGGAATTAGAATTTGCTTATTTCCAACACCTTCATCAAGATGTCTGCATTCGACTCCTCCATGGGAATGTACTCTAATGACATAATTTGCCTCTGGACACAATATCTGAGATGTTGATATCAAATATCAATATTCTTGGACCTATCATGGAATACTAGATTAATTGAGATTTTAATGCAACTCTAGTTATCACAATGTATCACCGTCAGATCCATCTATTGACCAAACAAACCAACAAGTATCTTCTTCATCCAGATGGCTTCGCATATTGCCTGACTGGCCGCCATGTACTCTTCCTCTGTTGAATTGAGTGCAACCAATATTTGTTTCCTGCTGTACCAAGAAACTTCTATTGATCCTATGGTGAATATGCCTCCTGTTTTTCTCTTATGATTAGATGGACTCCCTTCCCATTCTGCACTGGTGAAGACTTGAAGCTTCACTCCCTCTATTTTTTTGTGCCATAATCCATACTCTATATTGTCTTTGAGATATCGCAACACAGGCTTCCCTACCTTCCAAAAGAGCTTGTTCAACTTAACCGTTGCTTACCTCAGTTGGTTAAATGCATAGCATATGTCAGGTCGTGTGTTCAACAAATACATGAGTGAACCCACCAGTTGGTTGTAAACAATAACATCCACTACTTTTCCCGAAGTAGCATCCTCCTTCTCCATTTTTCTGCTAGAGGAGTCTCCATGGGTTTTTTTCCCTCCAAGTGGAACTTCCTCATAATATCCTTGGCATACTTGCCCTGAGATACAAATAGCTCCCCATCTCTTTTCCATATCTCCAATCCAAGGAAATAGTGCAAGAGCCCCATGTCCTTCATCTCAAATTCTCTTGCAAGATCGTCTTTGAAAGACTTTATCAGCTGCTCATCACTTGTCAATATCAGATCATCGACATAAAGTACAATAATTGTTGGACACCTAATCCTCTATTGGTAGGTGTGGAAGGCGAACAGTCAAAGAGTAGTCCAAGTGACCTTGGAATGTGGAATCCAAGAGTCACGCCAATATAATATAAATGAACATATATGGTTGATAAAACAATAACTCATGCTTATATTATCTCCTTGTGTGTGTCCACCATGCAATGTTTTACATGGTATCAAAGCTGCAGGCGATCTCCTAAGATTGAGAAACTGCCACCTCTATCATATGCATATTGCAGAAATGTCACCTCTGTCCTTTATTTTGGTGATTGTCCGTTACACGCTGTGACTACGCTGGTCTGACCTACTAGATAGTCCATTACACACTTCCACCAACCTGTGTTTTCCTTGGCAGCACCCTTCTCGCCATCACATCTGCACATGCATATCCACGCATACGTTGGAGTGCTCCACAACGTAACTTCCACCCTCATGGCCTCACTCTCACCTGTGCTCATGCATACCACTCACAGACTCCACTCCTCCCTTTTGTGCGCTCCTCCTGGCCTGTGGCACCTTCGCTGAACCTTCCACTCCCACCAACCGATCGCTTAGTCGCTTCACAGTAGCCCAAGCCCTTCACTTCTCACCGCAAAGGACTCTCCTATACACCCTGTGCAACGACCTCTGTCCGGATCTTGTCCCCAACACATATTTTTTCTCTGTGTTATACATTGAGGTATCGACCTCCCTCTAGTATGTTGGTCCCTCTCCCTATCAGCCAGTGAAACCTTCGACCCTCTTCCCAAGGGTGTCATGATTCTGTGTCAGACTCTTGACTAGATCATTTAGGTATCGATCTCCCTCATGGCTTGTTAAAATTTATTTCGAGAGCGAATGCAATACTTTAATTTGACGCAGTCCACACACATCAGCTAAGAAACCTCCGGTCATAGAAGCACATTGAAAGAAAGGGTCGTGGAACTGTTTTCTACATAGTTGGAGAAACTAAAGAGTCAAGAATTCATACTCAACTCCTTCCCCTCCACCATGTTCTCTACACACTCACCCCTCCACCAAGCCGTTGTCCCACCGATTTGGTATTCGCTCTCCTCACGGCATCCTCCTACACTCTATTACACTGACTGCAGATATTCGCTCCTCGTGACCATATATTCTACAATGATATTTGCATTGGCTTTGTGTTCAAATGTTGCAATAACACATAGAAGATGTAATGGATTATTTGAGAGGTACTGAAGCTTCATAATGCAATTAAATCGATTCCATCCTCACTCTGGGTGCTTGTTTTCACCTGTGTATGTGAAGAGGAGGCTGGTGCTATGGGAGCGAGACAAGATAGTGAGGGGAGTCGAGCAGTCACCTTCAAAGCTACAACTTCCTCTGTTGTATTATATTCCAGCTTTCTCATTCCACCATTGATAAATTCGTGATCTGTTTGTGGAAAAAATTTTGTTGAGCCTTCCGTGGAGGATGTGACAAGTTTCCAATCCCTACTAGCGTGTAAGCCTGGAGCTAAAGGAGAGTCGGAGCATGTAAGCCTGCAACCACTGAAGTGCAACGGTCAAGACATGGTAGCCAATTAGCATTCAAACAACGTGGCCCAGTGACTCTCCACCATCCCTTTGAGGCCTATGCAACAACATTAATCGAGTTTTTTCGACAACTGGCAACGTGAGAAGAGTCAGCAAAGGAAATCCACTAGGGAGAGGTGTGCCTGGAAACGGATTAGAGAAGAGTTGTTTAATCTTGCATTGAAGTTATTATATGCATTGGAAGGTCCCTCCATTTTTTAAAATTCAATGCATGATTGAATTAATGTGTTGAATTTAGTATCATATTCATGTTTTTTATTTATATTCATTGTAGAGTTTGTGTAGTAGCGTTTAAAAGGCTGTAATTTGTGATAATTTTCTAGCCTTAGATATTAACTATAAGGTTGGAGAAAATGGCTAGTATTGATGATGTAGTAGAGTTGTTAAATACTTTAATACATTCCACTGTGGATGGGATGGTAAACATCAGAAAGGAGACTATTTTTGATATTCAAATATATCTACAAAAGGCAAAAGAAAATATCAAATTTTTGTAGCTTGAGTCTCAGCTCCAGCAAGATGAGCTTCATCAGATCTGTCATTCTAAATTGTTCAAGGTTGAAACAAACATCCATCAATAGCCAATAAGTGAGGTTGAGGTTGGTTCACATTAAATTCCCAGTTCAAGATTAGATTTTCATGTAGAAGAAAAAATCCAGCTTGCACTTCCCAAGCCCATCATCAAACCTTGGGAAGAGCTTGTCCATAACAAGCATAGAACAGGTCTTGCATATGACAAGGATTTTTCCTTTCATATTCCGAACCACTCCAAGCCCATAAAATTTCAGAGTGTTTAATTTCTTCATGATAGCTCACCTACAACTGCTCCAAATCCTGCTCTTCTTCCACAGCAGCAACAACATATTGTAAAATGCCAACACTGTGATCGATTTGGCCATATGAAAGATCATTGTTTTGATCTTCACCCATGCAATAACTGTGGTCGGCACACCCATTCTTCACACAGATGTTTCAGAAACAAACCTCCTTCAGGAAAAAATATTCACCTTGGATGGATCGCTTCTTGGTAATGGGCATCAACAGCCAAGAAATTTTTTAAGTCATATGTCAGAACTTGTTCTAGAATATTGAACAATCTTGCAGTTGATTTTTTGCCATCATCTCACCTTGTACCTAAAAGGGGGGGAAATGGTGGTCATATACAAGCTTTGAAGCCACTTCAAGCAAGCCTGAGCCACAATCTCTCATTCCAGATTCAGAGTTGTAGCTATAGACACAACAATTCAAGCGAGCCTGAGCCACAATCTCTTATTCCATATTCAGAGTTGTAGCCAGAGACACATATGCCCATGAACATGCCTTTGGTTGGTGGTCATACTTAAACCATCTATGCAAGGTTGATATTCTTCCTCTTCAAATAATTCGGGACACTTCCTCTAGCAGAAGACTTCAGCTTCTTGCCAGTTTTGGTAGAGTTTCGGGAAATGCATTAAGCATACCAAAGTTGCTGGTCATCCTTAAACCATAACAGGTTATAGACCTCCCTTATTCTAGGTTGAAGTTCTCCCTCTTCAAAATTTCAGGAGCACTTCCTCTAGCAGAAGACCTCAACTTCTTGCCAGATTTGGAAGAGTTCTGGGATCTGCACTGAGCGTTCCAGTGTTGGTGGTTATCCTTAAACCACCTCTTTATGCCAAAATTTTAGAGAGATCATTCAGCCTAAGTGTTGCCATGCATACTTTTCATATTTGTATTATAGCTCTCTTCTTGGACTCACACATACCGCTTCGGATTAAGGGGGGGAATGTTGGACACCTAATCCTCTATGGGTAGGTGTGGAAGGTGAATAATCAAAGAGGAGTCAAAGTGATCTTGAAATGTGGAATCTTAGAGTCACACCAATGTAATATCAATGCACATATATGGTTAATAAAGCAATGACTCACGCTTATCTCATCTCCTTGTGTGTGTTCACCATGTAATGTTTAACAATGATCAAAATCTTACCATCAACCACAATATGATATAGGTTCACATATGCTTCACTCTTGGTGAAGCCAAACCTAGTGAAATAACTGTCAATCCTGGTGTACCAAGCACGAGGTTCTAGCTTTAGCCCATACAATGCTCTCTTGAGTCTGCACACATGTGACGCCTGTCTAAGGTCTTAAGCCTTCCGATTGCTCAATGCACACTTCTTCCTCAATAAATCCATTGAGAAAGTTTGTATTTACATCCACCCGATGTATCTGCCATCCCATTTGAGTTGAGAGTGCAAGGATGGATCTAATAGCTAAGTACCTTGCGATGGGTGAAAAATTCTCATCATAGTCAATCCCCTCCACCTCAGATAACCCTCTAGCCTCAAATCTGGCCTCGTGCTTCTCCACACTCCCATATCCTACCTTCTTCACCTTGTAGACCCACCTCGATCCTACAAATGACTTCCCCATTGGTCATGAGACAACTTCCCATGTACTATTTCTGATAATGGAGTCATACTCCTCAACCATGGCATCAACCCACACTGGGTACTGCATTGTTTCCTCGAAATAGGATGGTTCTATCTCAATAAATTCGCTTATAAGATCCATGTATCGAGTGTACCACTCCGGGGACCTTCTATGTGTGTGTTTTGATGTGGGTGCTCCCACATTCTCTCTCACATCCAGAAATAATTTTTCAGCCTCTCTGGTGCACTTCCTTCCATCTCTTGTGGATGGCTCTGCATGAGTGGCTTCAACCACTCTCTGTTCCTATGCTTGTGGTTGCTCCACATCCTTAGGTTCATCCTTTGGATCCAACAGCTCCTCAACTACATGCAAGTCAATCTCCCTCTCAAGGGACAATCACATGGATTTATCTTCATTGAATTTCACATCTCTTCTGACCACTGTCATCCTATGTGCCGACAAGTACACCCAATAGTATTTACGTGGATGAGTGTACCCCACAAATATCCCTAACTCTGTTGTTGGCTCTAGCTTACTCCTGGAATCTTTGGTCACATGGAAATAAACAGATGAACACAAAATTTTAAAATACGACACTTCCGGTCTCTTACCTAAAAAAGCCTCCTTTAGTGTACTCATCCCAAGTATTTGATGAGGACTTCTATTTTGCACAAATATTGTTGTATTGCACGCTTTCGCCAAATTATGCAACAGTAGGCCCTGATCATGAAACATAGCTTATGTTGCAACCACAATAGTTTTGTTCTTCCTTTATACAACCCCATTCTGTTGTGGGTTATGAGGTGTTATCAATTCGCTTCGAATTCCTTCTGAGGAAAAAAAATTCTTGAATTCATAAGAGATGTATTCTCCACCATTGTCGCTACTCATAGCCTTCACCTTCTTCCAGTATCATTCTTGACAAGTGGCTTGAAGTCACAAAACTTGGATAAGATCTTATCTTTCTTTTGCATGAAGAAAATCCAACACTTTCTTGAAAAATCATCAACAAAAATCACATAATACCTATTCTTTTCTATGGAAGCTATCGAGAATAGTCCACACACATTTGAGTGGACTCTCTCAAGGATTGACTTGGATCAAATTTCCTTATCATGAAATATGGATTTGGTATACTTCCCTAATGTACACCCTTTGCATGTGTCCCTCTGCACAAGTGAACCCTTTGGAAGTCTTGTAGAAATCGATTGAATGATCCTCAAAGAGTTGTGGTGTAGATGACCTAATATCCCATGGCATAAATCACTGATGTCTCAGCTTTCCACCTTCTCTAATTTGTTGCTAAGTGATGCATATCTAGTTTATAGATATTCTTTACACGAACCCCAATTTTTTTCACATGTCCCGTGGCTTTGTGATGAAGGAACACCTTTCCTTCAATGAAGATCACATCATAAACATGATCTTCCAAAATAGAAACATAAACCAAATTATTCTTTAAACCAGGAACATACATGACATATTTTAATGTGAGTGGATTAATTGAATCCCTTTGAAAGGTAACTGTACCTACACCGGTAGCGCTATACGTCTCGTCGTCACCCATCTTGATGTGCTTTTGGAAATATTTCTCCTCCAAGATATCGAAGAATTATTTGTTTTTGGTCATATGGAATGAAGCTCCACTATCCAATTACCATATAGAACCCATCATCGATGACACCATGCATGTGATGAGGGTGAAGTCCAACTTGAACTATGAAACCAATGCTTCACCTGAGGCCTTGTTGTTGTTCTTCTTTTGTGGAAAATTTGTGGCATAGCGTCCATGCTCATGGAAATTGAAACATTTTACCTTTGATAAGTCTTGATTCTTTCCTGCCTTTCAGATATTGGATTTGGAATGGGATGCATTCCATTTTCATTTATTCACCTTTCGAGCCAAGGAAAATTTCTCCTCCTCATCAGTCTTTGATGAGGATCCATCTTTGGTGCTCTGCCAAATTTATTCTTGAGCCAGATCAAACCATAGTCGCTCCCAATCCAGTAGTTTCTCCATCCTATTCACAGAGTCTTGGTAGCTATGCCAGCTCTTGGGAAGGCCTGGAAGAGCTAGGATCACCAAATCATCCAAGGCAACAATTATCCCAATACTTCCAAGCTCATCTTGACATTGAGTGAGATTTTACAAGTATTTTTGAATCGTGTCATCCTTCTCCATTTTTATCTTCATGAGCTTGCATTTCAGTGCCAACTTTCTTTGGTTGCTGCTATCCCGATACAGATATGTCAAGGCTTTCCACATTGCACATGGAGTCACCTTCCCATGAAGACTCGAGAAAATTTGATCTCAAACTCCCTCTAGCAAGACCCCTCTCGTCTTTGCTACATTATTCTTCCATGCATCAAGAAGTTGAGCATTTGCTGCTATGGGTTGCGGGACATTAGTATCTATGAAATCCTTTAGTCCATTGTCCTCAAGCACTGCCTCCATCCTATCCTTCCATGCGATATAATTTGAATTTACCTTGAGTTCGTATTTGAGTCTCAAGACATTGAAAGACATCTTGATCTGTTATTGGATCTTGAAGAATAAATCTGCAAATTTGAACTTGATCAAAACAAACTCTGTTCTTCTCTTATTATTGTGATTCATGGTGCTCTGTTTCTATGTAGAAAACCTAAAAATGATTTTCAATCTAATATTATAATGTACTAAAAAAAGATACTGAATCCTTCTACAATTTGCGGAAACAAAAACATGATCGCACAATCACATAACAAGTAAGAGAAAGCAACAATCAATCACACAACACAAGACGTATGGGGGAAGAACACTACCTAAATTATCTCTATCTTTATATTGTATAAAGTCAAGACCATGCAATAATACAATTATTTTATCTCTCATAGAAATTCCTGCACTCTGCCAACTGTCTCACTCTAATCTAGAAAAAATCAGTCAATTACTTAACTAATTCTCAGCCTTTACTCAGCCTACCTTGCTCATGCATTCCTAGAGGAATTTTCACCCTATTAAATATGAAATTCCTTCTAATTTATTTCACAATTCATCCTTGGCCTCCACATGACTCTATAACGAACCTGTACAATTTTCAAATTATACAACTGATAGTTATCATCCCTTTAACCTCAATCTCAATTGGGCATTCCTTAGAAATGACATGCAAAAAATATTTATAGAGAATTATCAATTAACTGATTGATTACTACTTGTGAATTAAATCATATTTAATTCACTTTACCTCTCACTAGCTCATCTCTCAATTAGAACTAGTTAAACTAATTTTAACTGAATTTCTTGAGTTAACTAATTACAACTCACAAATAACTGTAACTAGTGTTAGTCTCCTGTATTCTACAGTATCACTAGATGACTGTGTATTTTCTACATTCTGCTGAAAAAAATATTCCCTGACTATCATGTATTTTCCGAAATCTCACTACCTTCATTATTTTCCATTCAACTTATTCATTATCTCTCATTTTACCTTTTTTATTCCTCTCATGCTCTCACATCCCATGATTGACCTTAAAAACCCCTCATTTAGCCTTACCCCTTTCTTAAAACCTCTTTCCTATGCAAAAAACCCCACTCCCATGCTAAAACCATTCCCCTACACTCGTTCCCCTCCGTTCATCCAAAGCAATGTAAAAAACCCTTTTTTTCATTGTTTTTCAAATAAATTTAAACTTGTCGGGTCCCACTCTCTAAAAATAAACCCTGTTTGTTTTAAAACACCCGGCCCCTTATATGCTTAAAACCCCCGCTTTAAACCTTTACCCTCCGCTCTCATTATATCCTTGCCCATGCCCCCACTATATTAAACACGTCGCGCTCATATTTAAAACCCTCCATTCCATTCAAAACCCTGGCCCCACACCATATTTTGGCCCATCGTTTTGTTAAATGATTTGGATCTTGGGGGGAGGCCCCCAAGATCTAAAAAGTTGAAATGGATTTGACAAGATCTACAAAATTAGAATGCCAAAAAAAAAAAAAAAGAGAACACAAAGAAAATAAAACCACAAAGAAAGTTGTTTTATTAAAACAGAGAATAACTGTAGAAGCTACATTGTGGCAGACCATCTGTCCTTTTACAAAGTGAGGCTTGTTATTTATAGCCTTTTTTTGAGATATAATACCATTGGTGGATACCATGGGCCAATACCATGGGTAGATACCACTTACAATACCATGGGTAAATCCCATGGGTGGCTACATACCATGGGTCACTTACAATACCATGGGCGAATAAACATCATGGGTGGATGAATACCATGGGTCGATGCCATTTACAATACCATGGGTAAATTTCATGGGTGGATGGATAACATGGGTAGATAAATACCATGGGTTGATGTCATTTTCCATTTGGATCATTCCTCCCTCCTTAAGAAGCAATGGTCCCCATTGCATGAAGTTCCCTCCTAAGAAGCCTTTGTTGAAAATGAAGAGCCACTGAAGAGAAGGGTTTTGTGTAGTTAACCCATAACCGTGATGAATGAAGATCCGAGGATAGAGATACCCTGTAATGCTTATGACCAACTATGATATTGACAGTGTGCGCCCTAGCAAATGGACTTCGATGAAGTGTGGGTTTGTGGATGAACCAAAAACATGAAAAACAAAGATCCGAGGATAGAGATACCCTGTGATGCTTGTGACCAACTGTATGACTAACAGTGTGCGGCCTAGCAAATGGACTTCGATGAAAAAAATTTGTGTGGTTGACCCATAAACGTGATGTTGATTGTTGATGAAGTAGCAGGTGCCTACATAGCTTGGGGTGGGAGGGCACGTCTCCAAATAACCCAAGACAAATGCTGCTATGATGAAACTAATGAATGTGAAGTAGGTGCCTACTAAAGCGGGGTGGGAGGGCACGTCTCCAAAGGGAACCCGCTCCGAATTCTGCTCCAGATTTAAAATGAGCATAACTCGGTCAATATAACTCAGAATATTTATTATAACCTATTTTTGGAAATGGAATGATCATTCTGCATCTTCTCATGTGTTTGAGACCATTATCTGGAGACTCTAGACTCTCATATTCGCGCTGGAAATGTCTCACCGTCACAAAATTTCTGAAAAAAATAGTTGATTTTAAATCAACGATAACTCCCACATCCGGACTCCGATTCGACCGATTTTTTTTTTTGAACTTGGGTGATTTTTCAAGAGGAGCTCAGATCTATATCCACTCTTCTAAAATTTTTCACTGAAAATTGCGAAAAATGAGAGGATAGCCGTCGTCCATGAATTGTCGTCAGAAAAATTGCTTCAGCATTGCTGATTTTGAATCAGCGATATCTCCCTCATCCGAACTTCAATTTGGCCGATTTTTTTTTTTGAATTTGAGTATTTTTTTACAAGGAATCCAGATCTGGTATTTGGTTTTGTAAATTTTTCACCAAAAGTTTCAGAGATGATCTGAAAACTTTCCGCCCAAAAAAATTCATGGATTTTGCTGAAGATTGCTGCAAAAAATTGAAACTGAAATATGTTTCAAACCCTCATTCCCATGGAGGCGTAACCTGAATCTGATACCAATGATCCGGATCTTGGGGGGAAGCCCCCAAGATCTAAAAAGTTGAAATGGATCTGACAAGATCTGAAAAATTAGAATGCCAGAAAAAAAAAGAGAACACAAAGAAAATAAAACCACAAAGAAACTTGTTTTATTAAAACAGAGAATAACTGTAGAAGCTACATTGTGGCGGACCATCTGTCCTTTTACAAAGTGAGGTTTTTTATTTATAGCCTTTTTTTGAGATATAATACCATTGGTGGATACCATGGGCCAATACCATGGGTAGATACCACTTACAATACCATGGGTAAATCCCATGTGTGGATGAATACCATGGGTGGCTACATACCATGGGTCACTTACAATACCATGGGCGAATAAACATCATGGGTGGATGAATACCATGGGTTGATGCCATTTACAATACCATGGGTAAATTCCATGGGTGGATGGATAACATGGGTAGATAAATACCATGGGTTGATGCCATTTTCCATTTGGATCATTAAACCCCAACCACCATCTGATCCACCCCATAAAATCCGACAACCCCCAACCTTTATCGCAATCTCAAATGCCCAACCTTTAAATTCCAAAAAGGTTGCGAAATGGGCAGTTTTTGTACCCCCACCATCTGCCACGCATCCTCCCCACGTTTTATCGCATCCCCTCGGATAAAACCTCCAAACCACTCCATTGTCGTGCGATAAAACCACTAAACCGCCTCCTCACGCAAGCATAACACCATTTGTCCACCGTGCCCCTGTGCTAAACACCAATATCCCCTGCACCTTGTGAGTAGACCACCACTTCTCATAGCCTTGCAGACTCCTATTTTAAAATTAACAATTGCTTTTATTTTGCAGGTGATGAACGTATGAAAGAATGCATAATTTGCATGATTAATTCCAAAAATTGTTTAAAATAGGGCCCTCTAAATGAAAATTTAGAAGCTCTATTCATCAAAAGATTAGGAGCACAAGAATAAACAAAAGCAACAGTGGATCATGATTATTGAGGATTGTACAAATACTCCAAAGGCAGCGAGGTTTGTTCAAAGTAAATGACAGAGTAAGGAAAAGGAGGGTTTTACTGGGACAGTAAATGGTAAAGGAAATAAACAAACAGTTAAAAGACAGGTGGAGACAGATTTAAAGAATAGATGAAAGGAAGACAAAGAAAGGTAAAGATAAACACAGTTAAAGGACGGAGGTAAAAAGAAAGCAGATAAAATAGTGAGGTAAAGAAAGAAATGACAGTGACAACAAAGGTAGTAAAGAGAAAATACAGATAAAGATAGATCATAGTTCGAAGACAAATCAAAGAACAAATTAACGAGGAAAGCAAAGCCAAATTACAAGGCCACTCAGCATTTACTTCTTCTCAATCACAGTGGCCACCTCCATCTTAGTTTTGATTTAATAAAATCCACTAAAGTCAAATATTATAGGTAGAGATATTTTAACATAAAGTCAGAAGTTATTGTAAAAATTAATGTTATAGGCAGTTGGTCAAAAATATCTTAAAGTTAGCTCAACAGTTAATTTAGAAGTTATTACTACAGTAGGTCAGTCAGAAATATTTTGGCATTGGGCCTTGCATGGGCTCAATTTTCAAACATAATTTACGCTGTAGTAAATATAGATCTATCACCCTAGCTTAGGGAAACCTCCTCAGTTACAGTTAAATACTGCATGTATTGTTCATTATCATTATTGGTTGGTTGTTGGGTTGGATTTTGATAAGACTCTGAGTTGCAAAGATTATTTCACTGGAGTATTCTAACTATTTTTTGAGTTGGACTTCAGTCATACAAGCACGTTCACAAGATTCTTGAGCTATGTTAATGGTGATGTTTCCCATTTGTTTTCCATATTGTACATTAATCTCTCTGATAATAGAACAAAAGTTTTAGATTGAGATATGTTGTTTGGGCACCTTAACTCTATCTATTTCCTATTATCTTAATGTTTTCCTCTACGAAGTATAGCTAAAGAATTTAGGGGTTTCCTACTCTTTAGTTTCACCTAGTTTTGACCTTAAGGTTTTATCTTAAAATTTTAACTAAAGAATTCAGAGGTGTTCTTCTCTTTAGTTTCTCTTAGAACTGTTATCTTAAAGGCCTTCTTTGAAGTTTAGTTAAAGAATTCAGAGGTGTTCTGCTATTTAATTTCACTGAACTGTTATCTTGAATGTTTTCACTATCTGAAAGTATAACTAAAGAATTATTAAATGTTCTTTAGTATTACTGGATTATTGTCTTGAGGCTTTCTTAGTAAAGTTTCACTAAATAATTCAGAGGTGTTTTGCTCTTTAGTTTTACCAAACTGTTATCTTAAAGGCTTTCTTGTTGAAGTATAATTAAAGAATTCTTAATTTCCCTTTAGTTTTACGTAATTCACGATTTTATATCATCTCATATTCATATTACCTAAGAAGATCCATTTGATATAGTTATCTTGCCCTATGAAAACCCTTGAAGAGTTTATGTACAATTTAACCCTTTTATGACTCCATAGACCAATGGATCTAAACTTCCCACACTCTATCTATTCAACCTGGAAATCAACCAAACAAAACAAACAACCCCAAGCTTTATAACTAGCCTAAAATTAGAAAACATAATCATAAAGATAAATCAATAAATCAAAAAATAAATAAAGCCCTCTCTGAGCCGAGGAAGGCTAGGTCCTTGGACTCTAAAGTGATTTGATGTTGTTCCTTGCTACTTGTTCTTGCCAATCTTGCAAATTATAGGGAGCCAACAACTGGACCCCCTTAAATCATGGGATAAATCTACATGCTTACTATCTGACCCTCAACTCGAATTTCCTAAGCTAACTCAGTCATTATGACTTCGTTAACTAATAAAAGTTGTCATGAGATGAAATTATGGTTTCTCTTCCAATTTAATTAAGGGAAAATTAAATCAGAAGCCCCCTTTGGGTGTTATTTCTTGGTTCCATTTCAACACTCTCTCTCAATTTTTCTTGTGGAATTCGATTTTTGTTCTTGCCAACGCCTTCGTCAAGATGTCTGCATATTTCTCCTCCATGGGAATGTACTCTAATGACATAATCCGCCTCTAAACACAATCTTTGAGATGGTGATACTGGATATCAATATGCTTGGACCTATCATGGAATACTGGATTAACCAAGAGTTTGATGCAACTTTTGTTATCACAATGTATCACTGTCGGATCCATATATTGACCAAACAAACCAAGAAGTATCTTCCTCATTCAGATGGCCTCGCATGTTTCCTGGCTAGCCGCCATGTACTTTTCCTTTGTTGAACTAAGTGCAACTGATCTCTCTTTCTTGTTGTACCAAGAAACTATTGATGACCCTATGCTGAAGATGCCTCCTAATGTGATCTTCAGGTCGGATGGACTCCCTGCCCAATCTGCATCAGTTAAGCCTTGAAGCTTCACTCCTTCTATCTGTTTATACCGTAATCCATACTCTGTAGCGCCTCTAAGATATCGCAACACATGCTTCCATCCCTTCCAAAAGAGCTTGGTCAACTTAACCATATCTTGGCTTATCTAGTTAAATGCGTAGCATATGTCTTTTTGTGTCTTCACCAAATACATGAGTGAACCCACCAACTACCTGTAAACAATAGCATCCACTACTTTGCCCGAAGTAGAATCCTCCTTCCTCCAGTTTCCTGCTAGAGGAGTCTCCATGGGTTTTCTGCCCTCCATGTGGAACTTCCTCAGAATATCCTTGGCATACATGCCCTAAGATACAAATATCTCCCCATATCTTTTCCATATTTCCAATCCAAATAAATAATGTAAGAGCCCCATGTCCTTCATCTCAAATTCTCTTACAAGATCCTCTTTGCAAGACTTTATGAGCTTCTCATCACCTGTCAGTATCAGATCATCAACATAAAGTACAATAATCAAAAGCTTACCATCAACCAAAATATGATATAGGTTCACATCTCCTTCACTCTTGATGAAGCCCAACCTAGTGAAATAATTGTCAATCCTAGTGTACCAAACATGAGGTGCTTGCTTCAGCCCATATAGTGCTCTCCTGAGTTTGCACACATGCAACTCCCTATCTAAGGTCTCAAAACCTTTCGATCGCTCAATGTGCACTTCTTCCTCAATAACCCCATTGAGAAAGGTTGTCTTTACATACATATGATGTATCTTCCATCCCATTTGTGTTGAGAGTGCAAGGATGGATCTAATAAATGAGTACCTTGCAACCGGTGCAAAAGTCTCATCATAGTCAATCCCCTCCACCTGAGAGAACCGTCTGGCCACAAATATAGCATTATGCTTCTCCACACATCCATCTGCTGCGTGCTTCACCTTGTAGACCCACCTGGATCCTACAACTGACTTCCCCACTGGTCTTGGGACAACTTCCCATGCATTTTTTCTGATAATGGATTCATACTCCTCAACCATGGCATCAACCCACACTCATGGATGTTTCACTATGCCCTCGAAAGAGGATGGTTCTATCTCAATACCTTCGCTCATAAGAGCCATGTATCTAGTGTACTGCTCTGGGGACCTTCTCTGCTCGTGCTGTGATATGGGTGCTCCCACATTCTCTCTGGCATCCAACAATAATTTTTCAGCCTCTCTGGTGCGCTTCCTTCCATCTCTGGCGATGGCTCTACATGAGTGGTTTCTACCAATCTCTTTTCCTCTTCTTGCAGCTGCTCCACATCTCGAGGTTCATCATTTGAAGCCAAGAGCTAATCAACTTCATGCAGCTCAAGCTCCCTCTCAAGGGATAATCACATGACTTTATCTTCATCAAATTTCACATCTCTTATGACCATTGTCATCATGTGTACCGACAAGTACACTCAATAGTTTTGAGGTGTATTAGTGTACCGCACATATATCCCCAGCTATGTTGTTAACTCTATCTTATTCCTGACATCTTTGGTCATATGGAAATAAACATATGAACCAAAAATTTTAAAATACGACACATCCGATCTCTTGCCTGAAACATCCTCCCCTGATGTACTCATCCCAAGTATTTGATGAGGACTTCTATTCTGCACAAATACTATTGTATTGCATGCTTCCGCCCATAGATGCAACTATAGGCCTTGATCATGCAAAATAACTCATGCTGCTCCCAAAATAGTTATATTCTTCCTTTCTGCAACCCCATTCTGCTGTGGGTTATGAGGTGCTATTAATTCGCTTCGAATTCCTTCTAAGGCACAAAATTTCTTGAATTCGTTAGATATGTATTCTCCACCGTTGTCGCTCCTTAGAGCCTTCACCTTCTTCCCTGTATCTTTCTCAATAAGTGCCTTCAACTCATGAAACTTGGAGAACATATGATATTTCCTCAACATGAAGAAAATACAAAACTTTCTTTAAAAATCATCACCACAAATCACATAATACCTGTGCTTTGTTGTGGAAGCTATCAATAATGGTCCACACACATTTGAGTGAACTCTTTTAAGGATCTCCTTGGCTCGAATTTTATCGTGAAAGGTGTATTTGGTATATTTCCCCAATGTACACCCTTTTCATGTGTCTCTCTACGCAAGTACACCCTTTGGAAGTCTTGTAGAAATCTGTTGCATGATCCTCAAAGCGCTGTGGTGTAGATGGCCTAACCTCCTATGCCATAACTCACCGATGTCTCGACTTTCCATCTTCTCTGATTTACTGCTCAGTGCTACATATTCCTCTACATCCGGTTTATAGATATTCTTTACTCGAACCCTAATATATTTCACTTGTTCCGTGAAATATAACAGGGTTTAACTAGAGGCATTGGAGGGTTAAAAGATATTATCCTCACAAATGAAAATAAACCGAGAAAATACCCATAACCTGAGCAATATTATCGTACCAGAGTGAACTGTGAGAAACAAGGCAAGAAGACATAATATAAGCTGAGCCAAAACCACGCTGCAAATAAACGTATCCAAGATGGAGTTGCAAAATTGAACGCTAAAGACAAAAACATTACCTTAGTTGAAGCAGAACCTCCAAGCAAGAATTTGTGCTCATTGTTGAGAGTAGTTCATCGTAGCCTACCGAAAGAAGGACGCAGAAAGGGAGAAACCAGTTCTCAAAATAGAGCCGCAACAGAGCAGTGAAATAATGAACTCGGTGTGCAGAGTTTGGTTCGGGTAGTTACCCTAAACCCTCCTACCCAAACCTCCACCATCAGATCTAGGGTTTCCAGATCAACGGATAGTATACCTCCAGCGAACGTCTAATGGATGACAACTACCAAGCAACAGGTTGGCCGAACCCTCATCATTAAAGATCTTTTATGATAATAAATCAATTATAGAATTCATAATCCCATAAGTACATGAGCCCTCATGAATAATTCACAAATCAATGATATATATATATATATATATATATATATATATATATATATATATAATGTAATGCTAGGTCGAAAATTAATGTTTTGATTATGTAATAATCATTGTTTTATTTTGTAATGTTTGTTGCAATAGTAAGGTAGGAGTGGCTACCATGATAAATTCTAAGTACACATCACACAATGGATTATATTTCATACAACGTAAAATAATGAGCTTGCTACCACAAAAGACATATGTAAAATAGAAACTAGGCTAATTTCCTTATGTATGGTAATAAATTTTATTTTATGGTAAGTAAATGAAAGTAAGTATTTATTAAAAGGTGACAAGTGGTATCAGAGCCAGGTTTGCACGTTGGGCCAGATTGGGCCAACTAAATAACTTTGGGTGTTTTTCATCTTTGTTAATTCCATGGACATTGACAGAAATTATTGAAAAGTTCCAATGAGGATAGGATCTAATCATTAGACACCGAGAAATACAGGGGAAATCGATTCCCAGCCTAATCCAGAAATTAACCCACATATGTGGGTACAATTGAGCATGGATCAACACTAGAAAACTAGTAGGATATTGGAGGAACAACATCGTCATACAACCTGATTGTTAGACACAGTACAATAGCTCTAGATAGAGATGACTCGAGTAAGAAGCGACAATGAAAGATTAATGTGGGAACAGGAGAGGATTCTTAAAATCCTCTCAGATAAACAAAATAATCCTACATCATAGCCTAGTCCAAAAAGGGACACCCATGAAGAAGGAGAGAAACAACATCAAGTTAATGACAATCTGGAAGGGAGTCATACTCAACGAAGTAAGAAAAACATAACTTACAATGAAGCAGAGTCTAGAAATGCTTCGTAACAACAGGAAATGAAGAAACAAAAAGTGGAGTTACAAGGTGAATTTCAGAAAATTAAACCTCCTACTTTCGATGGAGAGGCCAAGGAAGTAGCAGAAGCATGGATAATTAATATGAACAAATATTTTCAAGTCTATGAATATAACAACAAGCTCAAAGCTCGCTTGGTTATTTATCAATTGAGGGAAAAAGCTACATTATGGTGGGAGGAGGTGAAACATGTGCGGGGAATTGAAGACCAGAATGTGACTTGGGATGAGTTCTAGCAGTATTTTAAGGAAAAGTATCTAACAGAGAAACTTTATGATGAAAAATCTCGAGAGTTTCATGACTTGAGGTTGGGTCAACTGTCTATGGATGATTTCATCACTAAATTCACCTCTTTGTTAAGGTACGCACCATATTTGAGAGATGAGAAAGAAAAATTACATAGATTCTTGAGTAGACTGCCTACTCACATGAAGGAGAGGATCGAATTCATGAATCCAAAGACTATGGACGAGGTGATTTGAAAAGCATGAATGTGCTATCAGCAGTCCAAGGTGAAAGGTGAAGTTGGCAGAATTTGGCCACCAAAGAAAGGGCTTAAGGGTACCTCAAATTTTAAAATTAGTAGACCAGGAAATTATAAAAATGATGCAAGGAACCCAAAAAATAGACAATTTGGAAAAAAACAGCAAAAGCCCAAATGGTCAGTTGATGAAAGGCCTATTGAAGCATCCAGCAGGGCAGATCATGGATAGTCCCAGAAACCATCGCTACAATGTTGGGGATGCGATGAGGCACACTACTTTAAGAATTTCCCTCATTGTGGAAGAAATGAAGTTACAACCAATCTACAAGAGGAATCTATAGTAGGGGATGTTGCATGAAGCATACCGAGGATCAATGCTGCACTAGAATATCAGCAAGCGAATTTCCAGCCAACTATGATAGAACTGGAAGGTAAGTTATATTCCCAAACTATTTCCATTTTTTTTTTATCATGGTGCCAGTTTAAGTTATATATATCCTCGAGTAGTGTAAAACTATAAACTGCAAAGCCATAAATTTAAAATTCCCTGGTTGGTACAACTAGCTACTGGAACAAAGAGAAGAGTTAATGCAAAAATCTTGAATTGTATTCTGGAAATAGGAAGACAACATATAACTGTTGACTTGAATATTCTACCTTTGGGCTCCTATGATATTCTATTGGGAATGGACTGGTTAGAAATACATTGGTCACTGGTAGATTGCAAGGAGAAAATTATCCATTTTAAGGCAGAAGATGGTACTCATCAAGAATTACAAGGAATTAAGAAACCACTTCAATTGTGCCCCATCACTGCATCTCAGTTGGGTAAATGCATTAGAAAAGAGTGTTAACTTTATGCTATTCAAGTGGGGTTTACTAACTCTAAAGATAAGACCCTTATGTTGGAAAATATTCCAGTTGTTCAAGATTTTATGGATGTGTTTCTTGAAAATATTCCAGGATTACCCCCAAAATGAGATATTGACTTTACTATAGAATTACTACTCAGAGCAGCGTTGGTGTCACAAGCACCATACAGAATTATTTTGCCTAAATTGACAGAATAAAAAATACAACTGCAAGAACTATTGGACAAAGGGTATATTCGACCAAGTGTGTCCCCTTGGGGAGCACCAATGTTGGTCGTTAAAAAAGAAAGATGGTACGATGCGGATGTGCATGGATTACTGACAGCTTAATAAGCTTACTGTAAAAACAAATACCCATTGCCACATATAGACGATATTTTTGATTGGGTAAAGGGAGCAACGATATTCTCAAAGATTGACCTGAAATCTAGGTATCACCAGATACGGATTAAGGATGAAGAAATATCCAAAACAACTTTTCATACCAAGTACAAACATTATGAATTTGTGGTGTTACAGTTTAGATTAACCAATGCACCAACAACTTTCATGAGTCTGATGCATGGTATCTTTCACACATTTTTGGATAATTTTTTTTTAATATTTATTGAAGATATACTGGCCTACTCTAAAAATATTGAATAACACAAATAACATTTACTCTTGGTGTTGAAAATGATATGGGAACATCAGCTTTACACCAAATTTAGAAAATGTGATTTTTACAAAGAACAGATCCAGTATTTGGGCCATGTAATATATGTTGAAGGGATCTTGGTAGACTCTAAAAAGATAAAGACAATTATGGAATGGAGAGTTCCCAAAAATGTAGCAGACATATGTTATTTCATAGGCCTAGCTGGTTACTACCGGCGATTCATCGAAGGCTTCTCTAAGATAGCCTTTCCCATTACTTCCTTGCAACAGAAGGGGCGAGTCTTTAAGTGGAATAATGAGTGTCAAGCCAATTTTGAGTGATTAAAATAACTATTAACTACAACCTCTTTGTTGAAAGTGGCAAAACCAAGTAGAGAATTTGAAGTCTGCACTGATGCTTGTAAGGAAGGGGTGGGAGCGGTATTGACACAAGATGGAAATGCCATAACATATGAATCTAGGAAGCTAAAGGACCATGAGCAGCTATACTATGCCTATTATTTAGAGTTAAATGTGGTAGTACATGCTCTTCAAATTTGGAGACATTACTTATTGGGGAAAAGTTTTTTGTTAATAACCAACCATCGTAGCCTGACTAGCTACTTTAAACAATCTAATTTGAATGCTCATCAAGCAAGATGGAATGTGTTCCTAAGTGAATTTGATTTTGACATTCAACATGTAAAACATAAGGAGATCCATGTAGTTGATGCTTTAAGTAGGAAACTACATTGCATTTATGAACTTTACTTTAATCAATCAGAATTTAAGTTCCAGGAGAAAATCATGGAGGCAGCAAAGAGAGACCCTGAGTATCAATTCCTATGGCAACAAGCAAGAGAGGAAAGAAAATAAGGAAAGAAATTAGATTATGAAATTAATGATAAACAGATTTTGATATTTCGAGGGAAGATATGTATACCAAATCATAGGAGCTTGAAGGAGTTGATTTTGGAAGAATACCATCGAAGCTCCTATGCTGGACATCTTGGATATCAGAAGATGCTAACAACAATTAGAAAAGAATATTTTTGGCCTGGAATTTGTAAAAGCATTGTTGAATATCTGACCAATTGTTCGAAGTGTCAGCAAGTCAAGGTGGAACACCAACATCCAACAGGATTGCTTCAGCCTATTCCTTTACCGGAATGGAAATGGGAAGCCATATCACTTTATTTCATCACAGGTCTACCGAGAAGCAAGAGACACAATGATTCGATTATGGTGGTGGTGGATAGGCTCAACAAGGTAGCTCATTTCATACCTGTCCAATCAATTTACAAGACTTTATAAAACGCTGACATTTTCATGAGGAAAATATTTAGACTGAACGTCATTTTGAGAGTCGCCATCTCAGATTGAGATGTAAAGTCATGTTAGCATTCTTGAAGGCACTATTCACTGGTTTGGGAACACACTTCTAGTTTAGTACAACTTATCGTCCTCAAATGAATGGACAGACTGAAAAGGTGAATCAAATATTAGAATACATGCTACGCATGTATGTGATGCAGCAACCCACAAAGTGGGAGGAATATTTGCATCTTGTCGAATTCGCCTATAATAATGGATACCAAGAATCCCTCAATATGATTCCTTTCGAAGCATTGTACAGAAGACAATGTTAGACCCCCATAAACTAGAGCAATCTGGAAACCAAACTGATGCTTGGATCGGACATGTTGGAGGAGATGGAGCATGAGGTAAGAAAAATAAGACATAATTTAAAGGAAACTCAAGATAGGAAAAAGATATATGCTGACCGAAAAAAGAAATTTTCGAGAATTTGAGGTGGGTGACCACATTTATGTAATTATTAAACCCAAGAAGAGAACCTTAAGGTGGAATACCTGTGCCAAATTGGCTCCCAGGTATTGTGGACCTTTCCATATTTTGCAATAGATAGGGCTGGTGGCTTATCGGTTGACACTGCCTAGCCACATATTGGTACACAACGTGTTTCATGTGTCATTACTGAAACGATACATACATGACCCCAAGCATGTTATACATTGATAGAGCGTACATGTAAGTTATGTTTACATTATGACTCCTAGGAAAATATGGATCCATAATTAAATTAATTATAAACTCTGTTGCTTGTAGGTAGAACTAGACGATGAATTTCTGGTATAACCTCAGCATATTCTCGATCAGAGAGAAATAACGCTCCGGAGGTGAGTCATCCCCCAAGTTAAAGTGAAATGGAGGCACTTTAGCCCATAAGAGGCTACTTGGGAGGATGAAAACTCCATACGAGAAGCATATCCTGAAATGTTTTCTGGAATGAAGTAAACACCAAGGATGGTGTTTGCCTCTAATGGGGGAAGATGTAACACCCCATTTGATTTTAATGTTATGTCTAAAAGAATTTTATAAATACATTTGAATTTGTTAGTGAAAAGAGATTAACGAATGTGGTTATTTGTTAGTAAGAAAAAATTTAATTCTATTTCATGAATAAAATTACATTGAGTAATTGATTAACTGACTGGTAAAAGTATTCCAAGATTCTAGAGTAAAAGGAAGAGGCAGTTTTTTCTGACAGTTACCTTCCCCAAGAGGATAAAAAGGAAATCATGAGAAGGGGAAGGGGTTATGTTCATGAAAGAAGAAAAGGCTTTACAACGACATGTTTTGAAGGAAAAGAGTTGTCTAGAGCTAGTGGATTACCAGTGGAGCTCTGTAACCTGAAAGAAATGTAGGCTGGACAGAGGTCCTGAGGCCTAACTTCTGCAAAAATACTTGCTACCTTAGACTCTGGTGTGGAGCACGGGGGGAGCAGAGGACGTTATTGCCTCTCTCATGGTTGGGTGGTGCCATCAGTTAACTGAGAACACAAAGATAAGTATTTAAGTTTACTAGTTAAGTTTGAAGTGAAGAGAAAGAAAATGTATCCTAAATTCACTGTACTGGTATTTTATATTGTCTCTGTTAGTTAGAATTAATTCTATTTTCCCATTACTTCACAAAGATGACACAAATCTGGAAATTGGCTTAAGTAACAAGGAAATGTTATGACATGGCTAAATAGAAAAATAAACTGTATTTATTCATGTTGTTTAAGTACTGCTATATGATAAAATCTTAAACTCTGTGCATATATAAAGTATAAAAAGGAACAGACAATAGGTATAATTTATTGAAAAACACGTTGCTAAACCTAACAGAATGCATATCTATACATTGTTAAGTTCCCGTTTATTACTCGGATAAAAGCATTGAATATGTGAGTACAATAAATTACACATGAAGATGGTCGAGAGTAAAATAAGAACGAAGATGATTACACAAAGTTGTAGTCTATAAAACATTTTTATATTCTTAATAATGTATGAAAAGAAATAAAGAGGCTCAGAGGTTTAGATGCCGAGCCCCGTGGTAACAGGGCAAGGATCATGGTCCTCTGGGCATTGAATCCTTAAGAAACTATTGAACTATCTTAATAAAGAAAGATTGAGACAATGATGCTTTAAACAAATACCAACTTCAGATAACACCTCAATCCAGAAGCTCATATTAGTTAACCCTTAACTTTTGTAACTTTCACAATACGATATAAATTAAAAATAAGCGTAAAGCTCAATCCACAACAATTCCTTGTAACAACTTCGTTGAGGACACGAATAGGAATATACATATAAATATCAACAGATATTTACGATACAATGACATGTAAATCAATGAAATAACCAGAGCAGGGTTTGCAAGAAGTATTTGAAGGATAAAATCCCTTTTAAAAGAAATTCATACACTGAAACATTATATAGTAATCCTCACAGTCCCGTGTGGACAATTTCAAATAGGAGTTTAACATTAAACTTAGATCTTAGAAAAAGAAAAACTAAACTATGCCAAAACCCTTCAAGGACAATGAGGAAACTGAAGCTCCTTCATGCAAGAGACTTAAGGCCGTTAGCTGGAATCTGTGCAAGTAGAGGGATACTACCCTCAGTCACCCCTCAGAAGAAACACTTAAAATTAAGATGAATATTGGATATGAGACTCGGATTACCTGTAATGGCCATTGGTGAAGTCGCGTTGCTGAGTTTGGAAGGACACCTCATTCCGTCGATACCACAACGTTCTGCGGTGAATGGTAATCAATTCAAAAGAAAGACGAGAAATTGTGAGCAAGTTTTTAAAAATAAGAAACAATGAAACCCTTAAAGACCATTGCAAACATATGGTATAAGAAAAATAGGAAACACGCGATACATGTAGTGGCTGCACCCTATAGCTTCCTTGAAGGAAGTGGAGACGAATTGCTAGCTAGACAGGTAACCCTCGCCCACAACAGGGTTCCCATTCTGGATAGGGTTTAACCAGAGGAATTGGAGGGTTAAAAGAGATTATCCTCACAAATGAAAATAAACTGAGAAAATACCCATAACCTGAGCAAGTTTATTGTACCAGAGTGAACTGTGAGAAACAAGGCAAGAAGACAAAATGTAAGCCAAGCCAAAACCATGCTGCAAGTAAACGTATCCAAGCTGGAGTTGCAAACTTGAATGCTAAAGATAGCAACATTACCTTAGTTGAAACAAAACCTCCAAGCAAGAATTTATGCTCACCATTAAGAGTAGTACACCGTAGCCTACCAGAAGAAGGGTGCGGAAAGGGTGAAACCAATTCCCAAAACGGAGTTGCAACAGAACATTGAAACAATGAACTTGGTGTGCGGATTTTGGGTTGAGTAGTTACCCTAAACCACCCCGCCCAAACCTCCATCGTCAAATCTAGGGTTTCCAGATCGACGGATAGAATACCTCCAATGAACCTCTAATGGATGACAACTGCCAAGCAACCGACAGGCCGAACCCTCATCATTAAAGATATTTTATGATAATAAAATCAATTATAGAATTCAAAATCCCATAAGTACATGAGCCCTCGTGAATATTTCGCAAATCAATGATACATATATTATGTAATGCTGGGTCGAAAATTAATGTTTTGATTATGTAATAATCATTGTTTGATTTTGTAATGTTTGTTGCAATAGTAAGGTAGGAGTGACTACCATGATAACTTCTAAGTAAGCATCACAAAATGGATTATATGTCATACAAGGTAAAATAATGAGCTTTCTACCACAAAAGACATATGTAAAATAGAAACTAGGCTAATTTCCATGTGTATGGTAATAATTTATTTATTTATTTTTTATTTTTTTATGGTAAGTAAATGAAAGTAAGTATTTATTAAAAGGTGACAATTAGATTGTGAAAGGAAGAATTCTCACTTGTTATATGAATTTGGTCTCGCTAACCAACAACTTTTGCGAGATTCTTAGTTTTGCTAACGCTTAGTCTAGGTCTAGCGAATGGGTGTGAAGTGGTCCTTAGGAAACTAGGAGAGGACCAATCCCATCATTACATCACGATCCAAGCGAGTCTTTCTCCTGTTTCTAAATCACCACGTCCTCACGCTTGACACTCGTTATATAGGCCTAACACACCAACAAAGAAGTTGCCCCACACAAAGCAAGCTATTCCACTTGTGTCACAAAGTGAGCTATCAAAGAAGTTGCGAAATCATGAATGCAAAGTTCAAACATGAGAAATACCTCTGCATGGTGATTTATCTGCACTCCCACACTCAGTTAACAGTGGTTGTTGACCCAGTGTATGGTTTGGCTAATTCTTCGCATTGTGTAGAGGTTTTTATTGTGCGGATGTGTTACTTCTTACTTCAACACAATGAAAGCCTTAACACATATAACTAGTTATAATATTAACTAGTTGTTATAATATAGCTATTTAATTCAACGCTACTCAATGTGTAGTTTGATTAGTTATTAACATTGTGTAAAAGATTTCATTGTGCCGAGGTGCAAAGTTACTAAATTTCATCCATTAGTATAAAATTCATTAGATTCCATAAACCATATGTTAGTATAAAATATTATATTTCAATCATATTTAAATGAAAAATGAAAAACAAATAAATTTTTAGTTCAAAATTAAATTTAAATTCCAAATTAATTTTCAATATGTTTAATTCAAAATATTTAACACAAGGAAAAAACAAAAGATTCTTTTCAAAGTTATGGGTTTTCTTTTATTTATCTTTAGTAATTTTTTTTAAAGAATATAGCCAATGAATATATTTTCAAACTAAGATCTATTTTTTATCAATATCAATTCATTTTGATTAATTACTTAAAATTCTAAATTCTAAATACAAATACTATATAATGAAATTGAAATTATAAAATTTCGATATAAAAATTGATATGAAACAAACTCATATTTGAAAATTGAATATATATATATATATATATATATATAATAATTAAATTATTATTGTATTAATTGTTTGTTTCTTAAATAGAATAAAAATCTTATTATTTTAATTGAAAATAAAAATATTAAATAACAACTTTAAACTTTTAATTCATAAAACTCATATATATCTCCTCAATAAATTTTATGTGAAAAAACAATTAATCACTTCCCTGAATTTTAAAAACCTGTGTACAATATTTACTCCAATTTATAATAGGAACTTATTCGCTGTCAACTTTTGTCTGTAATGCCTCTGCGCTTGCCTCGACCGGCCATGAGAGGCTCAAACGTCTAAGTAGAAAAGGTCATCTGCTGCTTGTATACAAATGTTTGTAAATTAATGAATTCTAGCTTAACTAATTATGAATTAATTTACAAATGTTTGTAAGTTAATCATGAATTAGTTATATCATGATTATTTTATTGTTTGAAATTAAGTGAGCTTAACTAATTTAGACGCTCTGTCAACTTAATACTCTCACAATTTTACTAGACGAGGAGAATGTACTATTATTGCTGCATGTAATTATTATGGAAAAAATTTTAATATTATAATTTTTTTTGGTTTTTTATTTTTTAATTAATTTTTTTTTCAATTTAATTTTAAAGTATATAAAATATTTGTTTAGTAAAAATGAACACATTAAATTTTTTTGATTTTCAAAATATTTAATTTAATATTTATTTTTCTTAAAACTTTAATAAATTTAAATAAAATCTATGGAAAAAAAATATAACTTACATCATAAAGATATAAAAAAATACATTATATAAATTAAAATAATCTATCAGTTAAAAGAATAATGCTTTCTCTTATTAATAAAAATTCTTTATTTAATTTTTCAAGTACACCATATAAATAAAAAACACAAATATAATTATTAGTTTTTTCAATGTTTACACTATTCAATAAATACAATTAAATGATGCAATTTTTCTTTAAAAGAAATTTCAACATCATTGTTTTCCCACCAATCTTTTTCAACATCTATGCTTTCCAAATTTGGTAGCTTGTCTATCCCGAGGGGCAATCCCTTCAATGATGGGCAATCTCTTATGGTCAACCTGTGAAGTTTAGGCAGAGTTTGTTCATTCCACACAACATCTGATGATGAACTTGCCAGACTCTCTAAGATACGTAACTTCCTCAGCGTCAAACTTTCTAACATCGGAAATCCCGTGACACTTCCCCATGTCCCTATTCCCAGCTCCTTCAATTTAGTGCACCTGTCTAATAACAATGACCTTAAATTTGGTAACTTCTCCAAGGTAGGAAGATTACTGAGTTGAAAACATCTATTCAAAAGTAACCTCTCCAACTGTGGAAACTCACAAATACAATTGGGTAGACTTCTGCCATGGTAATTTTGAAGACAAAAACGCTGTAGCTTCTTCATGCTCTGCATGTCTTGGGGGAGATCCTCCAACACATCATGGTCCTCCACGTCGAATGTCAATGTCAGGTCCCTCATCTCCAACCAACTTTCCGTTATACCCGGTTTAATTCCTGCTCGTATTCCCTCAACTTCGATTCCTGCCTTTACATGTACATTAAGCGTCACTAAATTTGAGCAGTTTGTGAAATCCTTCAAACTGCAAACACTACTCTGCACTTCCTCTACCTCCATTATACTGTTTTTCAATGATGTATACAATAATAATATATTCAATGATGTAAGTTGAGAGATCTCTCGGGGAATCCCCGTTAAGCTACAACAACTGGTTAAATCTAAAGTCTTAAGATTTTCAAGCTCTCTTATCGTAGGAGACAATGACTCTAGATTTGTACAGCGATATAGATGCAAAAACTGAAGCTGAGAAAGATTGCAGATATCTTCAGGTACATCCTTGATTAAGGTCTTACTCAAATTGAGATACTCGAGCTGTGTAAGATGCCACAGTGACATGGGCAACGATTCTATTTTAGTGCCAGACAGATCCAAAACCCTGAGAGAGGTGAGATTGACTAAAAAGCCATCTGGAACATCTCTTAGACTTTCATTATACTGCAACATCAAAGTGAGGAGGTTGGGGCAGCTGAAATCTGGCGGCAAAACGGAAATATTGTTAAACCCAATTGCTATTCTTTTGCAATTATGGATCCCTTTTTCAGCGGCCGGAAACTTTTGGAGGTTTTGACCTGTCCTGAAGAAACATTTCTCTTCCTTCTCCGCAATACACATTGCCAGGTCATGGATAACATCGTGAACCTGTATTATCCTTTCCCCAACATAATCATAAAAACTCTGAAACAAACAACGGTCTACTAATAGATCTACATACCTGAGTCCCGAGTCCATTAAATAGCTGGCCTCTCTGCTATTGACCAGCCCCTCCCCTATCCACATTCCCACCACTCTGTCTACACGGATCCGCCAATCTTCAGGAAAGGTAGCACAATATAAAAAGCAATTCTTACTGACGGAGTCAGGCAAACAATCGTAACTCCATTTAAGCCGCCAAAAGAGATCTTGACCAATGCCGCTGTATCCTAGAAAAGCAGGATCCATATATTTGATCTGATTGAAAGCAAGATGCCAGTCATTTACACTACTTTTACCCTTCATGGCTGCCGCTACAACATTTATGGCCAACGGTAAACCATCACATTCCCCCGCAATTTGTGTGGCCACATCCTCTATATCTTTCCTAGGAGCACTGCCGGCTTTGAAAGCTCCTCTGCAGAACAATTGCCACCCTTCATTCCTGGATAGCTTTTTTATTTCTATGTTGAAGTCATCTGCCCCCATTCTTCTAACCACTTGAAAGCTGCGCGTAGAGATTAGGACTCTGCTACCTTTACCATTATCCAGAGGGATGCCCAATTCTTCGTGCAGTGGCAGTTCCGTCCACAAATCATCTAATAGTAGAAGAAATTTCTTTTCCCTGAGACATGCAGAGAGCTCCATCTTTGCTATCTCAACACTAGAGCTGCTCCCAAGATTGAAATTGATTTGCCTTGCAATATCAGCCTGCAACCCTGAAATGCTATAATTTTGAGAAACAACAGTCCAAATTACGGCTTCGAACAAGTTACCTTTCCTGTAGGCGTTGTGGACGGCTTTGAGCAGAGATGTTTTGCCGATGCCTCCCATCCCGAAAACACCAATTATGCGAAATTGATGATCGCCATTGTCCACCCATCTCTGCAGTCGCCTCTGGTTGTCTTTAATGCCCGATCCCACAAAGCCCAACGGCAGTACTGGCTGAAGCAACGCCTCCGGTAGCAGTGGTGCAGTGGAAACAGTCCGTTCAGTGTTGCCAAGTATTGAAAAATCCGTTTGAAGATCGACAAAGAGTCGATCGAAATTTGCATTCCATTCTCTAACACTGTAGACACCGTTTGTGTGGTTGGGCGCGATCCACGACAAGTTTGGCATCATCAAGAGATTGGTGGAGCCTCTGCAACCAATTTTTGACGGTGTCGGGCGCTGATCTCTGATCTTGTTGAAATCGATTGGTGATATCACGCAAGAGGCTCTTCATACGATTCAACTGAATTTCCAGAAGCTGAGTATTTCGATCCAAATGAATTACATCATCTATTAGTTGAATGAGCGGAGGAAGAGCAACGCTAACAACGCTGCCGAGGGTGCTGGTTGCTGCTCGAATAAAAAAGGACTCCATGACTTTTGCAACTTCAAAGAAAAGCAGAGCAGAGCAAAAACGAAACAGAATGAATATGCAGACAAAAAATTCTGCAAATTTGTATGTAAGCGGGTCGAGCAAAAGCAAATTAAGCAGAAGAAATTTGCAACTAACTTGTATGCATGCTGATGTAGGAACTGAGGTAATTAGTGGAATTAATATAGGAGAAACTGCGGTATTTTTTCGAGATGCTTTTTTTTCACCTTGAGCAGCTGTCAAGCATCTTGTGATTTTTTTTTTTCATTGAGCAGCTGTTAATCATCTTATTTTTTTCTTAACTTTGAGTAGCTGATCCTTTTATGTTTTTAGATTTTTTTTCTCTTTGAGCAGCTGTCAAGCATACAAAGTTTTTAAAAGATTGATCACTAAATCTGTGGGTGTGGGGACTAAATCTTTCCACTAACCCTTGGACCACAACAGCAGGAGTCCCCACTGTTGGACCACAGCAGCAAGACTATTGGCATCTCATGGTTATGCTTAGCGTGTTGCTTTTGCGTTGGCATCTTATGCTTCGACGCTGCAGCTTTATAGTGTACCCCAAAAAGAAGATGTCGGAGTAAGAAAAAGCATAACAAGATTTACAGCAGAACAATCTCCAATACTACAACTTCTTTCAAATCCGAAGGCTGTGAGTTTTGTTGTTATTCACTCTATATATATATATATAATCACAGCAACAGTTGTCATATAAAGACCTGTGTGTGAAAATGCAGAGAAAAGAGAAAATTGCGGTGTAGTGACTTGTTCAGTTAAGTCAAGCCGGTGAAGAAAGTGGTGGAAAATCTTCAAAAATTTAATTGGAATTTTGTGTTATTCACATAAATGCAAATTGTACATGCTCAAGAAAACAAGACAGAGTGCGAAATGGGTCAGTTAAAGGGAAAGAACAAATTTACAAAATGTTAAACCATTCGAACTTCATTGAAATTTTATTGGCTGCATAATTGGAAAAATAAACAAATCAAAGAAAAATAGTACTCTTCACTGGAAAAAAAGAGAATAGAGAACGAAAAATCTTCCGGATATTGATGGAAATTTAATCGTGCAGACCGCGAAGGAAAAGCAGACAGAGAAATGGATGTATTGATTAATTTGATTTTGAAAAAAAATAATATAAAAAGAAATGTTGGAATCTAATGTTTGATTTGGTTTTGTGGTCACATCTAATGATTTGAGTTTTTGTTGTGTCGGCCATGAGGAACGCTGAATGCTATCTTCCATTTATCATGTTCTGCAATTGCCACTTGCCAAAAGTCAGACTTTAAATCAAACTTAGAGAATATCTTGGCTCCATGTATTCGACGCATGAGATCTCCTTTGTGAGGGATCGGATATGTATCATCTGCTAATACAGAATTCAGGTGTTTGTAATTGATTACCAGTCTGGGAACACCCCGAATTTGTTCACTTCTTTTGTTAACATAGAATCCATAACAGTTCCAAGGGCTATTGGATTCTCTTATCAGTGTTCTCTGCAGAAGCTGATCAATTTCTTTCTGGCAGAGCTGTCTGTATTCTGCGGACATTGAAACAGCTCTACTTTTGCATGGTCTGCCCTCATATCCTTCTTTGTAGGGCAATTCAATACAATGCTGTTTCCGGTGCCAGAATGCATTCGGTTCTTCAGAACAACATGTTCTTTCAAATTCTTCTTTTAGTTCAGAAATCTGTTTCTGAACTTATGGAGAACTCAACTGGTCTTCAATCCTGATGATGCTTTTGTGATCTTTGAGCTCTTCCAAACTTTTTATTGCTTTTTGAAGTTTCTGCTCCTTTTCTTGCATAGCTTGGACCATGGTAGATACTCTGGTATTTGAGACATAAGGAATTTCAATTCTTTCACCAGAGGCTGTGATGAACATTCCTGCAGATCTGTCAGGAAATCTGAACGAACCATGGGGCTCAACTGCTGCTAAAAATATATTTCCCAATATACAATCAACTGGAATGTCAGCTATTGAAAATGAGAGTTTTACACATTTTGAATCAAAACATACAGCAGCTTTAGAAACTTCAAATTCTAAATTTTTCTTTCCTAATCCCAAAACTTTTCTTTTTGAAGTAGTACGCAATATCCCCCGAAAGGAAATAACCCGATGTCAGCAGAAAATTATGACGGATATAGAAAATACAATCTTCAAGCTCAGATCAACCCAGACAATTGCACATGATTCCGGCCAGGCCATTTTATTAATCACGAAAGTACATAGAGAAGTACGAAAATGTGAATAAGTGCACCTATCCTTGCCCTAGGCAAGTAGAGACCCTATCAAGACAGAATAATGGTACCACAAAGACGTCTAAGTACACTCTGTGAAGCTGGAAAAGCGGTGATCTCAACTCAAAACCCTCTAAATAAACCTTTATCTCTGCTAATGGCAATAGCAAAGCTGGATGAAGCACTAGGCACCCAAACCTTTGAAGACGAGATAGATCGACTCTTGTGAATGCTAAGCCTTGACGTGACCCTCTCACCTGGCTTTGCTCTCGAATCGGCGTCCTGCAGTGGATCTGCCTCCTGAATGCTCAGATCTGCTGGATCTGAAGCCTCCAATCAGATCTGCGTCCTCTCCCTCCTGATCTGCGTCCTCCTAGATCAGATCTGCTACCAATCCTCCAGATCTATGCTGGATCTGACAATATCCCTCCAGATCTGTAATCTCCAATAATGGATCTGATGTTATGTCTTCAGATCTAGACTAGATCTGCCAATATCTGCTCAGATCTGCAATCTCCCAAGCTGGATCTAGTGCTATACCTTCAGATCTGCATCATATAGAACTGGATCTGCAAATATCTGCTCAGATCTACCCTCTCCAAGGCTGGATCTATCAATGGCCTTCAGATCTGCATCCTCCTCTTGGTAAAGACGGCGTCCTCACTCCCAAGGTAGTCTCCGTCCTTCCTCCCCACAGACGGCGTTTTCTCTTGCCCAAATCGGGTACGTCCTCCTGGGACGAGCGTCCTCACTCTCCCGAGCGATCGAGGCGTCCTCTCTCTGCCCGAAACGGCGTCCTTCCTCTCCACGGCTGCGCAGCCACGAGAGGCTTCTTCCTCTCGAGATACGCACGGAAGCTGCTTGCTCTTTCTTTCTTGGGTGAAAAGTATGCTGAGAACAAAACCTTACTAGGGCGGGCACTCAAGAAGTCCCCGAGAAGCTAAGGGTGGAACCGGGAAATAACCTTACCAGGGCAGGCACTCGAAGTCCCCCGAGGCGAAGGGTGAGATCTCCGACCGGAGACACTCAGTTTGCACTAAACAGTGCTGCAGACCGACTAAACAACCGGCGTGCTGAAGTAGACAGAAGTCTAGCTATCAATAATAATATCAAAATCATGAATGATCCAAATGAGGTGAGAACCTCTCCTTTTATAATGCCAAACTCCCTCCAAAACTTAACTCTCCTTTGACCTGCGCAGTTTACTTTGGGTCAGCCTGATGCCTCCCCCATCATACTCATGTGGACCCCCAAGGCCCCTCTCTTAAGTTACAACGTCAATCTACTAGGAAAAGAACACTTTATTATAAAGTGAGGTGACTAAAGTGAGGTGACCCCTCTTATTTCTCACTTTATTTATTATTTCTAGCTAAAGCGGCAAAATAAAGAAAAAATGCAATATTCCAATTAGCAAGGCTAATTGGGAATATTACAGTCTCCCCCGGCAAAACGTTGCTTGTCCTCAAGCAACTGAAGTGATGGGTGCTGTAAGATCTTCTCATCCTCCCAAGTGGCATCCTCATCCGGCAGATTCTTCCATCTCACCAAGAACTCTCTGATCTTCCTGCTCCGCAGCTGTCTCTCCCTGGTGTCGATAATGGCCTCCAGCTGTAACACCAAGTGCCCCTCATCATCTGTCGCCGGTAGCTCCCCAGTGGCTGTCACATGCTGACCCAGTGCCTTCTTCAGGCATGATACATGGAAGATGTTATGAATCCGGCTGCCTTGGGGCAGTTCCAACTCATATGCAACCTGCCCGATCCTACGTATCACCCTGTATGGTCCATAAAAGCGAGGCTTAAGCTTCTCTGCCCCCTTCTGTTTGAGTGAAGACTGTCGGTATGGCTGTAACCGTAGGTAGACCAGGTCCCCTACCTCAAAGTGTCTCTCCACCCGACCCTTATCAGCATACAATTTCTGCTGATTTTGTGTTGTGGCTATGTTGTCCTTGAGAGCCCGGAGGATGTCTTGGCTCTCTTGGATCCATAATTTGGCTCGCGGAGCCCTGCTGACACCAAACATCATGTCCACAAAAGATAGGGAATGGTATCCATATAACGCATAAAAAGGTGTCATGCCAATGGACATGTGGTGGGTTGTGTTGTAGCAGTACTCGCCCAGATGTAGCCATTTCAGCCATGCTCTCTGCTGCCCACTGACGTAGTTACGCAAGTAGCCCTCTAGCCACTTGTTAACTATCTCCGTCTGCCCGTCCGTCTGGGGATGATAACTAGTGCTCGGTGTCAACTCAGTACCCACTAGTCGAAAGAGCTCCTGCCAAAAACCACCCATAAAACGGCTATCCCTGTCGCTAACAATGGTCTTGGGTAGACCATGCAATCTGAAAACCTCCCGGAAAAATAGCTCTGCCACCTGTGCCGCTGTGTAATGCGCCGAAATGGCGAAGAAATGAGCATACTTCGTTAGCCGGTCGACTACTACGAAGATGCAGTCCTTGCCCTGCACTGTGGGCAACCCCGTGATGAAGTCCATCGAAACACTCTCCCACTTCCCCTCTGGAATGGGAAGCGGCTGCAACAACCCCGCGGGATGGCTCATCTCACCTTTGTTTCGCTGGCAAACCTCACACTCCCGAACATGCTGGAGTACGTCCTCCTTGAGGCCTTTCCATGCAAATCTCTCCCGGATGGCCCTGTACATCTTGGTGAACCCCTGATGGCCCGCCAATGGTGAATCATGAGATGCCTGGAGTATCTTCTCCTTGAGCTGAGATCCCTCAGTCAAGAAGATCCTATCCCTGTAATAGATGACCTCATCGGCCACCCTGTATCTGCTATCTGCTACCTGTCCATCCAGCACCTCGCATGCAAACCTATCTTTGGAGTACTCAACCAGTAGTCGAGCCTTCCAGTCAGCGCCCAAGCTCATGAGTGATAACGTGGCTGGTCTACGGGAAAGGGCATCTGCTACCACGTTATTTTTCCCCTTGACATACTCGATGTCAAAGTCATATGCCTGGATCTTGCTGATCCACTTCTGTTGCCTCTCCTGCAACTGCTTCTGCTACAGAAAGTACTTCAGGCTGTTATGGTCTGTCCTCACCCTGAATCTGCCACCTACCAGGTACTGCCGGAATTTGGCCAATGCATGCATGATGGCCAGCATCTCCTTGTCATAGATGGGATAAAGCCTCTCGTGTGGAAGGAGCTTCCGGCTCTCGAACGCAATCGGATGACCCTCCTGCATCAAAACTGCCCCAAGGCCTTCTCCTGATGCATCGCACTCCAGGACAAAGGGCTGAGTAAAATCTGGCAATGCCAACACGGGACAACTACTCATCACCTCCTTGAGCTTACCAAAAGCTCGCTGGGCGATATCCGTCCAACTGAATGCCTCCTTCCTCGTCAGCTCCGTGAGGGGTGCAGCAAGCTGTGAGAAGCCCTTGACGAACTTCCTGTAGTAAGTACAGATACCAATGAACCCTCTAAGTTCCGTCACATTCCGCGGCTCTGGCCAGTCCCTGATAGCCCGGATCTTCTCCTCGTGGACTCTCACCCCGTCCACTCCTATGATGTGTCCCAAATACAGCATCTCCGTCAATCCAAACTCACACTTGGAGAGCTTGGCAAAGAACTGCTGCTCCTCCAGAATGTGCAAGACCGTCTCAATGTGCTGGAGGTGCTCCTCCCAGGTCCTGTTGTATATGAGGATATCATCAAAGAAAACCAGCACGAACTTCCTCAGATGATCCCTGAAAATATGGTTCATGCAAGACTGGAAAGTAGCAGGTGCATTGGTCAGCCCAAACGGCATGACCAGAAACTCAAAGTGCCCATAGTGACACCTGAAAGCAGTCTTGGGAATGTCCTGTTCCCTCATGCTTATCTGATGGTACCCGGATCTCAAATCAATCTTTGAGAAGAACCGTGCTCCTCTCAACTCATCCATCAACTCATCGATCCTGGGAATGGGCTACCTGTTTTTCAGGGTCTTCTTGTTCAGAGCCCTGTAATCAATGCACATGCGTAATGTGCCGTCCTTCTTCTTCACCAGCACTACTGAAGAAGCGAAAGGACTGGTGCTGGGTCGAATGTGCCCAAGGGCCAGCAACTCCTGAATGGCCCGTTCTATCTCATCCCGATAGGCTTTGGGATGCCTATACGGTGTGGTGATTACCGCCTGTATCCCCTGCTCCAGCTCGATCGTGTGCTCAAACCCCCGATCCGGTGGCTGTCCTGGCGGAATATCTCCAAAAACTACTGCATATCTATCGAGAAGAGTCTGTAGATCAGGGTGCACCGTCCGTCCTGTATCTACTGCCTCTGAAGCCCGCAACTCGACTGCCCACTCTATATCTCCCTTGCGGAAAGTCGCCTCCATGCTGTGTGCCGATACTGTCTGGGGCGGATATGTGTTCTGCCCTCGGATCTTCTCATGCTTCCCCGTCTTGGGATCATCCCATTCCATCTCCAAGGCCTTCCAATCTGTTGTGACTTTTCCCAGGGTAATAAGCCACTGAACTCCCAATATCACATTGGTGTCTGGAATGTCCACCACAAAGAAGTGATCGGTCAATGTATAGGTGCCCATCGTCACTGATAACTCTGGTACATATCGAGCACAAGCCATGGTCTGATCTCCTGGAACCAAAATGGAAAACCCATCAAAGCCCTCCGTCGGTATGCCTCTCCGTGCAACCATCTGGGCATCAATGAAGTTGTGGGTAGCCCCACTGTCGACTAAGACCGAAACTCTCTGTCCGCGCACTGTCCCACGCACGCGCAATGTCAGATACTTGGGGACTCGTAATGCTGCTAGAGCTCCCCCAGTAGGTGCGAATGAAGCCCCACCTGCATCGGGTGGTGGAGGTGGTAAGGTACTCTGCGCTGCATAACATCCTCCTGTCTCCTCATCATCCCCCTCATCCTCTTCTCCGCTGCTCTCGGAGAAGACCTCTATAAAGTGTGCCTTCCCTGCCGTACACTTGTGTCCTGGTGCCCACGACTCCTGACAAGTGAAGCATAATCGCTTCCGTCTCAGCTCTCTCCTGGCCTCATCATCATACTGTCCTCGTCCTGGATTCGTCTTGGGAGGCGGAACCCTCGTGTCCTTACCCTTAGGCTGGAAAGCCTGTCTCTGGGGATAAGGTGGCCGAGTCCTAGGCAAGACATCTTGTAGGTCACGGGCCCTACTGACAGCATCCTGTAGTGTAACCGGTTTGTTCGACCGGACTAGGCCACGAAGTGGTTCTGACAGCCCCTCCACAAACATCGTGACCATCCGAGCTGTTGATAAGTCAGGTACCATCACGGAAACCCTCAAGAAGTCTGAGATGTACGCCTCTGCACTCCCCGTCTGTCTGAGCTTGGTCAGCTCGAGGAAAGGCTGATCCGGGTCCTTCCTGTCAAAACGTTCCACCACTCTCCTGGTGAACTCAGCATATGTCGTCACTGCGGAATGTCCCTGTGTTGTCAACCCATGAAACCACCAGTCCTGGGCTTCACCCTCTAGATGTAATGCAGCCATCTTAATGGCCTCCCTCTCTGGCATCTGGTTAAGCTGAAAATAGAGGTCTAGTTTCTCCACCCAAGACTTTGCCGTAGTCTTCTGTGAACCATCAAACATCGGCAAATGGAATTTGCTCGCTGCACGGTGACTATCACGGTGAGAGCCACGTCCCTTCTCCTGCTCATGGGCCTTGCCTCCACACCTGAACTGGAGATAGCGATCAAAGGGAAGAGCATCCCTGAACGCCTGACCTAGGCCCTGCCAATCTGCAAAAACGGCCGCATGTTGGGCGGGACCCCCATCTCTTGGTGCTGTCGACCCCTCGTCTTCTACCGGAAAGGTAGGCATGGTGGGTCGCGTGGGTGCGGTATTGACCCTCTGTGCTGTCACAATGGGAATAGCGTCTGGTATGTAGCTAGATGCGCCCGATCCTTCCCCCACCTGGAAAACCCTAGGGGGTTCTCTCTGTGTTCCCTCTACAGCTGCAATTTTCTTGGTTACATCCTGCATGAATGTATCCATCTTCTCAGCCAACTTCATTATTATGTCCTCCATTGGATTCCGCTGTTCTGTCTGTGGATCAGAATCACTTCCCCCGAAGAGACTCTTGTAGGGGTTATCCCTGGACGTCATAGACTGCTAGTACCACAGGCTGGGCCAGATCTATGCTCTGATACCAAGTAGCCTCAACCGCTACACCAAAAGCCCGGATTGTTAGTGAGGGTGAGGGGCCCAGGTGTTAAGGGTGAGCTCAACAGCCCACCGGAGCATCTTGGGACGGGGACCCTTGCGCAGTCCCCCAATTACGCAGACCTCGGGGCGTGTCAGGGCCCACCGGAGCCTCAACAGGACGGCTGCCCTAAACAAGGATATTACAGCCCACCATGCTTCGCAGGTCTCGACCTCGAGACCTCGGCTCTGATACCACTGTAATATCCCCAAAGGGAAATAACCAGTAATAAACAGAAAATTGCCAGACAGATATAGAAAATACAATGCTAAACCAGATCACTGAACAATTGCACATAGGATTCCAGAAAACTGAGCCATTTTATTAATCTGAAAGTACATAGAGAGGAGTACAAGAAAATCAGAATAAGTGCACCCATCCTTGCCCTAGGCAAGTAGAGACCCTCTCAGACAGAATAATGGCTGCAACAAGGACAGCGTCCTAGCTGCTCTGAAGACTGAAGACTGGAAAACAGCTGATCTCAACTCCAAAACCCTCACAAATGGAAAACGCTGTCTCTGCTAGTGACAGCGCAGAAACAGATGAAGCACTAGGCACCCAAAACCTCCAGACAGATAGATCAGCTACTGAATGCTAGGAAAACGCTGTTGAGCCCTCTCACACAAGCCTGCTCCTCAGATCGACGTCACCACAGTGGATCGCCTCCACGAATGCTGGAATCTGCTTGGATACGAAGCCTCAAGCAGTCTGCGTCCTATCCCTCACGATGCGTCCTCCTAGATCGAGATGCGCTACGAACCTTCGGATCTATCTTTGGATGCGACAATATCTCTTCAGATCTGCAGCCTCCAAGGCTGGATCTGATGTTATCTCTTCAGATCTAGGCTAGATCTGCCAATATCTCCTCAGATCTGCAATCTCCCAAGCTGGATCTAGTGCTATACCTTCAGATCTACAACATACAAAACTAGATCTGCAAATATCTGCTCAGATCTACCCTCTCCAAGGCTGGATCTATCAATGGCCTTCAGATCTGCATCCTCCTCTTCAGAACTGGACAGCGTCCTCACTCCCGAAGCTGATCTGCGTCCTTCCTCCCCCTGGACAGCGTTTTCTCTGCCCAGATCTGGACTGCGTCCTCCCTGGGACAGCGTCCTCACTCTCCCAGGCTGATCAGCGTCCTCTCTCCTGCAGAAACAGCGTCCTTCCTCTCCTGAACTGCGCAGCCACAAGAGGGCTTCTTCCTCTCCAGATCTGCACCAGAAACTGCTGCTACTTTGCTGTTGGAATTGAAAAGTGTACTCAGAACAAAACCTTACTAGGGCGGGCACTCGAAGTCCCCCGAAGCTAAGGGTGAAACCAGAAATAACCTTACTAGGGCCGGCACTCGAAGTCCCCCGAGGCTAAGGGTGAGATCTCCGACCGGAGACACTCGTGCACTAAACAGTGCTGCAGACCGACTAAACAACCGGCGTGCTGAAGCAGACAGAAGTCTAGCTATCAATAATAATATCAAATCATGAATGATCCAAATGAGGTGAGAACCTCTCCTTTTATAATGCCAAACTCCCTCCAAAGCTTAACTCTCCTTTGACCTGCGCAGTTTACCTTGGGTCAGCCTGATGCCTCCCCCCATCATACTCATGTGGACCCCCAAGGCCCCCTCTCTTAAGTTACAACGTCAATCTACTAGGAAAAGAACACTTTATTATAAAGTGAGGTGACTAAAGTGAGGTGACCCCTCTTATTTCTCACTTTATTTATTATTTCTAGCTAAAGCGGCAAAATAAAGCAAAAATGCAATATTCCAATTAGCAAGGCTAATTGGGAATATTACATAGTCCAATATCTTGATGGGATTATTTTCTTGGAAAGAATGTTAATATCTGCACCGGAATCAATTAGTGCAGTAACATTATACACTCTTCCTGCAACACATATTTTTACTTCAACGTGGTGTTGCTGATACTGAACTGTTTCTAGCAAAGGCAACTCAACAAGCTTGCTTGCTGCTCACAGGTAGACTTGGCCTTGTTAGTTTCTTCTTTATCTTCACAACACCGCTCTATGTGAACCCAGCGATGAACCCATACACGAACCTACTCCCAAATTCACGCAACTGACAGCCTTTTTCGCGGCTTCCCTTCGCCTTTAACGGCCTTGGCGTCCCTCAATGGTTTGGCGAACCTCTGGCGAACTTCTGGCGAACTTTCAAGAGTATGAGAAGATAAACAATGTCTAACAACAATTATAAATGCACAGAGTAACAGTACTTCATGATGCGGAACAAATGAACTTTCTCTCTTTATTACTTTTCAGAATGATTTTACAATCAGATTACAGACTTATGGACTATATTCTCCTTATCAGAGATTGACTGCAATGGCTTTTATCGGACTGTTTCTACTCAATGAATGAGTGAGCGATACCGAAGGCTTCCTGGCCAAATTGCAGACTCTGTCTCAGAGTATAACACACACAAACATATAGATACAGACTCAATCTAAAGAACTGGCCACTTTAGGTTCCGATCTATGCCGAGCACATAGACCCGCAGGCATCTCAGTTCTCCTATGGACTGTGAGTCAAGACTCCGTGATGCAAGCAGATCGCAAAGACTTGCGCAGATGCAGAGCAGGGAGCAAAACTCAGACTCAAAACACACAAATGCAAAACGAAAACTCCAAATGCCGATGCATTCGAATGAGCCTTACTCCTCCTTATATAGGATGGAAGAGGGGACAACCATTCCTGTAGATCATCGGATTATTGACACTTGGAAGGCGGATCATCGTTTTCGGGTAACACAAAAATGTGACATCCGCACGGAGATTCGACCTTTCGACAGCTACAAGTGCGAGTGGGTGAGAGTACACTGTGGATACCTTTAAGTGCAAGGCCCACGAGGAAACAGACTAATTAACTACAAAGATGATGCTTTTCGGACAGATGAAAAGCCCTCGAGAAAAGCTCTGTCACTATGAACCCGTGACTAGGTATCATTATTACACAGAGAAAGCCTTTTTAGTGGGGCTCCCGAGGACCACTTGTACTGGCAGATGCAGGTGGATCCAAGATTGTGGCATCAACATATCTGATTTTTCCGTAAAATTCATCATCCCATGCCTTGGTGTAGATACGCCGGACGATCATAGGCTTATTGAGGATGATTTGGTGCTTAATCTTGGTCATCACTAACCATTGGTGATGAATTTCCATGTAGGACTTCAAAATAGAATTTTTCATTTTTAATTCAAGTCCTGTAATTTCTCCTACAGTTTGACACGGGTAATGAAAGCATTCTCCAGCTGGACTTTGAAGGCAATCAGTGCATTGACCGTGAAAATAGGCCTCATAATAGTGAGGGTCCATACTGAATGGACTTACACCATAGTGAAACCACCAGTCTTCTAACCAAGGTGCAGCTGGTTCTCTTGAATTGATCCATGTAGGGGAAAACTTCAACTTCGTATAGTGGGTTTCTTCTCGTCCATCTTTATTTAGTAAATCCTACCATAATTTCTTATAACCTGCAAAATCATAAACAGTGTCAGGAAAAATAATATTAGGATTGTTTTCCGGCTAAGTTTGAAATCTTCCGCCTGTATATTGGCCAGGTTTCCTTGTTATGTTTATGCTGTATGACTTGTAATAGACTCTTGTTCTATCTACGCCACCAGTACAAATGACAGAGAGATCCCAAAAGTCTTGTGAGAGTGACCTTTCAGCTTCATGGGAAGCCATCATGCTGTGTGAATACATCATGTCATGTATCCACCGACTTCCTTTAGGGTACACCCTCTTTTCAGGTACAAAGTGCTGGATATCATTGTGATTTTGCAAGTTTGCATCTAGCACTTGTGTATTTCGGAGTTGCCAAGTTGGACTCCATTTTTTAGCATAGACCGGCCATGACTCTTCATCTGAAATATATTTCAACTGCTCTCTCTGATAGGCCTGGTCCCATTCTGTGATGATGACCATAACATGGGGCAATTCTTCATTTTCAGGGTCATCTATCTGTTCTTGGTGCTGGATGAATTTGCGACTCAGAAAATCTGGCAAACAATTCTCAAAGCCCTTAATATGTTCAACTTTAAAATCAAAATAAGCAAACAAAGCCTGCCATCTTGCAAACTTTGCATCTTCTGGACTCTTTATGGTCTTGGTGATTACCTTTTCCAGTGCTTTTGCATCAATTCTCAGCAGGAAATGTTTATTGGCCAAATGAATAGAAAACTTACTTATGCAGTTCCAGGCAGCTTTTAATTCCTTCTCAATAGGAGCATAATTCAATTCTGCTTTGCTCCAGACTCCTGAAACGAACTGCACAACTTGTTCTTGTTCTTTTGGGCTTTCTTCATTTGGCTTCTGCTTCAGAATACCTCCCAAACCAATGTTGCTAGCATCTGTTTCAACAATCTTAAAAGCATTATCATCAGCAACATAAAGAATAGGGAGATTACGAACCTTGGCTTTTATTTCCTTAACTGCTTGAGTGTGCGCTTCTGTCCAAGGTTTCAGATTCTTTCTAAGTCTTTGGTTTAACAGAGACCTGTCAATGGCACATGAGGGATAAAAATTGCTCACATAGTTTAAGCATCCCAAAAACCTCTGCAACTGGGTTTTATCCAGAATTACATCTAGAAATTTATCTGCAAATTCCAGTGCATGATTCTGTAGAGCAATTTGTCCATTTTCAATCTGGTGCCCTAAAAACTTGATTTTGGTTTGGCATAACTCCATCTTCTTTTTGCTTAAAACCAAACCATTTCTCTGGACCAACTTTATGAAGATCTTCAGGTGTCTGAAGTGGTCATGTAAGTTCTTGGAAAAAATAAGCAGATCATCAATGTAGGCAAGTAACCATTCAGCATAGGGTCTAAAGATAGAATCCATTACCTTCTGAAATTTAGAAGGTGCATGTTTTAATCCGAATGGCATTACATTCCATTCATAGTGCCCATGAGGAACGCTGAATGCTGTCTTCCATTTATCATGTTTTGCAATTGCCACTTGCCAAAAGCCAGACTTTAAATCAAACTTAGAGAATATCTTGGCTCCATGTATCCGACGCATGAGATCTCCTTTGTGAGGGATCAGATATGTATCATCTGCTAATACAGAATTCAGGGGTTTGTAATTGATTACTAGTCTGGGAACACCCCGAATTTTTTCACTTCTTTTGTTAATATAGAATCCATAACAGTTCCAAGGGTTGTTGGATTCTCTTATCAGTCTTCTCTGCAGAAGGTGATCAATTTCTTTCTGGCAGAGCTGTCTGTATTCTGATGACATTGAAATAGCTCTACTTTTGCATGGTCTGCCCTCATATCCTTCTTTGTAGGGCAATTCAATACAGTGCTGTTTCCGGTGCCAGAATCCATTCGGTTCTTCAGAACAGCATGTTCTTTCAAATTCTTCTTTTAGTTCAGAAATCTGTTTTTGAACCTGTGGGGAACTCAACTGGTCTTCAATTCTGATGACACTTTTGTGATCCTTGAGTTCTTCCAAAATTTTTACTGCTTTTTGAAGTTTCTGTTCTTTTTCTTGCATAGCCTCAACCATGGTCGAGACTCTAGTATTTGAGACAAGGAATTTCAATTCTTTCTCCAGAGATTGTGATAAACATTCCTGCAGATTTGTCAGGAAATCTGAACGAACCATGGGGCTCTACTGCTGCTAAAAATATATTTCCCAATATACAATCAACTGGAATATCAGCAATTACAAATGAGAGCTTAACACATTTTGAATCAAAGCATACAGCAGCTTTAGAAACTTCAAATTCTAAATTTTTCTTTCCCAATCCCAAAAATTTTATTTTTGAAGTAGTCCAATATCTTGATGGAATTATTTTCTTGGAAAGAATGTTAATATCTGCACCAGAATCAATTAGTGCAGTAACATTATACACTCTGCCTGCAACACATATTTTTACTTCAACGTGGTGTTGCTGATACTGAACTGCCAAAACTTGCATGTCATTTATTTCTCTGAAACCAACAGAATCATCAAATTTTCCTTCTGCAACTCTTACCTCTGGTCTTGTTTTAGAATGCAAAGTATAATTGACATGTCTCCCTGAGATGGATGTAGAAGGCTGTTGAACTCGTGTAACCTTCCCTGACTGTGAAGCTTGAAGCTTTAGGGCAGCAATCTCTGATTTCATGGCAGAGATTTCAGATTTTGTGTTGTGTATCTCCCTACTCACCTCCCCCAAAGTGAGTGTGCGAACTTTGCTACTGTTGTGTTGGAGATACGACTTGGTGTTTCATTCGTAAGAAGCGTCAAAAAAGTTTGGCTTCTTACCGGAGGAGGAACTGGAGGGTCTAGTACTGTGTTGCATATAAGCTTTTAGCATAGCAGCTTTGAGATCCCCTTCATTAAGGGCACAGATTTGAGCAAACAGCTTCATTTCATCTTCATCAAGCTATGCCATGAGGACCTTGAGCTTGGGCTCGGGCTCTTCTGGAAAAGAGTCATTAGAAGAATAGTCTGATTCAGAGTCAGAACAAGCACAACTATCTGGATCAGAACACTGACAATACATGTTGACTTCTTCATCAGAAGAGGAAGAGGAATATGAAGAAGAAGACTCAGCAGAGGATTCAACAGCATGTTGTTGAAGATGAAGGGTTTGAGGACGGTTTTGACAGTCTGCTGTTTTATGGAAGGAAGAATGACAGTGAGCACATCTGGGTTCAGTTTTGATGGTAGTACTAGCGAATGGCTGTTTATTTTTCTGAGACTTTTTTCCTAGACCCCTTTTTGATTCTAAGGCTGTTGGACAGAGATTTGAAGTATGACCAGGCTAACCACAGAGCCAACAAACAACTTCATTCATTCTAGCTACTTTGGCATCACGAGGTCGGATGTCATGTGGCTGGTAGTAATGGGTCTTGGGGGAATACTTATAATAACCTTTCCTTCCTTTGTGCTATCTTCTTTCTTTCGGCTTTTTGAGCTCTCTTCTTTTTCCTGAGCTCAGTCTGTATGTAGAGGCTCGACTTCGCTTGTGAGCCTTCTTTGTCTGTCTCTTGTGCTTTCTGCGCTTGACCAAAGGATCATCAACAGTTATGCCATATCTGCTGCAAAAATATTTAGTACCAGGAAGTCTATTCAATTTATCTATAGAATTTTGCATTTTTTAACTGGTACAAAGAGAAATCAAAACTTTAGTAATAATACTATAAAAATCTCCCCAAAGATAAACTTCCATTGGCAAGGGGAAAGCATCTTGCATCTTCAAAATGTCTACCAGCTTTGATGGTAGAGCTGCAAGATAAACCTGTTTCCACAGTATATTCTTCGGATCCTTGACCAAGAAGATCCTTTCTATCCAATCTCTGTGGAAGTCTCAAACTGATTTATATTATTGCACTTCAGATTCATTAAGATAAGTTCATTCTTATCTGTGAGTGCAAATTCTGCTCCACAAAAGTGTTCCTGGATAAGTGCAGTGAGTGCACCAATCATATTGTTCTGTGGAGTGCCATCATCATTAAACCTTATATCTCCTTGTTCATCTTTGAGCACTTCTTGCTCCATCTTTGCAATCATAACATGGGATGATTCCAATTCCCACCATCTAGCTAATGTTCCAGTAAATCATGCAATGAGAGTTTTGCAGGCTTGAACTTCACTTTTTCCTTCAACACACATCAACTTATACTCAACAATCATCTGATCAAGAACCTGCCTGATTTGGGCTGCAGAGAGGCCATCAATGTTCCACTCCTTATGACTCACTTCATGGAATGTGTCTCTTGCTGGGAGTCTACCAGCTCCATATAGATCAGGGGCTGCAGGTCTTGTGAACTGGGGCTCTAAAGGCTCATAGATGGGGAATGCATGTTTTTCAGAGTCTGACTCTTCTAAAGCAGAGGCAATGGTTATTTTTTCAGATTTTTCTTTTGTTTTAGACTCAGACTGTTGGGATGGATTTATAACTTCTTTAGGGAAAAGCTGAGGAAACTTAGAGATGGGACTGCTAAGTTCATGAGTACTGATGCTTTTACCATTGGTAAAAAATGATGTCGGAATCGGTTTTTCCGACTTCCTCAAACTCAACCTGTCTAACTTATCAGACAGATTAGAAACTGAATGCCGTGTAGAGATAGCTTGTTCAACTATACAGTTCTCTATATCATCAAATTTTTGAACAAAATTTTCGGAAATATGTCTAATTACAGATAAATCACACTGAACTGAATTCAAAACATTATTTACATAATTTATGGACACCTGCACACTATCAATCTGATCTTTAACCAGGGCAGTCTTTGCAACATTTTTCTCTAGACCAGTGAGTGCAGTGTTTTTCCAATTTACCTGCTCACTCACCTTTTGAACTCTACCCTCAATCCCCACTGCTGTAGTATCTCTCTGAATCAGAGGATATGCATTTGCTTGATTCTGTCCTTCTCCTAGGACAATGCTCTTAAAGGGAGGATAGGATGTAGAGGTCTCAATTTTACTGTCGTCTGGTCCTTGCCAGGCATGTGAAGAAGAGGCTACAGTATCAGCCATCAGAACAACATCTTCTTCCATTTTATTTTTCCAGGAATAGAATGAAATCCATACATTTTCTTCTTCCATTTAAGATTTCCATTCTTCTGCCATTTTCCTTTTCTCCTCTCCTGGAAAGACTCTTGCAAACTCATCAGCCTGTGGATGGGTAAACAGATCCCAATTTATCATCTACTTCATCCATTGAGCAGGGATCTGATGTTTGGAACAACCATCCATCAAAGTATAAAACTTGTGGATTTCAGGGACTGATGGCCTTTTGACGCCTGGGGGCAGATCCTTGAATCTGCATTCTGGGATGAGCTTGTCAGCTTGCTCAATATAGCCGAGTCCATATTTGGGACTGTTTGCAGGTCTCATGTTAGCAAAAATGGCTGTGAGTCGAGGATCTTCATTCTCTAATGTTGGCACAAGATGCATCATAAGAACATGCTCATCTTCATGTGGAAATGGAATTTCTGAGCACTTAGGATTAGGACAAGGGTTAGATGAAGTAGCTGGAGGGGCTTCACCAGTATTAACATTGTGATTCTTATGAAGAAAAACATAGGCTAGACTCTGCAAATTGACATGCTGGCTACATTGGGGACATATAACGCTCAGGGGTTGAAAATTTACAATCTGAGCATACTCAAACAAAGCAACATGACTACAATTTGAAACAATTGAACTACAACCTGTATCTGTACAATCTGGAGCTATATACCTGGGAGACTTCTTACATTCTGCCTCAATCCTACGCCTGTCAATGGTTGACCTTCTGGGGAATGACAAAGTAGCAGAGGATTGATTTTCAGTGAGGTGGGCAGAGGTGATTTTCTGTACTGCGAGAGGTTTAGGATTTGGAACTATCCAGTGTTCTGGGAATGTCAGATATTCCCATTTAATGGCCTGATGTTCTATTTTCTGATTTTTTGGATCAGTCAAGACAACGACACTGGTTTTGGACTCTCGACTGGGTGCATGGAGGACTGCAGGAAACATAGTGGAGGTATGGCGAAAACAACCCCGAATCTGAATGGCAATATTTTGTCTTTTCTTCCTCATAACAAATCCCATTGTTTGGATCTGAAGCTGTAGTATATCTGCCAGGGTTTCATCAGTGATTGATACCGAAAAGTTAGGGTATCAATCAAACCATACCGGACCATTTGACAAGGGTGCAACTATCCCTCCAATTAAAGAATTTGTATATTTATTGTGTGTTAGATCCCTTACTGTGGCTAACACATATGCATCAACACCCAGATGTACAAGTGCATGAATACCAACTCTCACACAACCCAAATGCAAAAATTGGCTTCCCAGTTTTCTTGCTTCAGCTTGAAGCTCCTTTGGATTCAAGATCGGGATTAACTGTACATGATCTGAATTTTCTTCTATAGAGCGAACCGACTCTTTTATGGTGATTATGGTGGCAGCCTTAAGATGCCAGACACCTAGGTCACTATATATTTGGGAGGTGGATATTTTGGGCAAAACCCATCTAGCTTGTGGCTCTACCTCCTCATATAAATGATCAGACTCATTTATTATTCTATTGCTACTACTAGCAAACATATCTCTGAGTGGGTTTTGTTCAGCTCTATCTTTCTCCTCTAATTCTCTGAAAGAGACTGATTTTCAAGTTTTCTAGAATTTTTTTTTTTTTTTTTTTAAATAAGAAAAGTAAGAGATGAGGTGCTTGGAAAATGTACTTGTGAAATGAGTTATTAAATGTTAGTGATTTTATGTTTTTCTTAAACAAAGATATATAGGGTAGGGATGTCATTACTCGAATGCGTCTAGCTTAGACTAGAGAGATGCCACACAGACTTGCTGAGGTGTTGTACAGATAATTGTCCTTTCTACAAGGTGACCGGTTTAGTCTATTTAAGAAGCGTTAGGGTTAGTTTACCATCGAAACTTGGAGGTTTCCCGAAGACATTGCTTTATTCTGTACGTGCCTGGTGTTGATTCATTTTTTTCTCTCGGGTACTTACGCGGCGTTGCTGCAATGTTGGTAGCAGCCATAACCGTCCTTGGTGCTGCAGATAGTGGGTTATGGGGCATTTTTTATGCTTGTCAAGAGGTTGTTCAATTTTTATTTGGAGTTTGGTCTAGTTATATGGGTTGTTTTTTCTTACCGGTCTGGTGTATTGGGTTGAGTATTCCTCTGCGTTCATTCTTGTGATGGATTTAGCTCTGCTCGGCGTTGGAGATGGCGATTTCGTGCTCTAAAGGGGTTTTCGAGGTAAATGAGTCAGTTTCTGAGCTTTATGGGAGAATTTCGCTTGTTTTATGTAGGCTTACGGATGTCTAACCCCACGAGAGGCCTGTCTTGCAAGTCACTATGTGATTTGCAGTTGGAGCTATGGTTTTTGGAGCACCTGGGGTTCCTATGGTGTGTTGGCATGGAGGAAGTCAACGAAACGAGAGATGGAAGGTAGGACACTGTGCTACCAGCCTATCTGCCTATGTTTTTAAACACATTTAGCCGGATGGATTGTTATGCCTATGTTCAACTTATATGCCTTTGTTTTTAAACACTTTCAGCTGTGTGGGTTTTGTGTAAATTGTGGGATTTTTTGTGTGAATTGTTGGATTAATATTGAATGTGCCAGTCTCCTTGAATACATTTTGACACTGTAATTGTTATTTTAATAGTTTGGAGAGAATTTGTTGATATGATGTTAGGGTTTGTCAAAATTGAGTGCATAATTGTTGTTAATATGCTAAGGTTTCGTCCCTTTGTTGATGAGAGATATGCTAGGGTTTCATCTTGACATTATCTCAGAGGTAGTGGCTATTTTTGGTAAGATTTTTTGTCTACGGTTCAAAATAATTACAGGAAAAAAGTTGTTAGCTTTTTTTTTTGTTTCCTTCAGATTAGGTTCTTGATGCTAGTTAGAATAATCAAAACCTTACTCAGAAACTAGGTTGTGACTAAGAAGGGTTAGCTAGTTTTACCCTATTTTTCTGTTAACTTTTAGGCCATCGTTGCCAAGCTAAAGCTTTTTTATGTTACATATCATTTTTATGATGGGTCAGGGGTTTTATGCTTAAGACACTTCACAATATTCATGATCTAAAATAATACTAAAGAAGAACTGAATATTTTCCAACAGTGAATTGATTATTAACTTGATCGCTTTGTGTAGAAGACTGAAGGAAAGAAAATGATTTTATGACTTAAACCATAACTTAAGAAGCATATTAAACATTAATTACAGCAAATAACAGAGATAGAAGACAACAAACATTGATTACAGAGTTCATCCCTGGTGGACTACGTCTCCAGGCATGCTTTCAAGATGGGCGTCCATTTTATTAAGGATTGATCCAAAGAAGTCTTTACACATAAATACACCAGAATGAACGTGCTCGCAGTGTTGAGTTTCAACAAGAAAAATTCAACACCCATGCCTAGTTGCATTAAGCACCTAACTAGGGTGGGGCCCACAATGCTATTTTTAGGTGCATGTCTATTTTTAGTTTTCCCTTAATTAGAAATGGACATTAAACTGTAATCTATTCTCAATGAGAACTTGTATTAAGTTAACTGTGTGAGTTATAAACTCAGTTAGCTCATGGAATTCGAGTTAGAGGTTGGTTGGTGGACATGCAGAGTAATTCTAGTTGTAACAGAGTTCATAGTGCAGTTGTGCATTAGTTAATGCATGTTGTAAATCAGTTTAACTCAGTTAAGTGAGTTAAAGTTAGTTGTGCTAGTTGTAATTGAAGATACACTAGTTAGAGGTGAGTGAATTAATTATTAATTAATTCACATGTAGTGATCTCACATGCAACTGATGTTTTACTTCTATTAATTGCATGCATGTCAGTTCTAGTGGAGACCCAAATGAGATGTAGGTGAAAGGGACAGATTGACTATCAGTTGTAGGATATTGGGTTGCACACATGCAACCAAACACCCATTGGATGTGCCAATGATACTTGCACAGTCAAAGAGGGCAGGATTGCATCGAATTAGGGACTTCATTCAGCAAGGATTGCACAAGCAAAGTAGGCTATCTGGAAGCAGTAAATTGGCTAAGTAATTCGCCAATTTTTGTATGACAGTGTAAGACAATTTGCTGAGTATTGGAGGGCTCTTGTGAGAAGAGTTGTGTATGTAATTGTTTTATGATCCATGATATGAATATACAATAGAAGATAGTGGGCTTTTGAGCTGCAAGATTTCCTCGGGAAATTATCTGTGTTGTGTGTGATTGATCTTTCTTCATGATATTGTGATTGGCGATTGTGTTTTTAATTCTGCAAATATTTGTAGAAGCAATTCAACATTTAAATTTAGCACGTTGTTAGATCAGGTGAAGCCATGATATACATATATGTTGTATAATTTATACATGGTATCAGAGGACAAGAAATTGCAGAAGTGAAGCAGGATTTGAGTTTCTGGCTGGATAGAATTCGAATTTGCAGAAAGACTTTCTTGGTGCTACAACTAATTCAGGATCGAAATGGCTTTCAATGGCTTGAGGTTAGAGTATGCAATCGAGGGCAACTCGAACAATATTTCTTGGAAGGACAGGATGGAAGCAGTACTCGAAGACAATGGCCTGAAGGAATTCATTGACAATGATGTTCCTAAGCCCGTTGTGACAGATGCTGCAAATCTTGAAGCATGACAAAAGAAAGTGGCGAAGGCGAGGAGGATCCTGTTGGAGGGAGTACGAGACCAAATTGTCTCAAGCATCCATGGGAAAGCCACACCATATGGAATGTGGAAGGCTTTGATGGTGTTAGCGCTCAAATCTACCTTAGGCTGAAATAAGGTAAAACTCAAGGCTACATCAAACCACGCTCAGCCTCGTAGCTAGCCCTACGAGGATAGGAGAGGGCTCTCTCCAGGTCTATCTCGGCAAAAGGTTTTCAGAGGGGCTGAGATGACTTATAATGAACAATTAATATTGATTTTAGGCTAGTAAAGAGATAGGAATGTTTGATTTTGATTTTTTGGGTTTTCGTTGGAGAAATGGGAAAAACAATTTTTGGGTCCGGGGATAAGGCCAGATCTTTGCAGATTTCGAGTTGGGGCGAGGTAGGCAATAGTATTAATGCTTTTGATTGGATATATGGATGGATTAGAATGAAAAGGAGCTGAAAAGGGCAAGGATGAACATGGATCCTTTTCAAACAGGCGAAAACATGTAAAATTAAATGAATTCAAAGGCAGAGCATTGTAAACAATGGATTCAACCTCATCTACTCATTAATTAAATTTCAGAAGCATATGAAGGGATGGCATACATTAAACATGAAAGAAATTACAGTAAACTGAGAGAAAACACTATTAAGAACTGAGAGCCACAATAATCCCAACAGGTGCCGCAAAACCTCTGATCTTTCCTTAGCCAAAATATGAAAAAATATGTACAATGGTGCCAAAAGTTTCCCAAGAGTCCAACCTATAGAATGTCTCAGAAATTACAATATATAGATCACTCTAACCTTTTCCCACACCTCTAGGGGTCGAAATTCTCCTTCTAGGAGCAGTTCCAACAAATTCTAATCAAGGAGCTAAAATCTAGGCAGCTAACAACTTGCCTCTAAAAGAGTGGAAACTGATTCATTTACATGATTTTCACTTTTTTGAGAGTGAATCTTCTATAATAGGTAAAAATGAGCCAAAGTTACATGTAAACGATCAATTTACATCATGAAAACCCAAAAATTTCATCCACAAGCAAAACTGGTCCGAACTGGCCGAAATTCTGAGCTGGAAGTTGAAAATTCAGCCAAAAATTTAAGTGGGTAGCGCGCCTTTCAGCCTGATTTTGAGGCACTTCCCGACATCCAAATTGAGCTAATGATAGCTCTTTGGAAAGCTCTGGATGTTGGCTATCCAACCCAAGTGGAATTTCTCAAATTGGAGCTCATTTTCCCCTCCAAAACTTCATTCTCCCAGAAGTACTTCCTGCTGGTGCAAAAGGTGGCAGCAAGGTGGTTTTCATGGTGTTTTTGAGCTTTTTGACCATCCAGAATCTGATGAAATGCTTTGGCAATGCCTGAGGATGCATAAATTACCATGAAAAATCCAAAAATTAAAAAATTTCCTTCAACAAGTGTCCCAAAAAAAAGTGAGCATATGGGCGCGCTACCCGCTTAACTGAAAAACCTGTTTTTTAGACCAAAATATTTCAAAATGACAAAAATTTCTCCGAATTTGCTCAAATTTGGAGTGAAGACCATCCATCATGTATCTTTCCCAGCCAACGAAGCCTTGGCCAAAATCCGGAGTGGATCAGGCCTTTTCCGCCGTTTTAGTGCTTCGCTCAACCTCCTCTTTAGAATCTTCATTCTCGCTTTGCAGACATGCATGCGAGCCCAATAATGGCCTTTCATGTGACGAAGCATGTCTTTCTCTCTGTTAGCCTTTGCCAACAACTTCTCCAGATGAATGTTAACATGCGTGAGTTCAGTCTCTCGCTCAACTGGTGTCATATCACCTGGTCTCTTTCGGGCCAATTGTCGATCCTCACGGATTCGACGCAGCTCAAAAAGTGTGTGTTCATCCTCCAGCTGTTTGTTGCACTACTCCAGATATTTAATCACCCACTGAGCCTTCTGCAATTGATCTTTCAGCGTGTCATTCTCGGCCCTTTGATCCTAGATGATCTCCCTCAGTTTCGAGCTAGGAGAGCTCGCATCAACATCAATGATTGTGAAATCTGTGTCCCGGCCTCCTGATGGGCCCTCATCATGCATGGGCTTCTTGCCCCTGTCTTGGATCTGTACCTGTGCTAAAGAAGAAGGTGAGACCCCTTCCACATCATGTGGAGATAATACTCGCTCTGCTGATGAAGTCGGCAAGACCCCTTTCACCCTGGGTGGAGATAATACTCGCCGTGTAGCTGCAAATAAGGCCCTATGGCCTCGCTGATATGTCATAAACAATGGAGCACTGATATGCTCAATCTCAGGAATGCTAGGCTGGTGTGAAGGCTCTCCCACATCATGAACTATCTCGGGAGGCGGTTGTGACGCTGTGAAAAAGTCACGGGAGATGAAATCCTCCCAAGTGATGCCTTGCTGTGCCAACTGATGTAACATTATGATCTTGATCAAAGCATAATGATATATACTTCTATGCTGCTGTGCTGGGCTCTTCTTCTGTACAAAAATCATCATCCTCTCTATGTTGCGATACATGAAGTGCAGAATGTTCATCATACGTACCCTTGTGAAGTGCATCAACAAACGAACATGGTACGCAAAGAGACGCGCGAATCTGCCCTCGCAACTGAAATACCGAATGATGAGTTTCATCAGTGGTGCAAACTCATCCCTCAGGAATCTGAAAGGAAAAACTCTGCCCAAGTGCCTCATATACCCAGGTTTGATGTATGGATCATAGTGGAATTTCTCTAAATGCTGACGTTTGTTCCATTCCTCTCCTAGATTTGGTATGCCAGTGGCCTAAGCAATAGTCATTGGTGACAGAATGAAATCTACTCCAACGAGATTTACATGGCCATTACGTAAATGTAGAACAAACAGACGAGCTAGTTCGCGATGAAGCTGGGTTTGTGAAATCATTTCACAGAATCGAAAACATGACTGAACCCGAAAACAATCCATTGCAAGCGGACATGCCTGCAATTGAGCCAAAGAAGTAGGCTCCTCCCTGAGATTTTTACCACCCTTGCCACCTCTGTGAGGCCTCCGTGGCACATTACCCTCTGCTGGGGAATCACTATCTGACTCCTGCTCATAAACTGACTCTGTCTCTGACATGGCTTTGAACAAGATATTTGTAATATGGATGCTGATATAGGTGCAGTGAAAGCAAAGTTTTAATGTATGTTCAAAACCCAATAGATATCACCCATGTACCCAAGTATCACAGGAAAACAAAATCATAATGAGGATGACTCTGTTTTAATGGTATAAAAACTATCACTGTTTCGATCATAAGTGAGTTTGACAAATGAAAACCAAATGAAGATGCATGGTACAATTTTATAATGATGGCCAAAATTTTTCAAAGGGGCAACAAGTATGGGACTATGTTTTATGAACTGGAGAATAGGGACATCATGACAGTAACTATAGTGATACAAATGACCATGACAGTGGCAATATTATGGTGATGGCAGCAGTGATATGGTGATGGAGGCTATATACTAGTCAACATGAAACTGTGCAAAAACATGAAAGGGCATGATAGCAATGATAAAATGATAACTGAGGGCGTGAGGATCACGTACATAACGTGCCAAGGCATGAGCACATTTACCATTCAAGAGTTTTCAAACTTTTCACAAAACTGTCCATATATTTCCAAAAACCCTTGAGGAATTATTTTGCATGTGAATGTAGGGTTTATATATTCCTCTCCAAACATGGCCTCTTTCCCAACATCAAAATCATCACAAGCATGATACAAATCTACTGAGCAATGATAAAAACCTGTTTGCAATTTGTTGGAGTCGATTTGAATCAAAACTGGGCGCAAAACACAAATTTCTGGGCTTTGTTGCTAAGTGCGTAGCGCCCCTGCCCAATGGGTAGCGCGCACCAAGTGGGTAGCGCTCGTTCAATTTTGCACTGGCTGTGGCGTTCAAGTGGGTAGCGCGCACCTCAAGTGGGTAGCGCACACCTCCAAACGCTGTCAACAATTCTGCAACTTGTCTTCGGCCTCCAAAAACACGAATTTGACTTATGCCTTGCGGATCTCTTGCAAATGAGATTGTTTGCCATGTTTATATATGAAATAAATATCTCATCAAATCAGATTGTTTTTCAAATTTGTTTGATAACCCACTTTATAATGTTTTTTGGCATTTTGAGATTTGGTCTATTAATACAATGCTTTGCTTTGGCTTTTCTGAATTTTGGACTGAAATGCTTGTTGTCTTTTGCAGGAATGCGACACTGTAGCTTTGGAAAAGATCAGAGGCTTGCACTGAAGCTTTCTGATAATGAAATAAATACAATTATTACAAAAATGAAATTAGACAATTTCTAGTTCCAAAATAGAGTTTTGGACTAGAAATGTCTTCAAATGCTTTTGATGATAAAAATGTGAAATAAAAACTTGCGAAACCAACCTCATGGCCTGCGGGCTTTATGACATGTATGCAAAAGACTCGAAAACCCTAGACTCTAGGACTAAAGACTCTTTTTAACGAAACTGACATTTAATGACCATGAATGAAATGACGATGAACTTCAATGATTTTTGAGGAATTTTTAAATAGCCCTGCAGGTATAAGCATGAGGAAACACATGACAACCAGACCCCCTCGTCAGTCAGTGGCATGCTCCTAGCGAAATGCAACAAAGTGGAACAAGCGAGACACCTAAGAATGAATATGAAAAAAGTGAAATGATCTCTGATGGAGGGCTGTAAGGACCGACTCTAACAGAAGGATCTATTCCAAAGCAGCAACAACCACAGGAAATTGGTGCTCAAAGATAAACTCAGGAAGATCAATATGGAGAAGGGTGGCTCCATGCCAAAATACATAACGAAGTTTTTCCAATGTCAGGATGAACTGGGGAGCGTTGGTATTATAGTGGCCGATGATGATTTGGTGAGCTTGGCTCTCCTAGGACTTCTCAAGAGTTGAAACAGTTATCAAGACTCTGTCAACAGAAGGGAAAAATTGCCAGATTGGGAACGACTATGGTCGGATTTGGTCCAGGAGGAGTTCAAAAGAAACACCAAAGATGGATCTTCTTCTAAAAATGAAGAAGAAGAATATTTTTCTTTGGCTGCCAAGGTGAGGAAGGGGAAGGGGAAGAAATTCCATTCTAAATCCGAGTCCAAGAATGGCAAGAAGCAGGACATGTCCAAGGTGAAGTGTTTTCACTGTCACGAACATGGGAATTTTTCTACTAACTATCCACAAAAGAAGAAGAACAAGAAGGTTGTTGGATCTACAGCTGGTGAGGCCCTTGCCTCGCAATTTGAGCTTGAATTCTCATTGATCGCATGCATAGTGTCCATTGCATTGGGATCTATGTGGTATTTGGACAGATGGTAAGATGCTAGTCATCTAAACTAGCATTGCCCCTCATCGTTGCAGCTACAACATTTGTGGCCAACGGTAAACCATTACATTCTCCCACAATTTGTGTGGCCACATCCTCTATATCTTTCCTAGGAGAAGTGTCGGATTTGAAAGCTCCTCTGCAGAAAAATTGCCACACTTCATCCCTGGATAGCGGTTGTATTTCTATGTATAAGTCATCTTCCCCCATTCTTCCAAGCACATCAAAGTTGTGCGTAGAGATTAGGACTCTACTACCTTTATCATTATCCACAGGGATGCCCAATTGTTTGTGCAGCAGAAGTTCCGTCCACAAATCATCTAATATTAGAAGAATTTTCTTATGCGTGAGAGATGCAGAGAGCTCCATCTTTGCTATCTCAACACTAGAGCTTCTCCCAAGATTGAAATTGATTTGCCTTGCAATATCAGCCTGCAACCCTGAAATGCTATAATTTTGAGAAACAACAGTCCAAATTACGGCTTCAAACAAGTTACCTTTCTTGCAGACATTGTGGACGGCTTTGAGTAGAGATGTTTTGCCAATGCCTCCAATCCCGAAAACACCAATTATGTGAAATTGATGATCTTCATTGTCCAGCCATCTCTGCAGTCGCATCTGGTGTTCTGTAATTCCCAATCCCACAAAGCCCGACGACGGTACTGGCTGAAGCAATGCCTCCGGTAGCAGTGGTGTAGAGGAAATAGTCTGTTTAGTGTTTCCAAGTATTGAAATATCCCTTTCAAGATCGACAAAGAGTCGATCGAAATTTCATTCCATTCTCTAACTTGTGTTGAGAGTGTTGGTCTGCAGAGGAAACACTGTAGACACCATTTGTGTGGTTGGGCACGATCCACGACAATTTTGGCACCCTTAAGAGATTGGTGGAGCCTCTGTAACCAATTTTTGACTGTGTCGGGCGGAGATCTTTGATCTTGTTGAAATCGATTGGTGATATCACGCAAGAGGCTCTTCATATGATTCAACTAAGTTCCCAGAAGCTGAGTATTTCGATCCAAATGAATTACATCATCTATTAGTTGAATGAGCTGAGGAAGAGCAACGCTAACAACACTGTCGAGGGTGTTGGTTGCTGCTCCGATAATAAAGGACTGCATCGTTTTTGCAACTTCAAAGAAAAGTAAAGCAGAGCAAAAACTAAACAAAATGAATATGCAGACAAAAAATTCTGCAAATTTGTATTTAAGGGGGTCAAGCAAAATAAAATTAACTAGAAGAAATTTACAACTAACTTGTATACATGTGGATGTAGCAACTGAGAGGAAATGAGTCAAATTAATATAGGAGAAACTGGGGTGTTTTTTCAAGATGATTTTTTTTCACCTTGAGCAACTGTCAAGAATTTTATGATTTTTTTCACCTAGAGCAGCTGTCAAGCATCTTATGATTTATTTTTTTCATTGAGCAACTGTTAATCATACAAAGTTTTTTTTTAAAAAATTGATCACTACATCTGTGGGGACTAAATCTTTCCACCTAACCCTTGGACCACAACAGTAGGAGTCCCCACTGTTGGACCACAGCAGAAATACTATTGACATCTTATGCTTATGCTTAGCATGTTGCTTTTGCGTTGGCATCTTTTGAAATGAGTTATTAAGAGATGAGGTGCTTGGAAAATGTACTTGTGAAATGAGTTATTAAATGCTAGCGATTTTGTGTTTTTCTCAAACAAATATATATAGGGTAGGGATGTCATTACTTGACTGCGTCCAGCTCAGACTAGAGAGATGCCACGCAGACTTGCTGAGGTGTTGTACAGATAATTGTCCTTTGTACGTGGTGACCAATTTAGCCGGTTTAAGGACCATTAGGGTTAGTTTACCGTCGGCTCGTGGAGGCTTCCCAAAAACGTTGCCTTATTTTTTACGTGCCTGGTGTTAATTCATTTTTTTCTCTCGGGTACTTGCGCGATGTTGCTGCAATGTTGGTCGTAGCCATAACCGTCCTTGGTGCTGCGGATAGTGGGTTATGGGGCATTTTTTATGCTTGTTCAATTGTTATCTGGAGTTTGGTCTAGTTATATGGGTTGTTTTTTCTTCCTAGTCTGGTGTATTGGGTTGGGTATTCCTCTGCATTCATTCTTGTGATGGATTTAGCTCGGCTCGATGTTGGAGATGGTGGTTTTGTGCTCTGAAGGGGTTTTCGAGGTAAATGAGTCAGTTTCTGAGCTTTATGGGAGAATTTTACTTGTTTTATGTAGGCTTACGGATGTCTAACTCCACGAGAGGCCTGTCTTGCAGGTCACTGTGCGATTTGCAGTTGGAGCTATGGTTTTTGGAGCATCTGGGGTTCCTATGGCATGTTGGCATGGAGGAAGTCGACGAAACAAGAGATGGAAGGTAGGACACTGTCCTACCAGCCTATCTGCCTATGTTTTTAAACACATTTAGCCAGATGGATTGTTGTGCCTATGTTCAACTTATCTGCCATTATTTTTAAACACTTTCAGCTATGTGGGTTTTTTGTAAATTGTGGGATTTTTTGTGTGAATTGTGGGTTTAATATTGAATGTGCCAGTCTCCTTGAATACATTTTGACACTGTAATTTTTATTGTAATAGTTTGGAGAGAATTTGTTGATATGATGTTAGGGTTTGTCAAAATTGAGTGCATAATTGTTGTTAATATGCTAAGGTTTCGTCGCTTTGTTGATGAGAGATATACTAGGCTTTCATCTTGACATTATCTCAGAGGTAGTGGCTATTTTTGGTAAGATTTTTTGTCTACGGTTCAAAATAATTACAGGAAAAAAGTTGTTAGATTTTTTGTTTGTTTCCTTCAAATTAGGTTCTTGATGTTAGTTAGAATAATCAAAACCTTACTCAGAAACTAGGTTGTGACTGAGAAGGGTTAGCTAGTTCTACCCTATTTTTTTGTTGCCTTTTAGGCCATTGTTTCCAAGCTAAAGCTTTTTTATGTTACATATCATTTTTATGATGGGTCAGGGGTTTTATGCTTAAGACACTTCACAATATTCATGATCTGAAATAATACTAAAGAATAACTTAATATTTTCCAACAATGAATTGATTGTTAACTTGATCGCTTAGTGTGGAAGACTGAAGGAAAGAAAATGATTTTATGACTTAAACCATAACTTAAGAAGCATATTAAACATTAATTTGCAGCAAATAACAGAGATAGAAGACAACAAACATTGATTACGGAGTTCATCCCTGGTGGACTACATCTCCGGGTCTACTTTCAAGATGGGCGTCCGTTTTATTAAGGATTGATCCAAGGAAGTATTTACACATAAATACACTAGAATGAACGTGCTCGCAGTGTTGAGTTTCAACAATAAAAATAAAGCACCCACGCCTAGTTGCATTAAGCACCTAACTAGGGTGGGGCCCACAGTGCTATTTTTAGTTTTCTTTTAATTATAAATGGACATTAAACTGTAATCTATTCTCAATGAGAACTTGTATTAAGTTAACTGTGTGAGTTATAAACTTAGTTAGCTCATGGAATTCGAGTTAGAGGTTGGTTTGTGGACATGCAAAGTAATTCTAGTTGTAACAGAGTTTGGAGTGTAGTTGTGCATTAGTTAATGCATGTTGTAAATCAGTTTAACTCAGTTAAGTGAGTTAAAGTCAGTTGTGCTAGTTGTAACTGAAGATACACTAGTGAGAGGTGAGTGAATTAATTATTAATTAATTCACATATAGTGATCTCACATGCAATTGATTTTTTAGTTCTGTTAATTTCATGCATGTCAGTTGCAGTGGAGACCCAGTTGAGATGTAGGTGAAAGGGACAGATTGACTATCAGTTGTAGGATATTGGGTTGCACACATGCAACCAAACACCCATTGGATGTGCCAATGATACTTGCACAGTCAAGGAGGGCAGGATTGCATCGAATTAGGGATTGCATTTAGTAGGGATTGCGCAAGCAAGGCAGGCTGTCTGGAGGCAGTAAATTGGCTAAGTAATTCGCCAATTTTTGTATGACAGTGTCAAACAATTAGCTGAGTATTGGAGGGCGCTTGTGAGAAGATTTTTGTATGTAATTGTTTCAGGTCCATGCTGTGAATATAAAATAGAAGATAGTGGGGTTTTGAGCTGCAATATTTCCCCAGGAAATTATCTGTGTTGTGTGTGATTGATCTTTCTTCGTGATATTATGATTGGTGATTGTGTTTTTAATTCCGAAAATATTTGTAGAAGTGATTCAGTATTTAAATTTAGCACATTTTTAGATCATGTGAATCCATGATATACATATATGTTGTATAATTTCTACATGGTGTTGTCCAGGTAAATCCCCTCTGCGAACAGAGGCGATCCCTCTAGCCCTAGGGTGGGTCTAGCAACTACGGGAACATACTAACATCTACCTTCCTAGATTGTAAATGAAATTCAGAGCAAGGAAGATGTCCTACCTCATTGTGATGCTATGTTGTCATCTTCCGTTGAAGCTTCTTGATCTGTCGCTCTTCTCAAACTCAATACACGTTGCTGCCAAAGTTCGATTACCTGTACAGACAGTCAAGACACCACAACAAGCGTAAAACCACAACAAACATAAAAACAATTACAACCTATCTAACTGATCAAGGAATGCTATAAATCTCATTATAAATGTAAACAAGAGTGGAAGATAAACGTCAGATGCATTTTATTATGATAAAGACAAGGGGAGTTTACAACCAAGCTTTGATGTTGAGGCTCTCCTTTGGCAGGTCTGTATCCAAACACGTTTGCAACACTCTCACACACAAAGGTCTAAGATCTCACTATGTTCTCAATCACACAAAAACAATCACACTCTACACTATTCTCCCGAAGCTATGATTGCTTCTCCTCTATACTAACTTTTTCAGCTATCTGTTCAACTAGCACATCAATGGAAGATGGCTATATTTATAGAGGAGATGAGGAGGTTGGGATCCCTACAATAGTGGAAGGGATGCCTTATCCCTTGGAAGGTTTCCCCATAAGGTGGAATCAAGAGGCCAAAGGAGGAAGGCCGTGGTTATTCAGCCGAACCACTCCCTATGAATCATCCACAATGTTTTTGTGATCGAAACTTCACCTCTTTTTTTTTTAAACTTTCCATAAACAGATTGAAGCGGGCAACTCACTGAGACAAAGCACTAGCTGGCGTGGGCAACTCACTGAGACAAAGCGCCAGCTGGCATGGGCTCAGTGTTAATTTTCCTCATTGGCGCGAGGGCATAATGGGCTACCAGTGTTAAGGAAAAAATAGGTGTTTTTAGTGGTTTGCTCAGGAAATGGCCAACAGAAGGATTGTTGTCCTCATGACAAGGGATGCAATGATGGTATTTGCAAGGCATGACACTGCTTATTGGTCACATAAATGACCCTCTAATGGGCGAGATGGGAATTTCAGGGACAGTGAAAAATTACTGTGTAACAGATGCCCCCTAAATTATGAAGTTCGAACATGAGTGAGGGGTGAAATGCTTTACAAGTACGTGCAAGGAGCCAGACACTGCTGTTGGGAGACCTGCAAATCAAGCATAGATACATATACATAACTGAAATCTCTGTGGAAAATACATGAATCCATGGTATAGGCGCAGCTATCCATCAAGAAAAGGATCATGTGAATGGATCCTCAGCATGGACGCAGCCATCCGAATAAAGGGATCATATGAAATAGATCCACGGTATGGGCATATCCATCCATATAGGGAGGATCAAAACAAGATAATCCACGGTATGGTCGTAACCATCTGTCTAAAAAATCATGTGTATAATCATGATGACTCATCACTCATTGCAACTTGGACTTTTGTGATCGAAGCCCAGGGTCTTGCGCTCCAACACCACCCGCTCAAAGTACAAATTCCAACATGTGAATAGACATGTTGAAGTCGAACATGCTAGAAAATCACTTGATTACCGGTCAATGATGTGAACCGTTAACAAGTGCGAGAGAAACCACCCATAATGTCAATGGCTCTCAAGGTACTACTAGTACAATCCACGGAATGTGAATAGTAAGCTGAAGTTGAACACCCGTGAAATCACCCGATCGAAGGCCAATGATGTGAAACTGTCGTCGAATGCGAAGAACTTGCCATTAGGGCATGCAAGCTCTAAGGTACCAAGAAGGAGTCTCTAGATCAACTTCCCGGATAATGAGCTGAAGTCTACAGGAAGTGATCCGTCGAAGGAGGGTCATAATGAATCTCGCATCATCGACATGAAACAAAGAAAGTAATACGAGTGTCAATCAAGTCTGAAATACAGGATCAGGGAATGTACAAACTGCAGAAGAATTTTCTCTTGAACATATCGGTGACATGACTCTGGAATTTGGCAGCATTTGACTCAAATAGGATCAGAGGTCATATTGACAAAATTGGTAATCGAATGAGAGGAAAATGGATTTCCCAAACCCATGGAGGCAAAGTGAAAGAGTGAAGATATCCCAACCCGACACGAACTGCAGACAAGTGTGATGTTCAAGAGTGACATACTGCTGACACAACTGATGAAAAACTTTCATTTTCCCCCACCATTTTTGGCGAGTACCTCTTTATTTTACACAATCTTGAAGAGGATACCATATTATTGTAATATAAGTTTGTCCTTCGGACAAATCCAACCTAGTACATTTGACGAGCCCTATGAAGGAGGAACTCGAATAACGTCATAATGAGGGAGTCCGATGTCATCAGTTTTAACGAGTCTGAAAAAGGAAGAACTCAACATCTTTTCATGTTTAGAGAGTTTGAAACAAAAAAGAAAACTCCAGTAGTCCCTTTTCGTAGGTAGTCTCACGGATCCAAAAAGGTATAAAACTATGTCTGAGAGAGCCTCTTAGTCGCGATAGGCTAAGGTATTCCTTTCTCTTAAGTAATATATCCCAACCCGAAAAAGGGGTAAACGTATACTGGGTAGATATCATTTTGCAACCATTTAACGAGTTCAAAACGACAAGAATCTCGGCAATATTTTCAATTTTAGAGAGTCAGAAAAGAGTTGAAAGTTGACTCCTCTTGGAGGAACGAGTGGTATTAAGGGTAGCAATTGGTTTTGGTGATGGTGGAACTACTCTGAACAAATAAAGGTCAAGAGGCTGACTAACAAGACCACTCATCGCAGCGGTTCCTCGGGATTGGGTAAAACAACCAAGTGAATGCATATGATCGGCCAAGCGGATAGTGACGGTGGAATGAGAAAACCAAGGCTCATCTAGGAAAAAAAGGCTGATAAAATGGCAATCACAAGAGGTAAAATGAGAATGGTTTCATTTTTACACAAGATTGAAATCAAGAAACTTTGCTTGAAGTTGGTTTCATTTTTACACAAGCTTGAAACAAAGATAAACTATGCTTGAAACTGGTTTCATTTTTATACAAGCTTGAAATAGAAACAAACTATGCTTGAAAAACTAAGCATGCCCCCAGCATGGTGACTCAATTCTAGGTACATGCCCCCCAAGCTTCTTTCCATATGAACGTCAGATGGAGTGAAGGTTCAAATTACGAGATCCATAGAAGGACTTGACTGGGATTTTACGAGATGTAATCAAAGGCTCGAATTGAACATGGACGTGTTTCATTGTTTTAACGAGGTTGACACATTAAAAGAACTATCCTCATGACATCTTGTTTCATTTTTTAGGGAGATTGACACAAGGAAACGAACTGTGCTCCAAAGAGCCCGTTTCATTTTTTAAGGAGCTTGACACAAGAACATGAACTGTGCTCCAATGAGCTTGTTTCATTTTTTAAGGAGCTTGACACAAGAAAAAAAACTCTGCTCCGATGAGCTTGTTTCATTTTTTAAGGAGCTTGACACAAGAAAACGAACTGTGCTCCAACAACCTTGTTTCATTTTTTAAGGAGCTTGACACAAGAAAACGAACTATGCTCTGACCATCTTGTTTCATTTTTTAAGGAGCTTGACACAAGAAAACGAAATTTGTTCTGACAACCTTGTTTAATTTTTTAAGGAGCTTGACACAAGAAAACAAACTATGCTTCGACCAACTTGTTTCATTTTTTAAGGAGCTTGACACAAGAAAAAGAACCCTGCTCCAAGAGACCTTGTTTCATGGTTTAAGGAGCTTGACACAAGCAGATGAACCATGCTCCGACATACCTCATAATAATGAATAAGAAGTCATAGCTTCCAAGAGTTCCACACTAGATGGGAGAACAACATCTCGGAAATCAGGACCCAATGCCCCCAGCACCTTATGCACAACGACACTATCACTTAATGTGGGCACGGGACAGGTAGCCACATAATTAACCTGTGGTGGAAAGTATACAACCGGCAGATAAAGACCCAGAAGGGACGATGGTGGACCAAATGTCATGCCAAGACCAAAGAATGAAAGCTGATCAATGGTCACGATCTGACCTTGGTGCGAAAAACACATCACACGAAAGAGGGAGGAGACAAGCGCTCCTATGGCATAAGTATAATCGTGGCCCAAGAGTAAATTAAAGTCCAAGGGGCTAGGAATAACCATCATGTCTATATGGACAGTTTTCCCTCCCATAGTAACAGGCAACTTCGGAAGGATCCCTAACGGTTGACTAGTTCCTCTGTTAAATGCCAACAAATTCCGCGTAACAAGCACAAGCGATGGCGAACCAAAAGCGTGCCAAGTAGTTGAGGATAAAATACTAACAGACACGCATTCATCTATAATGGTGCTGGGTACGACTAGATGGGAAGCCTGTACCGTGATCTCAAAGGGCACATAAGAAGGAAGGCGATAACCTCCGAACCGACCCCAATCGAAGGAAGCGACCAAACTACTTGGAGGAGCTACCATCGAACCAAGATGGTCTTCCCCTGGTGTTATGGGAGAAGAAGGAGCATCCTCTGCCACCTCCATCATGGAGGCAGAAGGAGTATCCTCTGAGACCTCCATCATGGGAGGCGGAGGAATAGCTTCCTGAGATATAGGGATAGGAGAATCTTTCTCCAAGTCCGAGGAATCTGAAGAAACAAGAAGAACTTGAGGGATGTGAGATCCAATCTCAACGGAAAAGACCTAGTGCACCATAGACGGGGCCAGCTCAACTGATCCCATGACCAATGGTTGGTCAGGGATGGATTGATGATGGTGAATTTCCAGGGGAGTGGGATCAAGCAAGGATGACTCTTGACTGACCGTTGAATCAACTGGTGAAGGACTCAAAGAAATCTGTTTGTAACCAGCTGGAAGGCACGGTGCAGAAACAGTCAAGTTGTCCAAAACTCTCTTGGCTTCATCCATATACAGACAAAGGTGAATGGCATGGTGCCCTTCACACAACTTACAGGGATTGGCAAGCTTAGCCTGCTTCTTAGGAGCTTTACCAGCACTAGCTAAAGACATGCCCCCAACCTGACTCCCGGAAGCCAAAGGAAACAGCAGATGACCGTTGGACCATACTTCGAGCACCTTGGGAATTCCAGGGCAATCTCGAAGAAGATGGTTTCCCTGGAACAACATGCAAGGGAACTTAACTTACCACGGAGGGTTGGAAGGTTCATCGAGAGCAAAAGCAACAGCTGCAGAATTAGCCTCTCGCTTATCTGACTTCTTCTTCTTAGTCTTCTTCTTCTTCTTCTTAGCCACCTAGGTACTAGAATCCAAAATTTCACCAAGCGAAGTAGAAGATGAGGATGAAGAAACAGGCGAAGAAGGGGAGAGGTCCACCTTTGAATGAACATGGCGTTGCTCAGGTAGAGGAGTGGATTGTACAATAGCCGGAACACTTGAGACTACAGAGGTTGAAAACAACCCAACAGTTAACCCAAGGAGGGATAACGTGGCCATATAAGGAGCACCAACATTTCCTAAAGCAGGAAAATCACTAGGACTCCCTTCAGAGGGGACTCCTTGATTGGAAAACTCCGGAAAAGTTGCCATCGGAAACGACCTTGAAATAAAACACTAAGGACAAAAATTCTAACCAGGAATATTTCGTGGGCGATTAATTTTTTAAGACGCTGAAACCAGACTCTATCGTTTCATCTTTTAAGAGTCGAGAATGACTGCTTTGGTAATCTAGGTAAATGGGTGTACCAGATATCTGTGAACTTCCATATACACCTTGGTAAAAATGAAAGAGAAATCAACCAAGGACTTAACGTACGTGCAGGTAATATCCCCGAATGTTGTGTTTGGTGTATCACGGGCAAGAGGCGGCTGACTCGGCTTCCTATGGATAAAGGATTTGCAACCTAATGGGGTCTCCCTTTATATATGTGACGGTACAGGGAACACAAGTTCGTACTAGCGTTGTCTGTAGCGAGATGGCGAGTGACAACTACTAGGCTTAAAGACGCCAGAACATGTCTCTACCTTAGACTACTAGATGTTCCGTTAAGTTTCAATGCTGCCTTAGGTTAATTCAGTAAATTTTAAAGTTGATCTTCAATTTACGTCTCGGTTTCAAGGCCCTACCGCATGTCATCTGACAATCTCCTATATGCAGCTATATGAGAAAAGAAATCTTTCAATTCGATGAATGCTATCTAGTTAAGGGTAGAGTCTCAAAAAATGATGCAACATACAACAACACTGCAAACGAAATTTTTCCAAACTAGATGACTTTCACTATCCAAAAGTAATCCACAACATTCAACGATGTGAATTATGCAATGTAATCTATGCAAAATCCTCTTTTTTGAAAACTATGCAATTGTAATCTATGCACAATTTCCTTTTTTTTTTTGAAAGAACAAGAATAGTAGAGTGAATGACAGACTGACACCAATGGTGATGTTGAAATGGGGGAGGGGGGACTGAGTAGAAAACGGTGGTCTACCATTTTTTTGCGGCAGTTTTGTACACCCTTTGATAGATGTCGCACTCATGCACAAGGGAGGTTTAAATTCCCTTTTGCTTCAGAGATGTTTTGTTTATTTTTTGAGAGGTTTCCAGAGATGAGCCCTACTTTTGTTTAGCAGCCTCGTAGGCCGATGATCGAGGCATGGATGCACATGTGGGGGCAGATGATGCCCAAGAGGGGCGAGACTATGTTTCCATCCAAGATATCGCATGATGCACTGGAATTGCTAGCCAGTGTTGACGAGCTGCATCCCTTCATTATGGTCCCCTGTCCTTATGCTAGATTGGATTGGCAAGGGTGTGCCAACATCCTCTTCATAGATGATGAGCTGCCAGATGATAGAGGTAATATCATTGTTTTATTTAAATTTATTCTAACATTTTATTTAACTTGTTTTTATTAAATTGTGTAATGAAATTGTCTAATTATTGTTCTGTACTTGTATATATTTTGCAGATATTAGCTCTTTTGATGGCGAGGAGATGTTGGCACCACCACATGATCCAGGTATGGATCTTGATGACGACCAGGGCATGCTAGATGTCGAGGATCATCAAGAGGCTGGTGCAGAGAGACATGCTCTTGCTGGTGCACTGGTACTGCCTTTTTCTAGGCGTGGTCGACTTGATACTAGATACAAGATGGAGTTGGGCGACCAACTCAGTGCATTGATTGTTGAGGCGAGCATCAGGCTCGCTCATTACAGATACATACAGGCTGATGATAGGCTATTACAGATGTGGAGAGGCATGTCGCATGACATGTACAACCTGATGTGATATGTCCTAGGAGCTACGACCCTAGTTACGCAACTGAGGAGGATTGTTGCATGTTATAGGCGTGGTCGAGACGCAGCACGTGCCACACCAGATGAGCGTGAACCTCCACTAGCATATAGAAGCAGTCATCATGGAGATGAAGCTGGACCATCGGCCACGTCTAGTCAGAATCCTGTAGCATCCATCAATACTCATGATCATGAGCAGGCTGGACCATTGACCATTGAGGCTACACCATTGACTGAGCAGGCCTCGACTAGTACTACTATTGATGTTGTACCACCATATGATCCATGACATTTATATTACAGTTGTATATTTTTAGCATTATCCAGTTATATATATATAGTTGATGTATTTTATGTTCATGTTGCAATTGTACTTAATGTACATGTTGGTGATCATCATCATGTGTATATTGTTAGTCATGTTAGATATGTTCGTTTAATGTGCAACTTGCAGATAGATTTTTATGTGATAGCATGAGTTATTTGACATGAGATGTTTATTTGATGTTTGTGTTGTGATAATGTTATACAATGCTAATTGTGTTTTGTTAGATGATCATGATCACGATGATGTTAGTGAATTTGAATGTGTTTTTTAGTCGAATATGGTGTTTTTACGATGGTTGTCATGATCGTGATGTTTATTAATTAATTTAATATTAAATTACCATGATATTTATTAAATATTATGTCGTGATTTTAATTGAAATTGAAATTGTATGTAAAATTGTAAAATTGTATTTCAATGTGTAATTGTAATTTTAACTGTTATTGTATGTAAAATATTTAATGTAAAATTTTAATTGTCATTGTAATATTTAATTTATTGTGAAATTATTGTAATTGTAATTGTATATATGACAAATTGTAAAATTGTAATTGCAATTCTAATTATATGTAAAATTCTAAAATTGTAATTGTATTTGTAATTGTAATTTAATTGTAATTTTATGTTAAATATTTGTAAAATTGTAATTGTAATTGTAAATGTAATTCTAATTCTAATTCTAATTGTATGTAAAATATTTGTAAAATTTTAATTTTATTACAGTGAAATGATTGTAATTGTAAAATTTTAATTGTATATGTAATTGTATGTAAAATTAAAATTGTAGTTGTAATTCAAATCGTAATTGTATGTGAAATTGTAAAATTGTAATTCTAATTGTAATTTTAATTGTAATTGTATGTAAAATATTTTTAAATTTAATTGTATTAATGTGAAATGATTTTATAAAAATATTTAAATTTGTAAATTTGTAAATAATTGTAAAATAATAAATCTAGAGTAATATGAATTTTTCTAACATAATAAAGTTTAGAAAATAATGAAAATAAATTCATGTACTTTAGAATTATCATTATTTTATTATGATCTTCATACCAAAAAAAAGAACTTTATACAATACGCCATTTCTAGTGGAGATTCCTGGTTTTTCGTCCAATGCGCTTATCATCCTAACACGCATCGGTGTGTCTTAGTACTAAGACGCACCAATGCTTCACAACTCTTCCACACCGGTGCATCATAAAACACTGCGCCAAAACATAAACCTCGATCTTATGAAACCGCACTGGTGCACCTATTAAACCCAGCGCACCGGAATAGGGTTAATCTGTAAATTGCAGTATTGGAGCAGCAGAGGTTTAGAATCGCAGGCAAGAATTTTTCTGAGGAGATGAGGGTTTGAAAAGGCGATAGTTTGAATTTCAGCTGAGAATATTATAGCAGAGAAAATGAGTAATTCAAGCATAAAGATGGACAAATACGCTTATAGCGATGCAGACGGCTACAAAGCTCGCCAAAGTACAAAAGGAGAAAAGGAGTACAGGTTGAGACTGGCAGAGAGCATTCAGTTGAGGGCGGCAAGGAAAGATTGGATAGTAGAGAAAGATCAATTGAGGTAGTCAATAAAGCCAAGAGGCACCATGAAGGGAAGGATTCGCATTCCCTTAAGGATAGCAAAGAAAGATCAATTGACATTGTTGATCAGGTTGTAAGGTCCCATGAAGGGAAAGATTTTCCAGAATGTGTTTAAAAGCAGCTGGGATTATTGTATGAGCTTCGGTTGGCTTACATAAACTTTTACCGCCAAAGCTAAAGTCACATAAAATCACATCTTCGGCTTTCAATTGAACCTGAATGGAATCTCTAACTTTTCTAAGTTGTGGTCTTGTGGATGAAAACAGTAAAAAGTCTACTTGTATTATAAATGGAAATCTAGTGACCATTTCTGTGGGAAGAAAAGCATAGATACCTGTAGCTACCATATTTCCACCTGCAAATCAGTTTCCCACTGGAAACGCTAATGTAATAGCCCATTTTTCAATGTCTTTCCTCTGCTCAACCCTATACTCATTTTCTATGGGAAACCATTGCCTCCACATGTAATAAATGCATCGTCTAGTCGAAAATTGGTCTTCTTCTGCTAACAAATGCAGAATGAAGGACTCATTTTCATTGATCCCAAAACATTCAAGGTCAGTTTCTTGTAAAACAAAGATTGTATAAATTTTGTTAAGATCAAGATAGAAAGCACAAAGGAGAAAAGAGGAAATTGGATGCCAAGATGGAGGAGGAACTTAGAAATGAGCAATAAGATCATGGGTCATCAAGCATATCATGGGGCACATTTTCTTGTTGCAGGTTATGGAAAGGTTCAAGTTTCTTTTTCTGAAAGAAGAAAAGGTGTAGTTTTGAAAAGAAATGGCCCAAATATTTTCACAGCAAAATGTACATTTCCAACATGTCTAAAAGCTAAAATATCTCCAACTTTAATAAACTACTCAAAAACAAAACTTTCCCAACCATTTGTGAAAACTGCCCACGTTTTAGCATAACACAGGTTCACGTGCCACAATTTCCCACTTGGGCCCTATAGTATTTGTTATAGCATCATTTCTCACCTTGACATGATTCATGATTGCTACATGGCTTTTGGGCACCCATTCCTACAGACTTGGACAAATTCACTTAAAAACAGTGTAAAATCCCTCATACGCGACTATGCCCATACTTTTCCGCGTGTATACGCGAGTGCACAAATTTCCAGACTTTTTCCGTATGCTATTAAAATGATTAAAAAATATATAAAAATTCCACCCTCACAAGGTTGATGGTTACTCGGTAGTTCAACCACCCCACTCGTGTCAACCCGTTTCCAAATCAACAACTACTTGGAAAATTATAAAAAGCCCCTGTGTGTATGCGGCTCAAGGGGAGAGAAGTATTGACATACTCTGTTGGCATTTCATCTGAAACCGATTCCCGTTCTCCCACATTTCAATTTGTCAGAGAAACCCCAAGCTCTTTGAGATATACATCCCTCTATATGTTATCTCGTATGCACCAATTTGGAAGGAGTCTTAGCGAGGCAAGGGCTGGACGGATCCGGACGACGGTCTGCGAAGGCCTTGGAAGGATCAGGTGATCTCTCCTCTTGATTACTTTTGTACGTACTATTTATAATACAGAAGTATCATGCTGTTCCCGAAATAAACGTGTTAGTGTACGCTTTAATGTATGAAGAATATTTGTTATACAAGCATTCATTATGATTTATTTAATGTTTTATATGAATCTCACTAACATATAGAGTAGAAATATGATGTACAACTTGTCCTTTGTGCTGGTTTCTTCTTGTATTTCAGGTTAAGGAGGAAGGATGGTTGCAGGGAGTTTGAACTCCACGTGGATCTACTTCAAACATAGGACCAACGGGTAAACCTCTCATTCTGCTCTATTTAGTTTTTATGAACGTGCATGATTGTGTGAGTCTCTGTTAAGTAGTACGCCCCTGCTCTGTGGAGGTTGAATCCCAACCAACCTCTAGGGTGTTAATTCCCTGAAACAGAACTGGCGACTCCGCTGGGGATCACATTCTTGTGATTCTCCTGTTGGGTTGTTTCAGCTGTTTGGTAGGTTGCCAACAGTTTTGTCTGTCTTTTACAGTCCAGTTTGTTTTCTTGCAGTCAGTCTGAAATCTTGGTGTCTTTCCCAGGCTTGTCTTTTTTGTTTTTCATTATCTTTCTTTGTATACGCTCTTTTTTCTGCACACAGTCGCGTATACACGCGAGTTTGTCTAAAGGGACCCGCGTATACGCGAGTTTCCCTTAACACAGACGCGTATACACGCTGGTTGCATAACTGCTAGGTCGCGTATACCTAGGCAGATTTTGAAATTTTAGGATTCTGGTGTTTTTGGTCCTTTCTGGCTGTGGAGGCTTGTGTCTGCAGAGTCTCTGTACTTACTGGAGTGTGACAGAAGTGGTTTCAAGTCTTGTTTCTCTTTCGTTTGTTCGAAAACTAATCTTTTTGGCAGAGTGTTCTTGTTGGTGCTGGCACTCCTGGATTGAGTTTCAAGATTGCTTTCTGAGCATTCTTGGCTGTTCTGCTTTATCAGAACAGAGAGCTTCTGCTCACTGACTCGCTCCTATCTTTGTGTTGTGCTTTGCATTGTGATTTTTGCTTTGTTTTCGATTGGTTTTCTTGAGTTTCATAGGCTAGGGTTTTGTTGCAATTTTCGAAGAACTTTTCTTGCTTCTTTGGAGTCTTTTGTTGCAACGAGTTTGCACTATTTGTCTAGGCTGGTTGATTGAGTTTTTGGTCTTCCGTTGCTCTTATTGATCTTGCTATCATTAGCACTATAGGGTTTGGGGGCATTGTTGAAGCTTATGCTTGAAATTCGGTCTCGTTTTGGCTTGGATTGTGATAGTTGTGCTTGGTCTTGTTGAGCTCTTGTTTTATAAAACTAAAAAGCCCAAAAAACATTTGTTTTGCTTTTTGTTTTTGCATTTCAAAAACTCAAAAAACATTGTTGCTTGTTTTCGTTTTTGTTATCGCATTTTCATTTTCGTTTGGTCATATCTTTTGGAGCTTTTTGTGAAGTTTCTTGCTTCTAGTTTTCGGCTTGATTTTGAGGAGAAGTTGTCATTTGGTTTCTTCTTCTTCTTGATTGAGTATTTTGCTGTCTTATATTAAGATTTCTTGTTTTCAAGAATTGGCGTTCTGGACAACAAAAGATGAGTTAAAACTGAAGGAGCTTTTTGGGAAATTTCACCTTGTTTCAAGAGACTTTTTGCATCTTAGAATTTACATGCTTGTAGTGATTTGCATTAGGTGCATTGAATCATTTAGTTAGCTTCTTAGTTTTTGTGAGTGTGAGTTTGTAATTCGAAAAGAAAAATACAAATTTTTAGTCTCGTAGAACCTGTATAGAAATTGCTCTTCATCGAAAGACAAAGAACTGCATGTGCATGTAGTTAAGTTTTTATTAATTTCTTTTGCGTCAAAACACCATTGGTTTCATCTCCATATCCTTGTGACTTAATACAACAGCCCTTAAAATAAGCGATCTAATCTAAAATCAACTAGCAAGTTTTACTAAGTGTCAATCACCAACTAGCTAGGTTGTAGGGCCTTGGAATAGGTGAGTGGAGAGTTAACTCTCCAAGGCCGCTCAAACAAACATAGAAGTTGATTAATTGAGCGAAATCCAACTCCGTGAGGTGGACTGGGAAAGCTCTCATCCGAGAGTCAAGAGCGAGGGGAAGTGAAAGTTGAGAAGAGGGATACCCCCCCTCCGATTAGCTGAATCTGACCTCAAGACCGTTCCGCTCAGCTTCTGATACGGATTGGTGTCCATAGTTGTCGTTCCTAGGTTCCACACAGGTGACTGCGGGGGGGAATACCCGTGGTACCTGAGGCAGACGTCGCATCACTTTCAGCAGTACTTCTGGGGGGTGCCCTTGCGAAGCTTGGGTGCTTGAGCCGGCAAAGGCCGTCGTTAGGAGGTCGGCGTAACTGTTTCTGATACCTTCGCTAGTTGTTCTGGGCCCTAATCATCCCAGACTGCTTTCGGAAGGCCCTATACTTCGCTTTCCTGTATTTTGGTGTCTGGTTCTCATCACCCGGAGCGGAAATACTTGGAGGGTGTTTGCTCGCTGTTTCTCAGGGATTTTTATTTTAGTGAGTGCTCTTTGCTCCTAGCTTGCCTAGCTTTTCATTTTTTTTGAGTCTAATATAATAAATCTTTAAAAGTGGCTGATCAAGCGCCTCGACGTTCGAGGAGAATCCGGGGGTTATCTCCCGAGAGTGCAGAGCCTTCTTCGAGAAGGCGTAGGAGCGATTTAGCAGGTGGTTTTCACCCTGTGGAGTCTGACGCTGTGGAGAGAGATCCTCCACCAAGGTCTGAAGGTTTCATAGCTGATTCTGGTGTCGGTTCTGAGAGGAGCGTTCCGCTCACCTCGCGAGTGTTGTTTCCTCAGGAAGAAGATTTTCAGATAGAAGATATACCTGAGCCTCCAGCTACAGGTCCATCTCCTCTTCCTCCTGATCATCCGTTTGTTATTCAGTACGTCGGACCGGAGTCTGAGAGACCGCCGGATCTTCCATATCTTTCTTATCTTTCGATGGCCACGACTGGGAACGTGGCTTCTACCGTGAGTGTTGCAGGCATTCAGACCCCTGTTTCTGTTGAAGCAGGGGGCACTCTTGCTCTATCTTCGATTGCTTCTAGCACTGCTATGTTTGGCTCTGGGTTCACCCAAGCATATGCTTCTCATTCTGGTCCCTTCTGTTCAGGGATGTCCATTAGTGGAAATCCCTCTTTTTTCTTTTCCGCCGGTGCAGCTGGATCTACACCCATGTCTAACATGGCTAGTGGATCAGCTTCGTTTCAGGGTTTCCCCTTTGGGACTGGGCATATTCCCAGTTCCAATCCTTCTTTAGGGTTGTTTCCTTTTACATCCCAGACCCAGAGTTTCAACCCTTGGTCTAGGGGGCAAAGTTCGACTACTTTTACGGGATGGAATCCTATGTTTACAACGGTTGGGGCAGGGAATCAGTTCTTCGCGGGTCATCAAGGGAATGCTTCTTTCCCTTCATCGAGTGCTTATCAGTCTTTTTCTCCTCTGTCTAATGCGTGGAACCCCTACCAGGGGCTTTCCTCTTCAGTCAATACTTCAGTGGGGGGAACTAGTCTGGGTTTTGGTAACTCGGCGTGGGGAGGAGGTTCTTCTCCGTTTTCTACGAGTTCTTTCTGGCAGCCTGGTGCCTCATCAAATCCAGGCTATTCTTTTCAGAATGTTGGAAATCCATCCCATCAAGGATGGAATTCTCAGGCTCCGCCTCGATTACTTACTGCAAATTGCGAACCACACTTGTCGGGTTAACCAATGACCCGATTCGGTACATAGTCTCGACAGGCCCTGCTCAAACCAAAATTCCTCTGTTATCTAAGTTCAAGGGTAAGAATGGTGAAGATCCGGCATCACATCACCACTGACTTACAAAGCCTTCGAAACTCTCTCATCGACGACTCGATTAGGATTGAGATTATTTCAACAGACCCTAACTTAACCGGAAATGCCGCAAAATGGCATATAGAGCTCATCGGGGGCGGCCACTCACATTTGGAGAACCGGGCCTACACATTTTCAATCATTTTCAAAATGGGCCGGAGGCGTAGGTCGGGACCGAACCGGCTAATTTTAAGCAAGGATGAGGCAACTCACATTTCTGATCATATTCAGGAATGGAGGAGAAGGAAGAGGCTTATCAAAGCCCATATTCCAGGTGAGTTCCTTCTCGAGTGGTTTTTGAAATCGCTTCAGTCAGATATTTCAAAGGATGTATCCCTATCAGGGGTATATTCAGAGGAGCAGGCTATCTTTAGGGCCCAGCAGTTAGAACTGATCTATTCTCAGTCTGGGGTACTTTATAAGTATTTGCCCAATGCTCCTCGCTCCAAGTTGGATTTATCGAAACCCAAACCTGGTCCGCATGGTGATGGGCTTGTCGGATCGGTCAATAGTAGTGCAGCCAGCCTGCTTTCTCAATTGCAGCAGTTGTCTTTACAATCTACTCCTTTTGGTCAGGCTGTGCCTGCTGATTCATCCCCTTCTCAGTCTTTGTCCATAAATGTTGTCCAATCTTCCGAACCCAAAGGAAATCAACCATCCGATGGGAAGAAGAAGGGACGTAATAACAACAAGAAGGGCAAGAACGGGAAGGGCAATGCAAATAAAACCAACGAGCGTGTTGGTGAGGGTCAAAAGGAGAAAAAGAAAGTGAAGTTTCCGTGCAAACTTTTTGCTGGAGACCATCTCACACACCTTTGCCCGAAAATTCAGGATGCTCAGCGCCTGTTATCTCAGCAGGGTTCTTCTAGTTCCCAGGTTGTGCTAACAAACCCTTTTCCCCAAGGGCAGCAATTAATTGTTGGCGCGAACCAAAATCCTGGGGCTTCCTCTGGAGGTACCCAGGAAGGGGAAATTCCATCGAATATCTTTATGATGAGTGCTCACGTGGATGTCGCTACGAGATCCCGTGATTATGGCGGAGAGGAATCTTCGAAAGCTAAGGAAGTTCCCGATGCTACTGAGCCGCTTCACATCACGAAGCCAACTGTTGAGTCTATGCCTCGGATGCCGAAAGCATCTTCTAAGCGATCAACGATTAATCCGAACGCGAGGGCTGCCCAGAACTACTCGATTGTAGAAGATCTGGCGCAGAGTCCTTGTGCTATGTCAGCTTTAGAGGTACTCCAGTCTTGTCCGGCTCAGCGCAGTGCTTTTCTCACTGCCATTGGGGCTATTGATCCGAAAAATTCTCTTCTGATTACTTTCGATATGACTAACTTTAAGAAGAGACTTCCTCATCACATGGCATTTCATATTAAATCATCGTATCGAAAGACCAATATCTTTCGAACGGTGGTCGATGAGGGTGCTTCTACTTGCGTGATGTCTCTCGCATGCTGGAAGACACTTGGATCTCCCAAAGCTATTCCATCTAGCACTGTTATTACTGCATTCGATGGTCATTCTCACAGACCCCATGGTATTGTACCGGCTTTGCCCATCTGTGTTGGGGGAAAAACCGTTAACATAGAGGTTGAGGTAGTGGATGCAGCCTTGGACTACAACCTTATGTTGGGGAGGAACTGGATTTATGAACTGGATGCTATTGCATCTTCATTATTTCGAATAGTATGTTTCCCCCACGAAGGGAGGATCGTTACAGTGGATCAACTGGACTGTCCTCCTGTAGACCTGGATGCGCCTTCTGACTCATCTGTGCCTAAGTTGGATAATACTAAGGCACCTGTCGAGAATCTAGGAGTTGGAATGTATTCTTCCCTGATGGGTTCTTTTGATCTTCCTCCTCCTAAGGTGTCTATTAATGCTATTTCATCCTCCAAGGCTCCCCTTCGAAGAGATTTCTTTCGAACTCATTATTTTTCGGACCCTTGGACCTTACCTTCTCCAAGAGCCACATTGGAAGAAAGGCAAGTGGGTGGAATGGCATTCCCGATTTCTGCAGCTGAGATTGCATATCAGTCTGTTGTTGACACTGCAGAGTCTGATCCAGCTCCTCTTTCGCCGGAAGAGTTGGATGGTGATGTGGCTCCGGCTTGGACGCTTACTTCTTCTTCTGCCTAGGATTGTCTAGATACCACTCTTCCATCTGAAGAGGCCATCCTGGAAGCGATGACAGGTATAGATAGACCGTGGGATGATTTGCATCATCGGTCTTACTTCCTACCTGACTTGAGCGAAGTCGAAACAAGTTTTCCAAGTCCTCGGTCTCCTGGACCTGTTCACCCAGTCTTGAGCCCCTTAGCACCAGCACAGGTTTATGCTGAAGGGAACATGGCTGTGATCTCTCCTACTATCCCGGTGAACATCTCCAGGAATCCCAATATTGTCGAGAATGTATTCATTGGAGCTGAATGTTCCAGTGACGAGATTCAAATCTATACCGAGCTCTTCAAAGAGTATAGGGATGTTTTTTCTTGGTCTTATGAGGAAATGCCTGGCATAGACCCATCTATTGTCCAGCATGAGATCAAGACGTATGAAAACGCTAAGCCAGTCAGGCAAAAACTTCGTCCGGTTAATCCTAGGAAGGCAGCAGCCATCAAAGCTGAAGTTGAAAAGCTGCTTAAGGCGGGATTTATTTTCCCAGTTCCTCTGACTGAATGGGTTTCAAACCCAGTTCCAGTAGATAAAAAGCAAGGAACGATTCGAGTGTGCATCGATTTCAGAGACCTGAATAAGGCGTGTCCTAAGGATAATTACCCCACACCGTTCATTGATCAGATTATTGACGAGTGTGCCGGTAACGAGATTTTCTCCTTCATGGACGGTTTCTCTGGTTATAATCAAATTACTATCCGTCCAGAAGATCAACACAAGACCGCATTTATTTGTCCCTGGGGTACGTTTGCATATAAGAAAATGCCTTTTGGTCTTAAAAATGCTGGAGCTACTTTTCAGCGGGCCATGTCTTACGCCTTCCATGACATCAAGAAAATCATCGAGGCATACTTAGATGATCTAGCTGCTCATTCTCGAAAGAGGATGGATCATCCAGGACACCTCCGGCAAATATTTGAAAGATGTCATTTTTATAAAATTCGTTTGAATCCGAACAAGTGCGTTTTCGCGGTAACATCCGGTCGGCTGTTGGGATTTATCGTGTCTAGGGAAGGGATAAGGGTAGATCCCTTCAAGGTTGAGGCAATACTTCGGTTGCCTCCCCCGTCTTCAATCCGTCAGCTTCAAAGTCTCCAAGGCAAGTCTAATTTTCTTCGGAGGTTTATCGTCAACTATGCTGAGATTACAAAAGGATATATGAGACTGTTGAAGAAAGGAGTTCCTTTTCTTTGGGACGACTACGCTCAACGCTCATTCGATGCCTTGAAAAAGGCATTGACCTCTGCTCCTTTACTGAGTCCACCCGATTATAGCAGAGATTTTCTTTTGTATCTGGCTACATCAGAATCTACCATCGGTATGGTTCTGGTTCAAGAGGATGATGCTCTTATTGAGCATGTTATTTACTACCTTAGTCGAGGACTGGTAGGACCTGAACTGCGATACACCCCGATAGAAAAATTAGCCTTAGCAGCAGTCCATGCTGTGCAGCGACTCCGGCATTATATTATTCTTCGCAAAACTTATGTCTTGGCAGCTGCCAATCCATTTCAGTTTTTCCTCAGCAGGCGAGTGATTGGGGGAAAATATAATAGATGGATTGTGATATTACAAGAATTTGATCTAGAGTTCATGTCTGCCAAATCCAAGAAGTCATTAGTCTTTGCGGAATTGATCTCCGAGTTGCCTTGTGGAGAGGAGATGATCTATGATGAGTCCTTTCCGGACGAACACTTATTTCTTATCTCTCCACAAGATCCTTGGTATGGGGATATCATTGTATATCTCCAGACTACGAAGTTTCCCTCTTCTTTTTCAAAAGATGAGCGCCGTAAGCTGCGTCACTTAGCCAAGAATTATCTGATTATTGGTGATGCTTTGTACCATCGAGGGGTTGATTCAATCCTAAGACGTTGCTTAACTTTCGAAGAAGCCGAGGCTGTGCTCAATGATTCTCACAGTGGAGCTTGTGGGGGTCATTTATCAGGGCTTGCTACAGCCCAGAAGATTTTGCGTGCTGGCTACTTCTGGCCCTCGATTTTCAAAGATTGTATTGAATTGGTCAAGAAGTGTCATCCTTGTCAAGTGTATACTCGAAAAATGCGCGCTCATCCAGCTCCGCTTTTTCCAGTCGTTACTGTCGGCCCCTTTACAAAGTGGGGTATGGATTATACTACTTGTAACTCGCCTTCGGCAAAAGGTCACAAGTACATTATCGTAGCAGTAGACTACTTTACGAAGTGGGTCGAAGCTATGCCTACTTTTGGGAACGATGGTGAGACTGCAGCTCTTTTCTTCTTCAACCAAGTTATCGCCCGTTTCGGTATACCTAGAGAGATTGTCACTGACCATGGCAGTCACTTTCAGAATAGTATGATGGCTGAGTTGGCTCTTAAATTGGGTTTCCGGCAGGAGCATTCCTCTCCATATTATCCTCAGGCCAATGGGCAAGTGGAAGCCGTGAATAAATCCTTGAAGACAATTCTTCAACGGAAAATTGATAAACATAGATCCAACTGGCACATTATGCTATATCCTGCACTCTGGGCATACAGGACGTCAGTTAAAACTGCAACTGGCTTTACTCCGTTTCAGTTAGTCCACGGGGTGGAATCCGTATTTCCCATCGAATGCGAGATTCCTTCCCTTAAACTGGCTGTTGAGCTTCTTCCTGACACTTCTAGTCTGGCAGAGCGGCTTCTTCATCTGGAACATCTTGATGAGCAGCGTCGAGATGCCGCCACGTTGAACGAAGCGCATAAAAACCGAGTCAAAGTCCAGTACGATAAGGCGGTTAAGCCTAGGTTCTTTTCCGAAGGTGACCTTGTTTTGGTCTATGCCCAAGAAAAAGATGCCTTGGGGGCAGGAAAGTTTAAGTCGATGTGGTATGGCCCCTATATCGTCAAGAAGGTCCTTAAGAAAGGAGTGTATACCTTGGTTGACTTCGAAGGGAACGAGTTGCCGGAGCCCCGAAATGGGCTCTATTTGAAGAAGTATTATGCCTAGGCTTTGGCCTGGCATTTTGCTTTGTATATAGTAGTTTTTTTCTTTGTACATATCTGTTTGATTTTCGATTTTTGATGAGATGGTGATGTTTTTGATCTGCTTTGGCAGGTTGTGTTGATGTCATGAGTCATTTTGGTTTCGCCGATGGTGCTAGTAGACACACCCGAAACTTAGCTTTCGCGGCTTGGGTGCTTCATTATCCTTCCGGTCAGCTGTTGGTATCAAGAGGAGTCTGCATTGGTCCTGCTTCCAATAACGTAGCAGAATACACTGCAGTCATTCATCTAATCTCGGAGGCAATATCTTTGGGTGTTGATTCGTTGGTAGTTTTCTTGGACTCCCAGCTGGTGGTGTCGCAGTTGAACAACACTTATCGGGTACGAGATCCATTTTTATTACGATTGTTCTTGAGGGTACGTTTGTTACAAAGGTCATTTCATTTTTTAACATTCATTCATATTCCTCGAGCTGACAATTGGTTTGCTGACTCATTGGCTAATCAAGCTTTAGATTGGCATATTAATCATTCAATACAATAAATTTTAATCATCAAAAACATCATACATTTGATACATTTATCACATCACATCAAATATCGCTGTATATATATCATCGGTATGTCAAAAACTTTACAAAATTTGGATCCATAAATGCCGTACAAAACTTGGGCTTATGCCCCATCATGTTCAGTCTCAAAAAAGAATATACAGTCATCTAACATATAAAATCTATCTACTCCTGAGGACCCTGCCCAGAAGTTGTGTTCCTATAGAACATAACTGCAGTGGCCACACGGCGGAATAGTCTAACCCAGTCACGGGGTACTCCTACAACCCATCTCTGGACGGCTTCCGGCAAGTCCTCCACGTCAGCCATAGGGATTTAGCGGGTCAGTCCCTCCAAGTTTCTCTGAACGGCCTGGAGAGTCCTGTCGGAATCCACTGTCTCCGCCTCACCTCTGCGGCGCTTGTGGCGCGGTAGGCCCTCAGGAAGAACTGGTCCAACATCTAAAACATGATCATTTTTAATTGTCAGTCATTATGAATCCAATCAAAAAACATGTTTGTTTTTCATTTTTCATACATAAATTGAAAAATCCAAAAAAATCATATAAGTCAAAAAAAATTTTGCAAAAAACTTACCGACTGCTCCCCATGCTGCGCCGGGTAGAAGTACTATATCTGGATCTCCTCAGAAATCCATCCCAGCATAGGGATAGTCGTCCACTGCGATGATCTGTTCTCCCCACCATAGGAAGAACTCATCGTCCCACGTGGTTCGGGGTACTTCGCTGCCCCCCAGTCTCTTCATCATGTCTGCCCAACGGGCAATTCTTGGGTCCCGCGGGCTGCTGATAGTCGAGATGACTCTGGGTCTCAAAGCTGGAACCCTCTCAACGAAGAATGTTGTCAAAATGGTCCCATAGCCAAAGTGTTTAGTTTTTTCCTGGCGAATAGAAGTCAGCTGTTGTTTCATGTTCTGTAGCAGGGCTGTGCACCAATCGTAGACGTGAATCAAACACTCTACAGCTATACTCATTTGCGTCCTGGACGCCTGATGCAGTGAGGTAGATCCTGCCACTCTGCCGATGGTGAACAGGAGGATCTTCATGTGCAAATCCCTGATATCTCTAATAGCAATCTGCGTTCCAACTTTCTTGGAATTATCTACGCAATATAACTGGACATAATCTTCCACAGTTAACCCTCCCAGGGGTTTTCCGTGAAGGTCTACTGGGTCTCCCGTCCTGGAGAGTCCAGTGATGAAATATATATCCTCCACTTCTATGCGTAGTGGCATCTGATCAATTATGAAGCAATCCTGATCTGGTTCCCAGTAATTTACGAGCATTTCAAGCAATCGCACATTACTTTTCATATTGGGCATTTTGAAGAATTTCAATAATCCGCAATTTCGGAGGATGTTTTGCGCTGCGCGGTCCCGCATGACCTCTTGGTCTACTGCGCTATGCTCACGTTCCCTCCATGAGATGGTCATCCTGAGAAATTTCATCAAAATTTGCATTAGAAACACTTTTTTGAAATCGGACCTGCGCATACGCTACTTTCCCTGTGCACAGTCGCGTGTATATGCGACTTGCCTTCATTGAACCCGCGTATGCGCAGATACGCAATTTTTAATAAGGGTTTCAAGGCAAAAAATCACTTAATTTTAATTTTCAAACGGACAAAATGAATCAACAGGATGATTAAGGAGCCTACCTGAAGTTTCGCTGAATTCCGACGGTCGGTTGTTCCTGATTTGACGAAACAAGTTTTTAGCTCCAGAGCTCTTTTTTCCAAATCAGCTATGCAATAATGAACCAATTGAGAGGTAATTTGTGTATTTATGGCTAAAAAATTGAAAATTTTTGCAAAAATTTCCTTATGCTTATTTTTTCGATCTATCTTATGCTGTATAACTTGATTGCTTGGAAGTGCCCAGTTTGGTATGTTTTCAGGTACATTTTGACGATTTTGAGACTTTTCCCGGTTTTTGATCCATGATTTCCGACTCTTCACGGCAGGTATATGATCTTCACTGGAATATAGGTTAGGGAATCACTTTCCGTTGCATCTTGCATACTAGCCTCCATACTGATCACTTGCCTTAGGGTCGATCCCATCAGGTCATGAGTATTACACCCATTTCACTCGCCGATTATTTAATCATGACTTGATGGTAGAGCCTTCCTTTACATGGGCTTCCTAGTTAGTTCCTCGCTATCACTTGTTGCCCATGCTGCTTTTTATGTAGGCTCGGGAGTCCTCTTTAGTCCCGCCATGTCTTCTGTGTTGAAGCTTCATTCTTCTCCTTCATCACTTATCATTTTTCCGGCTTATACCCTAGAGGCTCCCTGGTGTCGTTAAGTTGTATTACTGCATTGCATATTGGCTACTTGGTTATCCTGGCCTTTAGCCGGCTTCATTTGGACTCGATGTTTAAGCCAACTTTTGACCTTGACTTTCTGTACAAGTTAACCATTGCATGCACTTAGCTATCACGACTTGACACCCTTGTACCCATGGATGGAACGTTCCTCTGAGTATCACTGACCAGTTTTCGCCACCTTGCATTGAGCATAGGATTGTTCCAATCCCAGGAACTAGTGCATCTGTTTTCTTGATACTCGTTCTATCCATTGTACCATAGCATTCTTTTATTCTTTTTCAGGCTTATTATATGAAAAAGACAAAAAAAAATCAAATATAACAAAAAGAGCGGGAACGGGATGTATCTTCGTTGTTTTGATGGCAGTACAGAGTCAGTTTGTCGCCCTTGAACAAAGCACATATACTTATATATATTTCCTTCATTTGGGATGGTTCTAGTTTGACCTAGGTTTAGCCTTTACCATGTTTCACTTGTCAGTTCTCCCCCGGTTGGTTATCTCTTCCAATCACATGGAGAGTTTGTTTTGCCTCCTGCAAGACAGACTTATACAGTGTCACTTTTTACTGCCATGGTCATCACAGAGTCGTGCTTTTGTTCAAGGGAAGTCTAGCTTGAGTCGGCCATTCTGCGGTGTCTCTTGACTCATTATTCAGTCGGCCTTCCCGGTCTTGTCAGTATCATGTTCTATCACATCAGATGTTTTGGTCTTCTGCTCGTGCTGGTTTGAGAAGGTCCCCATTGACTTCTTACCGGCGGGTTTGTCTCTTATCGACTACGACACATTGCTCTGAGAGCAAACCTAGAGCCGCACCTTGGGCCTATTTCCATCATTGATAGGTGACCTCGTGCTCAGCATTTGATCATCATCATGGGTCTTTGACTGAGTGGTTTCCCCTGTGTTCGACGTCGGCACACATTATCACACTTGGGATTCGTGCAGTACCTGGATTTCCATTTGACCCTATCGGTGGATTTCTCGCCTCTGTGTCAGCTTTCATTATTGGTTGGTTCAGAGGGTTTCTTCCGTGCGCTAGCTCCATCTTGTGCACGTCGGAAACGTACTTCGGTTTTGGTTCCATCACTCTCCTTCGTCTGATTCCTTCCAAATCTTGGCCTGCGGGTTACACTCGCGCTGGACTGATGTGGGATGCCTTAATGCCTTCCTTCCAGCAGATCTTTTCCCATCGACTCCGACTCATTGCTCTGGGAACAAGATCTAGAGTCTTTTTGTCAGTACCTTAGGGTTTGCAGTCATCAGTGGCAGACTCTTCGCTATCGACAATGGGGATTCATCATTGCCTCCTGATTGGTAGATTCTTTCAAGTGTTCGACTTCAACTCATTCATTCACACTTGTCAGATTGTACTGGGGCACCTTGACACTCATTATCATTATCGGTGGGTTGTCTCGCGTTGGTTAACGGGAAATATCATTGCCCGGTAATCCAACGATTTCTCACATGGTCGACTTCAGCTCATTTATTCCCATTGTGTAGAATTGTGCCGTTGTGATCGGTGAAGACCTCGGGTTGTATCAGCATTTCTCGGTTCACTGTTGACAGTCCTTTCAGTTTCTGCCAGTGTTGCCGTCCACGCTTATATGTTGCAGTTCAGCACAACAACATCTTATATGTTGGTCCCCAAGTTGCATGATTGTACCGTTTGATCCACCACTTATGATCCGGTACTTGGAGTTTCAGTTACTTATTTGATCAGACATCCAGTTTCACTATCTTTGATCAGCTTTCTATATGTGATACTTGGACATTGATACAGACTTGTATTTTCGGGCCCTGCTCAGATGATTCACTATGTACTTTCAGTTCATTTATACTTGTATACATATTGGATCTATTTCAGTACTTTCCATATGATGTATTTTTGACTGAGCATGGGTATGCCCGCCTCAGCATGAGTTGACTCTCTGGTTTCTTTCATTGGTTTTTGGCAGGCTGAAATCTGGTGAAGTCCTCTCTTGTCCTTGCGAAGTTCTTTCTATGTGCATAACACATTTCGGCCATCATGTACCCCTTCTGACCTCATATATTAGGGGGCATCTGTTATAGCATCATTTCTCACCTTGACATGATTCATGATTGCTTCATGGCTTTTGGGCACCCATTCCTACAGACTTGGACAAATTCACTTAAAAACAGTGTAAAATCCCTCATACGCGACTATGCCCATACTTTTCCGCGTGTATACGCGAGTACAGCTAGACTTTTCCGCGTATGCCATTAAAATGATTAAAAAATATATAAAAATCCCTAATTTCGCGCTGGGTTGATGGTTACTCAGGTAGTTCAACCACCCCAGCCCGTGGCCAACTGTTTCCAACTGCTGAAACTACTTGGAGGACTATAAAAAGACCTCATATGTATGGCCTAAGGGAGAGAGAGAATTATTATTATTATACTCTGTTGGTTCCCTATCCAAGTCTGATTCCCCGTGCCTCCTGCACTTTCCCAGTTCATTTCAGGAAACCCTTGTTTCCTTGAGATACACATCCCTTTATATGTTATCTCGTATGCACCGGTTTGGAAGGAGTCTTAGCGAGGCAAGGGCTGGACGGATCCGGACGACGGTCTGCGAAGGCCTTGGAAGGATCAGGTGATCTCTCCACTTGATTACTTTTGTACGTACTATTTATAATACAGAAGTATCATGCTGTTCCCGAAATAAACATGTTAGTGTATGCTTTAATGTATGAGAATATTTGTTATACAAGCATTCATTATGATTTATTTAATGTTTTATATGAATCTCACTAACATATAGAGTAGATATATGTTGTACAACTTGTCCTTTGTGCTGGTTTCTTCTTGTATTTCAGGTTAAGGAGGAAGCACGGTTGCAGGGAGTTTGGACTCCACGTGGATCTACTTCAAACGTAGGACCAACGGGTAAATCTCTCATTCTGCTCTATTTAGTTTTTCTGAACATGCATGATTGTGTGAGTCTCTGTTAAGTAGTACGCCCCTGCTCTGTGGAGGTTGTATCCCAACCAACCTCTAGGGTGTTAATTCCCCGAAACAGAACTGGCGACTCCGCTGGGGATCACATTCTTGTGATTCTCCTGTTGGGTTGTTTCAGCTGTTTGGAAGGTTGCCAACAGTTTTTTCTGTCTTTTACAGTCCAGTTTGCCTTCTTGCAGTCAGTCTGAAGTCTTGGTGTCTTTCCCAGGCTTGTATTTTTTGTTTTTCATTGTCTTTCTTTGTATACGCTCTTTTGTCTGCACACAGTCGCGTATACACGCGAGTTTGTATAAAGGGACCCGCGTATACGCGAGTTTTCCTTAACACAGACGCGTATACACGCTGGTTGCATAACTGCTAGGTCGCGTATACCTACGCAGCTTTTGAAATTTTAAGATTCTGGTGTTTTTGGTCCTTTCTGGCTGTGGAGGCTTGTGTCTGCAGAGTCTCTGTACTTACTGGAGTGTGAAGGAAGTGGTTTCAAGTCTTGTTTCTCTTTCGTTTGTTCGAAAACTAATCTTTTTGGCAGAGTGTTCTTGTTGGTGCTGGCACTCCTGGATTGAGTTCCAAGATCGCTTTCTGAGCATTCTTGGCTGTTCTGCTTTATCAGAACAGAGAGCTTCTGCTCACTGACTCGCTCCTATCTTTTTGTTGTGCTTTGCATTGCGTTTTTTTCTTTGTTTTCGATTGGTTTTCTTGAGTTTCATAGGCTAGGGTTTTGTTGCAATTTTCGAAGAACTTTTCTTGCTTCTTTGGAGTCTTTTGTTGCAGCAAGTTTGCACTATTCGTCTAAGCTGATTGGCTGAGTTTTTGGTCTTCCGTTGCTCTTATTGATCTTGCTATCATTAGCTTTATAAGGTTTGGGAGCATAGTTGAAGTTTGTACTTGAAATTCGGTCTCGTTTTGGCTTGAATTGTGATAGTTGTGCTTGGTCTTTTTTGAGCTCTTGTTTTATAAAACTAAAAAGCCCAAAAAAAATTCGTTTTGCTTTTTGTTTTTTGCATTTCAAAAACTCAAAAAACATTTGGTTTTGTTTTTGTTTTTGTTGTTGCGTTTTTCATTTTCGTTTGGCCATATCTTTTGGAGCTTTTGTGAAGTTTCTTGCTTCTAGTTTTTGGCTTGATTTTGAGGAGAAGTTGTCATTTGATTTCTTCTTCTTATTGTTAAGTATTTTTGCTGTCTTATATTAAGAGTTCTTGTTTTCAAGAATTGGCTTTCTGGACAACAAAAGATGAGTTAAAACTGAAGGAGATTTTTGGGAAATTTCACCTTGTTTCAAGAGACTTTTGCATCTTAGAATTTACATGCTTGTAGTGATTTGCATTAGGTGCATTGAATCATTTAGTTAGCTTCTTAGTTTTTGTGAGTGTGAGTTTGCAATTCGAAAAGAAAAATACAATTTTTAGTCTCGTAGAACCTGTATAGAGATTACTTTTCATCGAAATACAAAGAACTGCATGTGCATGTAGTTAAGTTTTTATTAATTTCTTTTGCGTCAAACACCATTGGTTTCATCTCCATATCCTTGTGACTTAATATAACAGCCCTTAAAATAAGCGATTTAATCTAAAATCAACTAGCAAGTTTTACTAAGTGTCAATCACCAACTAGCTAGGTTGTAGGGCCTTGGAATAGGTGAGAGGAGAGTTAACTCTCCAAGGCCACTCAAACAAACATAGAAGTTGATTAATTGAGCGAAATCCAACTCCGTGAGGTGGACTGGGAAAGCTCTCATCCGAGAGTCAAGCGCGAGGGGAAGTGAAGGTTGAGAAGAGGGATACCCCCCCTCCGATTAGCTGAATCTGACCTCAAGACCGTTCCGCCCAACTTCTGATACGGATTGGTGTCCATAGTTGCCACTCCTAGGTTCCACACAGGTGACTGCGGGGGGGAATACCCGTGGTACCTGAGGCAGACGTCGCATCACTTTCAGCAGTACTTCTGGGGGGTGCCCTTGCGAAGCTTGGGCGCTTGAGCCGGCAAAGGCTGTCGTTAGGAGGTCGGCGTAACTGTTTCTGATACCTTCGCTAGTTGTTCTGGGCCCTAATCATCCCAGACTGCTTTCGGAAGGCCCTATACTTCGCTTTCCTGTATTTTGGTGTCCGGTTCTCATCACCCGGAGCGGAAATACTTGGAGGCTGTTTGCTTTCTGTTTCTCAGGGATTTTATTTTAGTGAGTGCTCTTTGCTCCTAGCTTGCCTAACTTTTCACTTTTTTGAGTCTAATATAATAAATCTATAAAAGTGGCTGATCAAGCGCCTCGACGTTCGAGGAGAATCCGGGGGTTATCTCCCGAGAGTGCAGAGCCTTCTTCGAGAAGGCGTAGGAGCGACTTAGCAGGTGGTTACCACCCTGTTGAGTCTGACGCTGTGGAGAGAGATCCTCCACTTAGGTTTGAAGGTTTTGTTGCTGATTCCGGTGTCGGTTCCGAGAGGAGAATTCCGCTCACCTCGCAAGTGTTGTTTCCTCAGGAAGAAGATTTTCAGATAGAAGATATACCTGAGCCTCCAGCTACAGGTCCATCTCCTCTTCCTCCTGATCATCCGTTTGTTATTCAGTACATCGGACCGGAGTCTGAGAGACCGCCGGATCTTCCATATCATTCTTATCTTTCGATGGCCACGACTGGGAACGCGGCTTCTACCGTGAGTGCTGCAGGCATTCAGACCCCTGCTTCTGTCGAGGCAGGGGGCACTCTTGCTCTATCTTTGAGTGCTTCTAGCACTGCTATGTTTGGCTCTGGGTTCACCCAAGCATATGCTTCTCAATCTGGTCCCTTCGTTTCAGGGATGTCCATTGCTGGAAATCCCTCTTTTTCTTTTACCGCCGGTGCAACTGGATCTACGCCCATGTCTAACATGGCTAGTGGATCGGCTTCGTTTCAGGGTTTCCCCTTTGGGACTGGACATATTCCCAGTCCCAATCCTTCCTTAGGGTCGTTTCCTTTCACATCCCAGACCCAGAGTTTCAACCCTTGGGCTCAGGGACCGAGTTCGACCGCTTTTATGGGATGGAATCCTATGTTTGGCAACGTCCGGGAGTAGGGAATCAGTTCTTCGCGGGTCATCGAGGAATGCTTCTTTCCCGTCATCGAGTGCTTATCAGTCTTTTTTCTCCTCTTGGTCTAATGCGTGGAACCCCTACCGGGGCTTTCCTCTTCGACCAATACTTCGGCATGGGGGAACTGAGTCTCGGGTTTGGTAATCATCGACAGTGGGGAGGTTCTTCTCCATTTTCTACGAGTCCTTTACGGCAGCACTGTGCCTCATCAAATCCAGAGCTATTCTTTTGCGTATATGTTGGAAATCCATCCCATCAAGGATGGAATTCTCGAGCTCGCCTCGGTACCATTGCAACGTTAAACTTGCCGGACTTGTCGAGATTAACTAATGACCCGATTCGGTATAGTTCTGAGGTGGCCTCCGGTTCTGAACCAAATCTTCTTTTCTCTCGCGACATTCCTAAGTTTGAAGGTAAGAATGGTGAACGACCGCAGATCACATCACCACTTTCCACTTATGGTGCTCTTCAAACTCTCGATCGACGACTCCGATTAGATTGAGATTAGTCCCAGCGCACTATACTCTGGAAAATGCCGCAAAATGGTATATAGAGCTCACCGGGGGGTGTCACCACATTTGGAGAACCGGTTGTCACATTTCTTAACCATTTTCGCCTGTCTGTCGCACGTATATGAGAGCCAGGCGAACTCGTGGCTAATTTTAAGCAGATGAGGCCGACTCACATTTCCGATCACATTCGTGAATGGAGGAGAAGGAAGAGGCTTATCAAAGCCCATATTCCGTGAGTTCTTCTCGAGTGGTTTTTGAAATCGTTCGATCTCGAGACATATCAAAGGATGTATCCCTATCGGGTGGGGTATATTCCCGAGGAGCAAAGGCCATCTTAGGGCCCTGCAGCTAGAAGCTCGATCGTATCTGTCACTGGGGTACTTTATAAGCATTTTGCCCAATGCTCCTCGCTCCAAGTTGGATTTATCGAAAACCCAAACCCGGGTCCGCATGGTGATGGGCATGTCGGATCGGTCAATAGTAGTGCAGCGTTCGCTTTCTCAGTGTACGCGGTTGTCTTTACAATCTACTCTCCTTTTGGTCGTGGGGCGTGCTCTCGTTGATTCATCCTTCTCGCCCTTTGTCCATAAATGCTCGGCTCCAATCTTCCGAACCCAAAGGAAATCAACTTAATCCGATGGGAAGAAGAAGGGACGTAATAACAAGAAGAAGGGCAAGAACGGGAAGGGCACGCAAATAAAACCAACGAGCGTGTCGGGTGAGGGTCAAAAGGAGAAAAAGAAAGTGAAGTTTCCATGCAAGCTTGTGCCTTGGAGACCATCTCACACACCTTTGCCCGAAAATTCGTAGGATGCTCGCGCTGTTATCTCAAAGAGGTTCTTCTAGTTCCCCGTGTTTGTGCTAACAAACCACTTTTCACAAGGGCAGCAATTAATGCTGGCGCGAACCAAAATCTTGGGGCTTTCTCCGGAGGTGCCCGGGAAGGGGAAATTCCATCGACTATTTTTATGATGAGTGCTCACGTGGATGTCGCTACGAGATCCCATGATTATGGCGGAGAGGAATCTTCGAAAGCTAAGGAAGTTCCGATGCTATCGAAGCCAAAGCCTCACATCACGAAGCCAACCGTGGTTGAGTTCGTATGCCTCGCATGTCGAAAGCAGTCTTCTAAGCGGTCAAAGATTGATCCGACGCGAGGGCTGCCCGTAGACTACTCGATTGTAGAAGATCCGGGCGCAGAGTCCTTGTGCTGCGTCGCCTTTGAGTACTCAGCCTTGTCGCCGTTGCGTGCTTTGCTCGGCTGCCATTGGGGCTATTGATCCGAAAAATTCTCCATTCGATTACTTTTGATATGAATAATTTTAGAAGAAGATACTTCTCATCATATGGCCTTCCATATTAAATCATCGTATCGGAAGACTAATATCTTTCTCACTGGTTGTTGATGAGGGTGCTTCTACTTGCGTGATGTCTCTCTTGCATACGTCGGAAGACACTTGGATCTCCCAAAGTGTTCCATCTAGCAGCTTTGTTCTACTTTGCATTCGATGGTCATTCTCACGCTGCACCCCATGGTATTGTCCCGGCTTTGCCCATGCTGTGTTGGGGGAAAAACCGTTAACATAGAGGTTGAGTAGTGGATGCGGCCTTGGACCAACATACACTCGTTGTTGGGAGGAAGCTCATCATGAGATGGATGCTATTGCATCCTCATTATTTCGAATAGTATGTTTCCCCCATCGAAGGGAGTGATAGTCACGCGTGGATCAAGCCGGACCCGTCCTCTCGTAGACCTCGATGCGCCTTCCTCGACTCCATGCGATCTCCTAAGTTGGATAATACTAAGGCGCTCGTTGAGAATGCGGGGAGTTGAATGTATTCTTCCCCGATGGAGTTCTTTCGATCTTCCTCCTCTAAGGTGTCTATTAATCGCTATTTCATCCTCCAAGGCTCCCCTTCGAAGAGAGTTCTTTCGAACTCATTATTTTTCGGACTCCCTTGGACCTTACCTTCTCCAATGACCCACATCGGAGGAAAGGCAAGTGGGTGGAATGGCATTCCCCGATTTCCGCGACCGAGATTGCATATCGATCACGTTGTTGACACCGCAGTCACGATCCGGAGTCCTGCTTTCGCGGAAGAGTTGGATGGTGATGTGGCTCCCGCTTGGACGCTTACTTCTTCTTACGCCGAGTTGTCTAGATACTACTCTTCCATCCGAAGAGGCCATCCCGAAAGCGATGATAGGTATAGATAGACCGTGGGATGATTTTGCAGTCTATCGGTCTTACTTCCCACCGACTTGAGCGAAAGTCGAAACGAGTTTCCAAGTCCTCGATCCTCCGGATCTCGCTCACCCGGTTTTGAGCCTCCTTAGCACCCAAGCACGGGTTTATCGTCGAAGGGAACATGCGTCTGTGATCTCTCCCTACTACCCGAAAGTGAACATCTCCAGGGAATCCCAACATTGTCAGAAACGTTTTCCATTGAGTCGAATGTTCCCATGAAGAGGTTCAAGTCTATCCGAGCTCTTCAAAGAGTATAGGGATGTTTTTGCTTGGTCTTATGAGAAAATGCCCGGCATAGACCCATCTATCGTCCAAACGACATGAGATCAAGACGTATGACACGCTAATGCTGTCAAGGCAAAACCGTCCAGTTACATCCTAGGAAGAGCGTGACCATCAAAGGTCGCGGGAAGTTGAAGAAGCGTTTCTCTAAGGCGAGATTCATTTCCCGCGTTCCGCATCTGAATGGGTTTCAAACCCTGCTCCAGGTAGATAAAAAGCAAGGAAAAAATTCGCAGTGTGCATCGATTTCGCGGAGACTCGAATACAAGCGTGATCCTAAGGATAATTACCCCACACCGTTCATTGATCGGATTATTGACGAGTGTGTCGGTGAACGAGATTTTCTCCTTCATGGATCGGTTTCTCTGGTTATAATCAAATTACTATCCGAGTCCGCGTAAGATCCCAACACAGACGCATTTATTTGTCCCTCGGGGAGTACGTTTGCATATAAGAAAATGCCTTTTGGTCTGTATGTGTTGGAGCTACTTTTCAGCGGGCCATGTCTTACGCCTTCCATGACATCAAGAAAATCATCGAGGCATACTTAGATGATCTAGGCTTGCTCATTCTCGAAAGAGGATGGATCATCAGTCACCTCGGCAAATATTTGACGGACATGTCGTTTTTATAAAATTCGTTTGAATCCGAACAAGTGCGTTTGCGGTGAACATCCTGGGTCATCTGTTGGGATTTATCGTGTCTAGAAAGGGAAGGGATACAGGGTAGATCCCTGCAAGGTTGAGGCAATACTGTCTGCCTCTAGTCTTCAACTCACGTCGGCTTCAAAGTCTCCAAGGAAGTCTAATTTTCTTCTGAGGTATTATCGTTAACTATCGCCGAGATTACAAAAGGGATATATGCAGACCGTTGAAGAAAAGGAGTTCCTTTTCTTTGGGACGACTACGCTCAACGCTCATTCGATGCCTCCTCAGAAAAAGGCATTGACCTCTACTCCTTTCGTCGAGTCCACCCGATCTAACGACGAGATTTTCTTTTGTATGCACTACGCGAGAATCTACCATTGGTATGGTTCTCGATTTCGGGAGGATGATGCTCTTATTGGGCATGTTATTTACTACCTTAGTTTGAGGATCTGTTAGGACCGAACTTCGATACACCACGACGTGAAACAAATTAGCCTTAGCGACGGTCCATGCTCTGTGGCAAAGCGACTCCAGACATTACATTGTCTTCGCAAAACTTATGTCTTGCTTGGTACGCCAATCCATTTCGAAATATTGCTCCGCAGACGCAGTGATTGGGGGCAAATATAATAGATGGATTGTGATATTACAAGCAATTCGATCTAGAGTTCATGTTCCACGCCAAATCCAAGAAGCCACTAGTCTTTGCTGGACTGATCTGAGTTGCCTTGTGGTGAGGAGATGATCTATGATGAGTCCTTTCAGGACCGAACACTTGTTTCTTATCTCTCCACAAGATCCTTGGTATGGGGATATCATTGTGTATCTCCAGACTGCGAAGTTTCCCTTCTTCTTTTCAGAAAGATGAGCGTCGTAAGCTGCGTCACTTAGCTAAAATTTATCCTCGATTATTGGTGATGCTTTTACCAGTCGAGGGGTTGATTCAATCCCAAGACGTTGCTTAACATTTCGAAGAAGCCGAGGTCGTAGCTTAATGATTCTCACAAAGTGGAGCTTGTGGGGGTCATTTGATCGTGCCTTGCCATGCCCCAAAAGATTTTGCAGTGTCGGCTACTTCGGCCCTCGATTTTCAAAGATTGTATTGAATCGGTCGAGAAGTGTCATCCTTGTAACAAAGTGTATACCTCGAAAAATGCGCGCTCATCCGGCTCCGCTTTTTCAAATCATCATGTCGGACCCTCTACAAAGTGGGGGTATGGATTATACTACTTGTAACCCACCTTCGGAAAAAAGGTCACCAAGTACATTATCGTAGCGGTAGACGACTTTACCGAAGTGGGTCGAACCTATGCCTACTTTTGGGAACGATGGTGAGACTGCAACTCTTTTCTTCTTCAACCAAGTTATCGCTCGTTTTCGGTATACCTGAGAGATTGTCAGCGACCATGGCAAAGTCACTTTGTGAATAGTATGATGCTGAAGTTGGCTCTTAAATTGAGTTTTCCTACGAGATGCATTCCTCTCCATATTATCCTCGAGGCCAATGTAAGCGAGTGGAAAGCGTGGAATAAATCCTTGAAGAAAATTCTTCAACGGACAATTGATAAACATAGATCCAACTGGCACATTATGCTATATCCTGCACTCTGGGCATACAGGACGTCAGTTAAAACTGCAACTGGCTTTACTCCGTTTCAGTTAGTCCACGAGGTGGAATCCGTATTTCCCATTGAATGCGAGATTCCTTCCCTTAAACTGGCTGTTGAGCTTCTTCCTGACACTTCTAGTCTGGCAGAGCGGCTTCTTCATCTGGAACATCTTGATGAGCAACGTCGAGATGCCGCCACGTTGAACGAAGCGCATAAAAACCGAGTCAAAGTCCAGTACGATAAGGCGGTTAAGCCTAGGGTCTTTTCCGAAGGTGACCTTGTTTTGGTCTATGCCCAAGAAAAAAGATGCCTTGGGGGCAGGAAAGTTTAAGTCGATGTGGTATGGCCCCTATATCGTCAAAAAGGTCCTTAAGAAAGGAGCGTATACCTTGGTTGACTTCGAAGGGAACGAGTTGCCGGAGCCCCGAAATGGGCTCTATTTGAAGAAGTATTATGCCTAGGCTTTGGCCTGGCATTTTGCTTTGTATATAGTAGTTTTTTTTTGCTTTGTACATATCTGTTTGATTTTCGATTTTTGATGAGATGGTGATGTTTTTGATCTGCTTTGGCAGGTTGTGTTGATGTCATGAGTCATTTTGGTTTCGCCGATGGTGCTAGTAGACACACCCGAAACTTAGCTTCCGCGGCTTGGGTGCTTCATTATCCTTCTGGTCAGCTATTGGTATCAAGAGGGGTCTGCATTGGTCCTGCTTCCAATAATGTAGCAGAATACACTGCAGTCATTCATCTACTCTCGGAGGCAATATCCTTGGGTGTTGATTCGTTGGTAGTTTTCTTGGACTCCCAGCTGGTGGTGTCGCAGTTGAACAACACTTATCGGGTACGAGATCCAATTTTATTACGATTGTTCTTGAGGGTACGTTTGTTACAAAGGTCATTTAAATTTTTAACATTCATTCATATTCCTCGAGCTGACAATTGGTTTGCTGACTCATTGGCTAATCAAGCTTTAGATTGGCATATTAATCATTCAATACAATAAAATTTTAATCATCAAAAACATCATACATTTGATACATTTATCACATCACATCAAATATCGCTGTATATATCATCGGAGTGTCAAAAAACTTTACAAAATTTGGATCCATAAATGCCATACAAAACTTGGGCTTATGCCCCATCATGTTCAGTCTCAAAAAAGAATATACAGTCATCTAATATATAAAATATGTCTACTCCTGAGGACCCTGCCCAGAAGTCGTGTTCCTATAGAACATAACTGCAGTGGCCACACGGCGGAATAGTCTAACCCAGTCCCGGGGTACTCCTACAACCCGTCTCTGGACGGCTTCCGGCAAGTCTTCCACGACAGCCATAGGGATTTGGCGGGTCAATCCCTCCAGGTTTCTCTAAACGGCCTGGAGAGTCCTGTCGGAATCCACTGTTTCCGCCTCACCTCTGTGGCGCTTGTGGCACAGTAGGCCCTCAGGACGAACTAGTCCAACATCTGAAACATGATCATTTTTTAATTTTCAGTCATTATGAATCCAATAAAAAACATGTTTGTTTTCATTTTTTTTCATACATATTTGAAAAAATCCAAAAAATCATATAAGTCAAAAAAAAATTTTGCAAAAAACTTACCGACTGCTCCCCATGCTGCGCCGGGTGGAAGTACTAGATCTGGATCTCCTCGGAAGTCCGTCCCAGCATAGGGATAGTCGTCCACTGCGATGATCTGTTCTCCCCACCACAGGAAGAACTCATCATCCCACGTGGTCCGGGGTACCTTGCTGCCCCCCAGTCTCTTCATCATGTCTGCCCAACGGGCAATTCTTGGGTCCCGCGGGCTGCTGATAGTCGAGATGACTCTGGGTCTCAAAGCTGGAACTCTCTCGAAGAAGAATGTTGTCAAAATGGTACCATAGCCAAAGTGTTTAGTTTTGGTCTGGCGAATAGAAGTCAGCTGTTGTTTCATATTCAGTAGCAGGGCTGTGCACCAATCGTACACATGAATCAAACACTCTACAGCTATACTCATTTGCGTCCTGGACGCCTGATGCAGTGAGGCAGATCCTGCCACTCTGCCGATGGTGAACAGGAGGATCTTCATGTGAAAATCCCTGATATCTCTAATAGCAATCTGCGTTCCAACTTTCTTGGAATTATCTACGCAATATAACTGGACATAATCCTCCACGGTTAACCCTCCCAGGGGTTTTCCGTGAAGGTCTACTGGGTATCCCCTCCTGGAGAGTCCAGTGATGAAATATATATCCTCCACTTCTATGCGTAGTGGCATCTGATCAATTATGAAGCAATCCTGATCTGGTTCCCAGTAATTTACGAGCATTTCAAGCAATCGCACATTACTTTTCATATTGGGCATTTTGAAGAATTTCAACAATCCGCAGTTTCGGAGGATGTTTTGAGCTGCGCGGTCCTGCATGACCTCTTGGTCTACTGCACTATGCTCACGTTCCCTCCAAGAGATGGTCATCCTGAGAAATTTCATCAAAATTTGCATTAGAAACACTTTTTTGAAATCGGACCTGCGCATACGCGACTTTCCCTATGCACAGTCGCGTGTATACGCGACTTGCCTTCATTGAACCCGCGTATGCGCAGATACGCATTTTTTAATAAGGGTTTCAAGGTAAAAAATCACTTAATTTTAATTTTTAAACGGACAAAATGAATCAACAGGATGATTAAGGAGCCTACCTGAAGTTTCGCTGAATTCCGACGGTCGGTTGTTCCTGATTTGACAAAACAAGTTTTTAGCTCCAAAGCTCTTTTTCCAAATCAGCTATGCAATAATGAACCAAATGAGAGGTAATTTGTGTATTTATGGCTAAAAATTGAAAATTTTTGAAAAATTTTCCTTATGTTTATTTTTTCGATCTATCCTATGCTGTATAACTCGATTGCTTGGAAGTGCCAAGTTTGGTATGTTTTCAGGTACATTTTGACGATTTTGAGACTTTTCCCGGTTTTTTGACCCATGATTTTCAACTCTTCACGGCAGGTATATGATCTTCACTGGCATATAGGTTAGGGAATCACTTTCCGTTGCATCTTGCATACTAGCCTCCATACTGATCACTTGCCTTAGGGTCGATCCCATCAGGTCATGAGCATTACACCCATTTCACTCGCCGATTTTTAATCATGACTTGATGGTAGAGCCTTCCTTTACATGGGCTTCCTAGTTAGTTCCTCGCCATCACTTGTTGCCCATGCTGCTTTTTATGTAGGCTCGGGAGTCCTCTTTAGTCCCGCCATGTCTTTCGTGTTGAAGCTTCATTCTTCTCCTTCATCACTTATCTTTGGCTCATACCCTAGAGGCTCCCTGGTGTCGTTAAGTTGTATTACTGCATTGCATATTGGCTACTTGTTTATCCTTGCCTTTAGCCGGCTTCATTTGGACTCGATGTTTAAGCCAACTTTTGACCTTGACTTTCTGTACAAGTTAACCATTGCATGCACTTAGCTATCACGACTTGACACCTTTGTACCCATGGATGGAACGTTCCTCTGAGTATCACTGACCAGTTTTCGCCACCTTGCATTGAGCATAGGATTGTTCCAATCCCCAGAACTAGTGCATCTGCTTTCTTGATACTCGTTCTATCCATTGTACCATAGCATTCTTTTATTCTTTTTCAGGCTTATTATATGAAAAAGACAAAAAAATCAAATATAACAAAAAGAGCGGGAACGGGATGTTTCTTCGTTATTTTGATGGCAGTACAGAGTCAGTTTGTCGCCCTTGAACAAAGCACATATACTTATATATATTTCCTTCATTTGGGATGGTTCTAGTTTGACCTAGGTTCAGCCTTTACCATGTTTCACTTGTCATTTCTCCCCCGGTTGGTTATCTCTTCCAATCATATGGAGAGTTTGTTTTGCCTCCTGCATAACAGACTTATACAGTGTCACTTTTACTGCCATGGTCATCATGAGTCGTGCTTTTGTTCAAGGGAAGTCTAACCAGAGTCGGCCATTCTGCGGTGTCTCTTGACTCATTATTTAGTCGGCCTTCCCGGTCTTGTCAGTATCTTGTTCTATCACATCAGATGTTTTGGTCTTTTGCTCGTGCTGGTTTGAGAGGGTCTCCATTGAATTCTTGCCGGCGGGTTTGTCTCTTATCGACTACGACACATTGCTCTGAGAGCAAACCTAGAGCCGCACCCTGGCCCTATTTCCATCATTGATAGGTGACCTTGTGCTCAGCATTTGATCATCATTATGGGTCTTTGACTGAGTGGTTTCCCCCGTGTTCGACGTCAACACACATTATCACACTTGGGATTCGTGCAGTACCTTGATTTCCATTTGACCCTATCGGTGGATTTCTCGCCTCTGTGTCAGCTTTCATTATTGGTTGGTTCAGAGGGTTTCTTCCGTGCGCTAGCTTCATCTTGTGCACGTCGAAAACGTACTTCGGTTTTGGTTCCATCACTCTCCTTCGTCCGATTCCTTCCAAATCTTGGCCTGCGGGTTACACTCGCGCTGGACTGATGTGGGATGCCTTAATGCTTTCCTTCCAGCAGATCTTTTCCCATCGACTCCGACTCATTGCTCTGGGAATAAGGTCTAGAGTCTTTTTGTCAGTACCTTAGGGTTTGCAGTCATCAGTGGCAGACTCTTCGCTATCGACAGTGGGGATTCATCATTGCCTCCTGATTGGTAGATTCTTTCAAGTGTTCGACTTCAACTCATTCATTCACACTTGTCAGATTGTACTGGGCACCTTGACACTCATTATCATTATCGGTGGGTTGTCTCGCGTTGGTTAACGGGAAACATCATTGCCCGGTAATCCAACGATTTCTCACATGGTCGACTTCAGCTCATTTATTCCCAGTGTGTAGAATTGTGCCGTTGTGATCGGTGAAGACCTCGGGTTGCATCAACATTTCTCGGTTCACTGTTGACAGTTCTCTCAGTTTCTGCCAGTGTTGCTGTCCACCCTTATATGTTGCAGTTCAGCACAGCAGCATCTTATATGTTGATCCCCGAGTTGCGTGATTGTACCGTTTGATCCGCCTCTTATGATCCGGTACTTGGAGATTCAGTTACTTGATCAGACATCCAGTTGCACTATCTTTGATCAGCCTTCTATATGTGATACTTGGACATTGATACAGACTTGTCTTTCCGGGCCCTGCTCAGATGATTCACTATGTATTTTCAGTTCAGTTATACTTGTATACATGTTGGATCTATTCAGTACTTTCTATATATATGATGTATTTTTGACCGAGCATGGGTATGCCCGCCTCAGCATGTGTTGACTCTCTGGTTTCTTTCATTGGTTTTTGGCAGGCTGAAATCTGGTGAAGTCCTCTCTTGTCCTTGCGAAGTTCTTTCTATGTGCATAATACATTTCGGCCATCATGTACCCCTTCTGACCTCATATATTAGGGGGCATCTGTTATAGCATCATTTCTCACCTTGACATGATTCATGATTGCTACATGGATTTTGGGCACCCATTCCTACAGACTTGGACAAATTCACTTAAAAACAGTGTAAAATCCCTCATACGCGACTATGCCCATACTTTTCCGCGTGTATACGCGAGTACAGCTAGACTTTTCCGCGTATGCCATTAAAATGATTAAAAATATATATAAAAAATCCCTAATTTCGCGCTGGGTTGATGGTTACTCAGGTAGTTCAACCACCCCAGCCCGTGGCCAACTGTTTCCAACTGCTGAAACTACTTGGAGGGACTATAAAAAGCCCTCGTGTGTATGGCCTAAGGGAGAGAGAGAATTATTGATATTATACTCTGTTGGTATTCCCTATCCAAGTCTGATTCCCCGTGCCTCCTGCACTTTCCCAGTTCATTGTAGGAAACCCTTGTTTCCTCGAGATACACATCCCTTTATATGTTATCTCGTATGCACCAGTTTGGAAGGAGTCTTAGCGAGGCAAGGGCTGGACGGATCCGGACGACGGTCTGCGAAGGCCTTGGAAGGATCAGGTGATCTCTCCACGTGATTACTTTTGTACGTACTATTTATAATACAAAAGTATCATGTTGTTCCCGAAATAAACGTGTTAGTGTATGCTTTAATGTATGAGAATATTTGTTATACAAGCATTCATTATGATTTATTTAATGTTTTATATGAATCTCACTAACATATAGAGTAGATATATGCTATACAACTTGTCCTTTGTGCTGGTTTCTTCTTGTATTTCAGGTTAAGGAGGAAGGACGGTTGCAGGGAGTTTGGACTCCACGTGGATCTACTTCAAACGTAGAACCAACGGGTAAATCTCTCATTCTGCTCTATTTAGTTTTTCTGAACGTGCATGATTGTGTGAGTCTATGTTAATTAGTACGCCCCTGCTCTTGGAGGTTGTATCCCAACCAACCTATAGGGTGTTAATTCCCCGTAACAGTATTACATATTCACACGCCCCACATTTCATTCTCTCCACATAATCAGTGGGGACCTCCTACAATAAACAAAATGCGTTGGAAGAATAGTTATTTCCATCAAGAATCTATCAAATTCTAATTCTTATTCTAATTCTCAAGAATAAACAAAATTCTAATTCTCAATTTCTATGGTTGGAGTTCACTAAATTTTGGTGTACACACCTAAAAATAATTTCGGTGCCGTAACCACAAATCGGTGCTACTGTACATATAACCGCACCGGGGCATTTTAGTTACAGTGCACCGGTGCCGTGTTACAAATGGAAACACCAGTGTAGTGCTATTAAGTGATGCACTGGTGAAAAATAAACGCAAATAAAAAAAAGCACAACTCTATTTTCTTTAAGTGAAAAAAAAAGCGGCAAACTGAAAAATGGGCAGCAAATTTTTTTTGAAAATCTAATTTCATAAAATAATTCTTTAAATACTAAACACTTTTCATTATTTCATTATTTTTTGCTAAAATTTTCAGCCAGAGATTTGCAGAAGACACACCTGGAGCAAGAGAGCACGAGATCACTATGGAGTAGTGAAATACGTTCAAACAGAAGTATTCAGACAATCAGAAACCAAACCTTTGGTGATTCAAAATATGTATTATAGAATTTCAAACCATCTCGTGATTAAATTTGATTATTTTTTTTACTTTTTCTGCAGTTTTATCCATTTTTACCGTAAACCCTTCATTTTTGTTGTTTCTGCCCTTTCTTCTCCCTGTTTCTGTGATTTCAGAATTAGGGCTTTTCATTTTAGATTGACATCCAACCCACAGGACAACTTGCATAGTCAGATCGCAATCCATTCAGCCCTTGCGTCAATTTTTGAAAAAAATGGATTTTCTTTTATCGATGTGCCCTACATAACCGAGCGCACCGGTACGCTGTATTATACAGCGCACTGCGCAAGTACTGTGTAATAAAAAATTAAAAAAAATAAAAAAATAAATCAGCACGCCATATCCAAAATAGGGCATCGGTGCTCTATGTTATGAGGATATCACCGTACGGTCTATTACACTATTTGTGTGATGCATTTATAATACCCCCACGCACCGTATGGTCTATTGTACTATTTTTGTGGTGCGTTTATAATACCTGCACGCACCAATGTCAGTGCATACATCATGAAAGGTACATTGGTTTCTTCAGATTTGTTTTTTACCTGAAAAGTTGACAATTTATTTATAAATATATTAATGAATGATATCATACAGGTTTCATATTGATAAATAAATGACTAACAAGAGATCAAGTAACAAAAATATTGATAACACATCAAGAAAAGAAAAAAAGTAAACTTCTTTGTAAATTATTTATAAAAAATATTATTTTTGAACCATATGTAAGTTTAAATAATATGTATTGTTTACTCTGTATCATGCAGAGCCACAAAATGATGAAGCTCGATAAGATTATTTCTGATCTAGGAACAGAAGAGCGTAAAAGCTTGATGGAAAAATTGCAAAAGGATGAATCAGGTGAATGAAAAAATACTATCGATTCAATATGAGTTTCTTTTTTTAATTTTCATTAATAATATACTTAAAATTATTAGATAACATATGTCAAACAATCTATTAATTCACATTTGTTTAATTGAAGGCTGAACAATCGACAAGTGGGGAAGAAAAGGGTATATGGGCCCTATATTTTGATGGAGCAAATTCCAAAGAAGGGAATGGAGCTGGTGTCCTTTCGATTTCTCCTAATGGGAAGTTAATCCCTTTTTCCTTCAAGTTGGAGTATGAAGCCACGAATAATGTGGTTGAATACGAAGCGTTGCTGCTGGGATTGCGGGCAGCCAAAAACATGAACATCCAAAGTCTGAAAGTCTTTGGGGCTTTGGAGCTAGTAGTAAGGCAGATCAGGAATTAGTGTTAGGAAAAGCACCCCCGACTAAGATCATACAGAAATGAAGTGTGGGATCTCATGGAAAATTTCTTCCTGGCATTCAACATTCAATTCATGCCAAGGGACCAAAATAGAATGGTCGATTCTCTTGCTGTTGCTGCTAGTAATTTCAGACCCCCTCAGAAACCCCTGTTGAGGTATGAAATAGAGGTTCGTTATCATCCCTCTATCCCAGATAATATCAAACATTGGCAGGTGTTTGAAGATGAAGAACAAGTGAAAGGATTCATGGAGACTATTGGAGAGTTCTCCAATTTGACCATAGATGCAGAAGAAGAAGAGACTAAAGATTCACCCAAGAATAAGTGGTAGGATACTGTGGCTGGCCATAAGGTACTCTAGCTCAAAGAGAATGTGATCGCTAGAGGATTGGTGCCTTTAGAAAGGTTGTTTGACAAAAATTATGTCCCGGCCAATCATAATAAGGTGGTTGAAGAGGAGATGGTAGAGGGTTAAACCTTGGGACAGAGACAAAACCCAAAATTTTGAAGTTGTCAAAGAAGGTCCCTGAAGAGTACAAAGAGAAATATCTGAGATTATTCTAGTCCTACAAAGATTTTTTTTCCTGGTCTTATCAAGACCTAAAAACTTTTGACATTAGTATCATACAACACAAGATCCCATTAAGAGGAGATGCTAAGCCGCACAAGCAAAATTTGAGACAGATTAACCCTTTACTACTCCCATCTATAGAAAAGGAGATGAAGTAACTGTTGAAGGCCAAAGTCATTGTACCATTGAGGTATTCTGAATGGGTAGCCAACTTGGTCCCAGTTCGAAAGAAGAACGAAGAGATAAGACTCTGTGTTGATTTTCGGAACTTAAACAGAGCATCCCTTAAAGAAAATTATTTGCTGCCAAAAATGGATCACATATTGCAGAAGGTGGTGGGATCCTCACGCATGTCCATGATGGATGGGTTATCAAGGTACAATCAAGTGGCAGTTCTTCCAGAAGACCAAAATAAAACGGCATTTACCACTCCACGGGGTACGTTCATGTATGCCTGGATGCCATTTGGGTTGATAAACGTGGGTGCCACATTTCAGAGAGCCATGGACATCGCTTTTGTAGGAGAGAAGGACAAATTCGTGGTGGTGTACCTGTATGATATCACAGTTTTCTCCAAGGATGATACTGAGAACATTGATCACTTGCGCAGAACCTTTGACAAATGCCACAGGTATGGGCTATCTCTGAACCCACAAAACTCTTTGTTTTCTTTGGAAGAAGGAAATTTATTGGGTCACATTATAACTAAAGCAGGGGTCAAAATTGACCCCAAGAGGGTAGAAGTAATAAATGGTATATCCTTACCCAGAAACAAGAAAGAGGTCCAAGTGTTCTTTGGATGCATAATTTTTTTGAGGAGATTCATACAGAACTACGCAGAGATAGTTCGATATATAACAGAGATGTTGAAGAAGGATAATGAATTGAAATGGATTGTCGAGTCGAGGGAAGCATTTAATAGAATCAAAAGTGCTTTCACAAAAGCCCCTGTACTGGCAGGTCCTGACTACGGTAAACCCTTCATGATTTTCTCATTTGCATCTCCTCACACTATAGCAACGGTACTATTACAGAATAATGCAGAAGGGTACGAACAACCCATTGCCTTTTTTAGTTAGGTGCTTCGAGATGCTGAGCTAAAATATAATATTTTGGAGAAACAAGCCTATGCCCTGGTCAAGTCCCTGAAGGCTTTTCGAATGTACGTATTGCAGTCAGCTATAACTACTTTTGTACCCTCTGCTGTAGTGAAATATATTTTGATCTAAGGTGACAATGAGGGTAAGAGGGGAAAGTGGATAACAAATATCCAAGAATACGAGTTGGATATTCGCGCCGCCAAGCTCATAAAGGGACAAGGACTGGCAAAGATCCTGTCCGAGTCTAACTGTCAAGCCTTGGGAATAAACTTAACCATGGGATTTGAGGAGGTACTTGAAGGTACATGCGATAAGCCCAGTGTAGAAACTGCCATTCAGAGGACTCACATGAAATACCTACTCAGTGCATGGTGCAAGGAGATTGTAGAGTATCTTCTAACTCTCAGGTGTCCCCCAAGCTTTGATAAGACAAAATACCAAACTCTGAGATTAAAATCCCAAAATTTTATCATAACAAATGGCCGGTTGTACTGGAGAGACCCTTTAGGAATCTTGCTCTTGTGTCTCACAGAGCCCGAGGTGGAGGAAGTTATGGTTGAATTCCACGAAGGCATTTATGGAGGACACTATAGTTGGAGGGCCACAACCCACAAAATTTTGAAGGCAGGTTTCTTTTGGCCTAAATTGTTTGGAGACGTTCATGCTCGGGTCAGGGCTTGCAAAAAGTGTCAAAGATTCACTGAGAAGCAAAATTTTTCACCCTTGCCCATGATCCTAGTACATATAGAAGAGCCTTTTCAACAATGGGGAATTGACTTCATAGGAGAGATTCATCCTGCGTCTAGTGGATAGCACAAGTGGATCCTGACAGCCATAGACTACTTCACTAAATGGGTAGAAGCGGTGCCAGCGAGGAATTCCACAGATGCAGTAGTGATCAAGTTCATGGAGGATAACATCATATCCAGGTTTGGCTTCCCTACTAAGATTGTAACTGAAAATGCACAGGCTTTTTAAGTCTACCAAGTTCATTAAATTCTACCAACAATACAATATTGTGCTGGTACACTCCACTGTGTACTATCCATAGGGAAATGGGCTAGCGGAATCCTCTAACAAGACATTGGTAAGAGCATTGAAAAAAGCCATAAACGAAAACTAGAAAAACTGGGATTCGCAGCTCAAGTTTGCACTATGGGCAAACAGAATTACCAACAAGAGATCAACTGGAAAGTCTCCATATGAATTGGTCTATGGATGAGCAACGGTGTTTCCAATACAATTAGCTCTACTTGTAGCTCATTTCCTGCAAGACATTTAGGAGGAGCCAAATGATCTTATCAGAAGAATGAATCAGTTGGTTGAGTTGGAAGAAACCTGGAGTTGAGTAAATCAAAGGTTGACATAGTATCAAGAAAAAATGAAAGACTTGTTCGACCAACATACCAAAGGTAAAGAAATGCAGTTTGGAGATCTAGTACTAAGGTGGGATGTCAGGAGAGTCAAGAAAGGAAAGCATGGGAAGTTCGATCCATTATGGTTTGGTCCATTTAAAATTGCAGAATCCAGAGGAAATAACACTTTCAGGCTGGAAAACTTGGAAGGCGATCTGCTTGAAGCCCCTGTAAATGGGAAATTCATAAAATCATATTTCCAGTACAGATTCAGGTCATGAGGCCTGTTGTATATATATTGTACAATATCTATTTTCTTTTACTTTCATGTTTGTTGTTTTTTATTAAGACCTAAGAATGGTAGAAGTTCCAGCGAGGCTGTGTTCACAGAAAGAGGTTAACAAATGGTCTGTGGAGTTCTCGACATGTTCGAGGACGAGCATGTTGTCCCCAAATGGAGCCAATGTTGTTATATCATTCACCACTGCCCTAAGAAACTTAAAAAAGGGATCACGCGAAACATAATGGGGAGAAATAATTAAAGGGGTGAGTGGGTTGGTGTGAATTAAAATGTGGATTAAAAGGGGGACAAAACATATAGTTTTAACCTTGCGGAAAAACTTTACCCAAAACAAAGGAGTATATGTGTGCAAGACAGTTGGATAGAACGAGACCCGCCCGAGTCATGGACAGTCAAGAGGGGAAGAAAGCGCTAAGCGTTTCCGGGGGGATCAAGGATGGCAAGGGGAAGGCAGAAGCTCACCCCCCAGAATGGTGGTGACGTAGCAACAGTAGGACCCAAGACAGGTATTCTGTGGGGTGATGGCCGTGGGCTTAGAGCCGCTCCAAGACCCCGCCGGACTTTCTAGTGGGCCCATTCAAGTAACAGATGTTTTAAGGAACACGAAGGTAAGGTAAGTCATAGGACACCCGATACAAGACCAGTACCAGTATTTAACCCGGCACGTGGTATACACCTAACTGAACTTTGATAACCAATAGCCAGATGCCACACGTCCCAATGTCGACGTCCTTATGATGTCAGCCCTACAAGTGTCGTCCTAGCCTCGTTTTTCACGTAATCTAAAGTCGTTTAACCCTGTTCTGTGCTCACTATGGTAAAATAATTTCTTTTACGAGATACCATAAAGCCAAAGCACGAGCTCCCAGTACCAGGTCTGCCAAGTCGCTTTCAACTTCCCTGCATCGTTTTCTCCTGAGCATTTTCCTTACTGCGCAGGTATTCTGTCCCTTTTTCACTGTCTAAGTTTTCTTCTGCTTTTCATTTTTCATAATGGTCATGGGTAGAATCAAGATTGAGAAGTCGGAGCCTGAAACCCCTCAATTTCGCGAGTCTAGGGCTACTCTTGGACCTGAGCCATTCACAGACATGCAAGCCCACATCTGAGACCCACAATACCCTTTTCTCATCAGTAACGTCAAGCCTGACATATTTAGGAAACACTTAGAAAATAGGGATAGGTTTAGAGTTGTTTTGTCAGGACTATACCATAAAATTGCTTTTCCTGTCTACCCATTTGTGGAATTAATATGTTGGCTCAGGGAAGCTTATGATGAGCACTGAGATATGTTCCTATCAACTCAAGGGAACAAGATATTTAGTATATCTCGTGAGATCATCACGAAAGCCCTTTGTTTTCCAAGCTACCCTGGAGGCAGTAGAGCAATTTCATTGCTGCTATTTCCGACTCTCACCTTACATCTTTCCCATCTTCAGACTCGGTGCCTTTGAATACATTCAAGGAAAACCTTCAGCCAACACTTGCTCTCATTGTGGGGTTAATAGGTATAGAGGGGGTCGAGCAAGTATTGAAGGAATGTGTAGCCCTTTTATGGTTAATGTCACAATTAGGGGTTGTTTTGGATATCCCTGGTTTCTTGGCCTTTACCATCCAAACCCAGTTTCAAGACCTCCTGGCCACCAACCATTTCCATTTCTGATCCATGGTGTTCTACCTCTTCCTCTTCCAGCAGGCTGATAAGTTTGATGGTTTGGGTCTTGAAAGGGTTTCTAGGATAAACTGTCAACCAAAAAATTTCTTTGACTGGAACCCCGCAGTGCATCAGTTGGCTAATGGGGTGGGTTATTCAAACTTCTTGAACGAATTCATGACAATAGACTATACTATTATTCACGACAACCCTTTGCCCAGGATTTTTCCTGTGCAGAGGAACTGGCTATAGTTCAGTGAGGAAGAAAGCACAGGATATTGGTACCTATTTGTTGACTACACTGAGATCAGGGTCTACGGTGCAGAGGTTTCCCCTTACAAACTACCAGTTTTTCCCGCCATGCGGATTTTTGCCTTGGAGTACCTCTGGCAAACCTTGAAGGCCGACCAGCTCCACTTCCTCCCTGCGAAAAAGGGGTTCATTCTTAAACTTCCTACAACCATCGGTCCCTTTATTTTTAACTCAAGGCATGCCCTCCCCATAGTGGAAAACCTGCTCAAGGGTATGGATTTAAGGCAAGGGAACACTTGGCCTTATGATCCAAAAGGCATCATCTCAAACAAAAGGAGGAAGATTAAATCAACTGCATACACTCACGAAACTAGACCCTTCATTGAGTGGAGAGCTAATCTTGATGCCCAGCCTTTGCTTTCACATATGGAGACTGATTCATCTATGACAGGGGAAAAAGGAAACACTGCTTCAACACGAGAAGCAGGTAAGAAGCAAGTCGAAGAAGCCAAAGTCACAGGAGAAGATTCTCCACCTGCTAAAAGGAAGAGAAAAAATGATGAGGAAGGTGTTGGGGAAGAGCCGCTACTGGAAAAAGTGGAACTATATGGAGAGTCGAACAAGGGAAAAGCAGGTTTCATGGTAAAGTATGATGGTCCGTCATCGTCTGATTTCTAAGAGGTTTCATAAGCTGTCTCTGTAAACAAGTCCGAGGCAGGGGAAGAAATAAAATGGAAGAACAGAACTATTAGGGAGAAGCTTTGGTCGGAATTAGCAGGATATATAGACAAATATCATACTTGATTTACTACCGAGCTTGATATGGACAAGGAACAACTGCTGATGGCCATGACTGAAGCGGTTCTAGATCTAGAGGCTGGGACCACTAGCTACAGAGCTCTAGAGGTGGCAATAAACATGTCACAAGTTCCCCCAATTGATATATGCAATCTGCTTCAGTGTTTCGGCGACATACTGAAGGATGAGGTTGTGAAACTCTCTCTCACCCTAAGGAAGCTGCAAACCAAGTACAACCAAGTGGTCGAGAACCTTAGGGTGGAGAATACTAATGCCTGGGCACTTTCAAATGATCTGCGGAGTCTACAAGCAGCTGTGAAGGGCAAAGGGAGTGATAAAGTTGATCCTCAGGGTCATGTCATTTCAGAGATGCAAAAACAGGTTGTAACTCTGAAGCATAAATTGAATATGCCTGGATTTCAGCATGTGAAAACTATTGAATTAGCCTAGATGGAAAAGGACAAGGCTGACCTAGCGAACTCCCTAGCTAAGGAGAAAGAGGAAAGAGCTAAAATTACTAGCGAAATGAATGCTCTCCAGCAGAAGATGGATGAGTTGCAAAGAAGCTAGGATATGCACGTATGCTCCATGCCACTTCCTGAAGTATCTAGCCCACTTCCAAAATAGCTAACTACAGCACTGGCCGACCTTCAGGTAGCGGAGAAGCAGGCTCAAAATGCACAACAAAAGATTCATGAGCTCGAGGCCCATCTTAAGGAAAATACCAAAATGGTAGAGGCTTTGCAGAAAGAAATAGAAGAGGGGATACAAGAGAGGCTGCGACAGGAAAAGACTATCAGGGACCTGATGAGCTGGATGAAAGGAAATATCGCCCTCTTGGAAGCTCGACACTTAATCTGGATAGACATTATAATGGAGGTAAAGAAGCAATGGGCATTTTTGAATTTAATTGAAGAAAAGAAGGTTGTGGCTCATCAATTCAGAAGGACTCTACATGAAGGGCATACAGACGCTACAGATAAGGTTGAAAGTGCCAGAAGGTATATTACCTTCCTGGATAATTTGAGCTCAGAAGAGTTGGCTAATCGGGGAATAAAAGACAGGTTCAAGGAGGTAGCAGAATGTAGGAGGGTAATGGAAAAGGAATCCATGTGCAATCTTGCACTGGGAAGTTTGGAACAGATGGTGACAATTTTGGGATGGTTTGAAATGGAATGGGCTGAAATGACGCTTGCAGGCCTCCCATCATACTGGGAGCCTAAAACTGTTGTAATTCAACCGTTGCAGGTGTACGAGTGCAAACTGACAAAGGAGATGAATTAGATAGATGCACTGTTTGAGAAGACCGCTAAATGGTCAAACACCACCACTTTGCAGGAATTTCTTATCATAACGGTACTCAAACAAACTATGCCGAATTGACAAAAGTATTGTGCCTAGTCGATGCTTGTGTTTCCATACCTGGTCCTACAGCTGACATCTGGCTGAGGTTTAGTGATCATATGAGTTCATCAGTCATCGCGTTTGTGTCCCTGTCAACCCCATCCGCCAAAAAGAAAGCCAGTTCTTCTACAGCTATAGTACCGCCTTCTGCAGCATCAGCCCCGACTCCGTCTCACCAAAAGCAATGATAGCTCATGATTGGGCCTACGTGGCCTATTACTTTATTTTCTTTTTACTTTTAATTTCGAGTGAAATTCATATTTCACTCTTGCATTTTTACTTTTAGCTAGTAAGTTGTTTGCATTTCCATTAGAAATGGATTTAAGCCCACTTTGTAAGATGATGGGAGGCGTTCTACCCCATCATCAATTTTGATTTTTGATTAAGACTTGAAACTGCATACAGGCATGCGGAAAAGATATTTTCCCAAAATATCTTTTTGTGTATAGAACATCAAAGGTTATAAAAGCAGAGAAGAAAGACATATACAGGGTTCCAAATTTTTGGAGAGACTATCAAATAAAAGCGTTCTGTGTATGTATTTTTATATGGTCTGAAAAGTTAATGTTAAAGAACCCATTGGGACTTGGTATAAAGAGTTTTACTGTTGAAAAGGATTCCACATGAAATTCTATACAGTTTGTACTCCTTCCCGTTTGATTATATATAAGTGTTCATTTCATTTCCATCCATTTTCTTGTATCTAAATGTTCTGGAATGCGAGCACTTTGTATTGGATGTGAATTTATCATAGTTGGTACTCATATCTTTACGTTTATAGCGCTTTAAATATAGCTCAGGCATGATACTTTGTTCACTTCCTAACTCATTTCCATAATTCGTCTGATATGCACTTTATGGATTCTTATTTTAATATAAGCCCAGTTACAGTGTATATCCCACTTCATATTCCTTCATAGTTCCGCTTACACATACTTTAATGTCTGCTTATCATTTTAATAATCGGCCCTCTTTACAGCAAGATGATTTGAAGCTGTCTGAGGCATCTACTTATTTAGTCTCGTACAGGATCCTCGGAAGTATTCCTTTTTGTTACGTTTATCTCTGAAGGCTTGGTCCCACTATCACCAAATTTCTACCATTTTTTAGTAGCAAGGAAGCCATATTATTGTCAACTGCTATCAGTTATATCAGAAACTCCTTGCATTTAAGATTTCCTAGGCACTGGTATTTTTACAACTCAAGGTTGTCTCTAGGAGTGAAAACAAGGTATAATAAATAAACAATTTAGCATTAAATATTAATTTTCAAGAATTTTCTTGCAGAAAAGAAAAGAAAATGGAACCCATTCAGCACATAAAACAGGACAACAAGGAAGAAATGGGTTGATATCTAAGTTTGTGAATAATTGTTACTTCCTTATAACAACTTAACTAAATTTCATTTTTGTATTTTTTAAGTTGTTTTACAAAAATCGTCATTGAATGTCTTCAAACAGGTGCTAACATACAAAGAAGAACCATCATACGAATTGATTGAAATTGGGTTAAATATGGGTTGTGAGTATATGTTGGCATATCAGAAATTAATTGTGAAATTTGTAAGCATCTATCGATCTTGTTCTACTTAGCTCCGTCTATAATTAATAGAACAAAAAAATATTTTATATTAAATATATGATTTGTTATAGGGTATAAAAATTGCAGGAAACAAAGTATGGAACTGCGCCAACAGACGAAATTTTGAAAGATGGCATGGTACATGGTTTTGAAATAATGTGTGTAGTTTATGAGTCAATTATTGCTATGGTACGTCATTTTTCTTTTCGATTTACATTGATGTATATTATTTAATATTGCAATTTTCATTATTATCACCAATGTATATACACTCATTTCAGTTTATTTTTATGTTTGTATATGGAAGGTGAAGAAGAAGAAAACAATCAACACCGTGAACACAACATTCCTAAAAATAACCCAAGTCATGGGAGTAGCTCTAGCAATGACAACAGTTCAAGAGAAGAATGATGATCACTATGTTTGGATATCAAAACAAGGCGTTATATTTTTTGAAATATTTTTCTATGAAATCAAACATTTTGTTTATTGTAATGGACATAGTGTCCCAATTGAAAGACAAGGGGACACCAATAACTATCCCATTTTGTATGACAAAGAGTATCTTATTCATATATATATATATATATATCTGTGTGTGTGTGTGTGTGTGTGTGTGTGTGTGTGTGTGTGTGTGTGTGTGTTTTAATTTATTTTATTGTGTTCTCCAATGTCGCTATTGTGCTCTCCATTGTTGTTCTCAAATGCACTAATAAAAATTTAATTCATATGAATATTGTTATAAGATATATATGTGTTGACTTTTGATGAATAATGAATTTCAAAAAACCACAATAATTATGATATGATATAACGAATTAATCCAAACATCACATTCAAATGCATTAATAGAAATTTAATTAATATTAATATTGTTATAAGATGTGTCGACTTTTGATGAATAATGAATTTAGAAAAAACACAATAATTTCACTGTCACAGGTCGATGTTTCTAAAAAATAAAAAATAAACACTGGTGCATACTCTACACCTGTGCTTTTTTATGCTTAAGCACATCGGTGCGTTTCTACAACCTATGGGCACCGCACAAATACCAAAACCAATTAAAAATATCAGTGTGTTTGTGTGATACCACGCACCGGTGAATTTATGTGAGACTATGTACTGGTGAATTTGTACGATGTATGGGAACCACACAAATACCAATACCAATTATAAATATTGGTGCGTTTGTCTGATATGGCGCACCGGTGCGTTTCTATATGTCTACGTATCGGTGCATTACGACGACCTATAGGCACCGCACAAATCCAAGGCCAATTGGTACGGCCCCATGTGTTGTATCACCAACACTATGCCCGGTGTGATTTTCTACCTTGAGGGCCCGATGGAGGAACCTTCGACCGCCCCGGGGCCACCATCTAGATGACAAGCATTGGTGCATTGGAACCTTAGTAGCACACCGATGAAAAAAACATCCGTAATAACCTCCGACCACCCAGGATTTTTAGTTGTGTTGAATTTCCATTAAAAGCTTCGCAAAAACCTCCATAACCATAAACAGATGTTGTAGAAAATGTGTTTTTCACAATTTTGACCAATTTTATAACACTAAAAACCTCCTTTATAACCTCCTCTATAGGGTATTTTCCTTGTAGTGGGAAAAAATGAAATAATATCTTGAGCATATAATACCAGGTAAAGGGTTTTTATATGTTGTGTATAAAAAATGGAGCTCAAAGTTAATGAAACAATATAAAGTGGTATAAAAAATGTTAATGAAAAAATGGATACCTACAATATCTAGTGAAAGTAGGAGTTTTTTAAATTGGGAGTTGTATTAGGTTCGTATTAGTAGAGGGTTAAATAAAGTTATTTTAAGAGGTATTTTCCAATATGTAGTCAAATTGAGGGTATTTTTTAGTATGCCACGAACACACATGCTATGTCATAGGTTCATTGAGTGAAGCCCCCGCAGAGTCCCAAACTTCCCATTTCCATCTTCATTGCCAAAATCTATCAAGTAGGAACTCTCAATTGAGTAATATGAACATATAATAAATGTTATATATATATATATATATATCACCTCTATAAGATAAAAAAAACTTCAAATAAATATTATTATTAAGAATAAGGATATATCCATTTTAACTCTCTATTTACCAAGAGACGAGAGGTATCAAATCCAAAGAAGTAAAAACCATTCCTCAAGTTTTTCACTCAAAAAAATGTTTGCATCTTGAGAGTTTTGATCCTACTAAGTCCTTGATAAATCTAAAATTAATATAGATTGTATATAAATTCAAAACATATATTTATAAATGTGAAGTGTTTTATATTATAGAAGTGAGATAATTATATTTAATTGATATAAGAAATGAGTATATATGTGTGTGTGTGTGTGTGTGTGTGTGAGAGAGAGAGAGAGAGAGGAATGTATCTTTATCAATATATTGATGTGAGTATTTTGTTTTGATAATGATGAAGGTGGTACCATCACTATCGTATTTATGGAAAAAAATCTAATATGGATGAGGATGAGGTTGAAAATAAAAATGATGAAATTGATTACAATGATGATAACAATGATGTTAATGAGGGCGATTATGATTATGAGGATTAAGGTGAGGATGCTAATAAGGAAAATGATAATAACAAATTGTCACTTAGTATGAGGGTAAGGGTATGTATGTGAAAAATTCCTCATCTCTTTAAATACTAAGTGGTTTGGAGTTTATGGTGAGAATGTGTATGTGGGTAGAAGAATAATGACTATAAAATGAGGACAATAAAGAAATGATGATCATGACAATATATTTTAAAATAAATTAAATAACATATATAAATGATGGTGATGGTCAATAGAGAGTAAAAATAAATGAGAATAAAGATTATGACAAAGATAGCAAACATTAATAAAAATATTTCAAAAATGAAATACTAATATGGATGAGGATGAAGACAACAATGATGATAAAAAAGATGAATTTGATCACAATGATGATAATAGTGATGTTATTATGAGGATGAAGGTGGGGTTGCTAATAAGGAAAATGATAATAACACATTGTTACTTGGTATGAGGGTAAGGGTATGTATGTGAAAAATTCCTCATTTCTTAAAAGACTAATTGGTTTGGAGTTCATACTGAGAATGTGCATGTGTGTAATTTTTCATCGTTTCAAAAAGAAATGCTTAATATGAGGGTAGAAGAATAATGACTATAAAAATGAAAACAATAAAGATATGATAATAATGACAATATACTTTAAATTAAATTATGACCAAGAAGAATAAAAATAAACAAAAATAAAGATTATGACAAAGATAACAAACATTAATAAAAAAGTTTTAGAATTAAAAAAATTAAACTAAATTAAATATAAGAATTATTTTTTTTTTTCAAAATTAAATTTCTTTTAAAATAATTAAACTATAAATTAAATTAAATGTATGTTCTATTATTTCAATTAAATCGAATAAAATTATATCTTATATTATTCCCTTTGCAAATGTTATAATTTCATTATACCAACATTTATTCTACATTTATATATAACTAACATTTGTACATGTGGGTGTAAAAGACACGACGACAACGTTAAACGAATGGTGAGTGACAACGTTAAACGACGGAGGGTGAGTGACAACATTAAATGGCAGAGGATGACTGACAACGTTAAACCAAATCTCTACAATGAAATGATATTTCAATGTTCATAAGACTAAAAATAGTATATGAGACCATGAGTTCCATGTTTTTCACCTTTTCCATTTCAGTCCTTTTCTTATTCAAATTGATGATGCTCTGGCACAACCTTCCAACAATCCCATCGTTAAAAAGACAATGCCAAGAAACTGATGCTAACATATTCCTATGACTTTGTTTGATGTCTTTGAACGCATCACGTTCTAAAATGAAATATTTTTCCGATTCCACGGCCTCAGAATTGTAAAATATACTACAATACCAAAACTTACGAATCTATACATTTTACTAAATAAAACCTCACAATAAAAATACTGTCGACATAAATATATATATATATATATATATATATATATATATATATATATATATATATATATATTTGTTTAATACCATATTAACATCATATTCGAGAAATCGCAATATCCATAACTTTTCTTCGCATGGTGGAATTATATAACCTAACATTCTAAAAACCTAACCTCTTTGAATTTCTTGTAGAAGCCACGAGAACCATAGCCATCATTACCATCTTCGGCTTGCCATTTCTCAAGTCCATTCTCGGGCTCTTTTTGTGTCACTTAGATGTTGACTGAACACATTATGGTTCGATGCATCCAACCCAAATTCCGGTTTGGACGATTTGTATGTGACTTCAGATTCATTTAAACCTACCCATCGAACACAAAGAGATAAATAGATTTCTAATAATGTGCAACCACCACTTTAGGTATAAATGGAAAATAAATGGCCATTTAAAAATGAACATGGAAAGCTTTACGGGGCATCTTACATTTGGAATAAGCATTTCTTACAAAACACAAATGGACACCATAACCCTTTTAACTGCTCACGCATATCTGGGATTTGGTGATTTGTCACATCAGTCGTAATGTACTTAAAATTGATTTTGTGTGATTTTTTTAAATGTGATTTATGGATTTCAGAGATTAGTAATGGTTAGGTTTATAGAATATTCGAATGGATAATTTTTTGAGAATATAGATAGAATTGATTCTATAATTTCTTAATAGTAAAGATACTTTAATAACAAGACTGAACTAATTAAGTTAATTCTCAAAATAGGATTAAAGATATTTTCTCTGATATCGATAGAATTAAACTTTTGATTTTTATTTTTTTCAGATGAAAAAGCGTTGGTTTATATAATGTATGAGTGCATCTGTTAAAAATTTGTTTTTGAACAAAAACCTTCCAAAGTAGATATAGTGGAGGACGTTGTCACAATAACATAATAATATAAGCACCCACTAGTGGCACAAGAAAATAACAAAAATATGAGAAGTTAATGTTTCCATCTAAGACCCGAGATCAAAATGTAGAGCTCGGCCATCTAATGTCTGCAACCAAAAACAAAAACATGTAATCTAGAACTGATATGAGGAATATAGTTGATATGGGAGAGGGATGGTACCCTCGGCTTTGATATGCTCAACCTCCAGAAGTGTATAATGCATGTAGCCATATGTATAAAAAATACCCAACTTTGATAAGGAGTCAGCGACCCAATTTTTCTCTCTTAAAATGTGCATAAAATTTATCGAACTAAAAGACCTCCTGAGGAGAAAATTTTGACTCATGCAAGCCTAGAGATAGGGAGGGGAGAAATCAAAGTATGTTGTTAAGCCATGTATGAGTACATGTGAGTCCTCATATACAAATAGGGTGTCAATGGATAGATGATTGGAAAACCAAAGAAGTCCCTAGAGGGCTAAGACCTTGGACCTAATGTTTGTGCCCGATCCACTGTTCCAGTGAAACCAATATTGTGAATATTGAATCTTGATCGAGAAGATGCCATACACCACAACCACACTAATTTTGTTGTGCAGCACCATCAAAATACCCCACCAGAAACTGAAGGGGGTGTGATAGAGATCTATGAGAAAGATCTTCGACGTGCCGAATAAGAGTCCTAGCCATCTCCAGTCACGGGATGATCTTCTGAATAATACCGGGAGGAACTCGAAAATGTGTGCATTTTGGTCCCACTAGATTTCCCATATTGTATGAAATGTGGCCATCATAAACTTTCCACCTTGCTCCAACCACCATTGTAAGCATTCCTCAATGTAACCAAATCCCTTGTATGGGAATTTTAAAAAGGAGAAGATATCCTTCCAAATCATGGTAGAGATAGGGAATTCAATGAAAAAATGGAGGTTAAATTCAGGTGCATCACAACATAGTGGGCATCTCCTAGGCCCCTGTAAACCCTTCTTACACAAATTCTCCGAGGTGAGGTTTTTGTTCCTCCAAACCAACCAAATAAAAAGAATGATCTTGCTAAGGATATCCAGTTTCCATACCTTATAAAACTAGCAAGGATGCAGATGTAGGAGGAGATGATATGTCAGTAATTATCCGCCACAACCACTCCATTTGTGCTCGTCCTTCCTTCCCAAGTGACGAGGTCCCCTTCTTTGTTACTGCACGGTCCCATAATTCTAACTTCAGATAGTATATAAGCATCCCATTCTGAAGCCAGAGTACCAGTCGAACCCATATTCCCTGCCTGCTTCCAAATAGGAAATCTCCCATTCGATCCAGTAATTACTTGATCTAACATATATATGCCACATGAGTGTAATTTTTGCAATAGGTCCCTATTGAGATGTTGTGCTCTAGCCACTTCTATTATGCGGTCTATGTCGATGATAATATGATTTCCCCTGCCAAATGTCTAGCACAATCTCTGTAATAATAAAACTTTTACTTTTTGAAAAATTCTCCAGATGTAAGATCCCGAGGTACTTCAAGTGCTCCAGTTCAAATGCATTCATCTGATTCCTTATTTTGAAAATATTTTGTTTTAATGATATCTCTCCAAATCCCATCCATAAATAGCCCGCGTCACAGGATTTACTAAGAAGTTCCCATCCAAATATTTTTATATCCAATATACCCCATCCACCTAGGTCCTTTGGGACTGTGATACTTTCCCATCTGGTGAGATTATACTTCCTATTTGTATCCCAACCAACCCAGATGAAGTGTGCCATGATGGATTTAATTTTTTTGATGATGGTCAAGGGTAGGATGAATAAATGTGCCCAATATACAACCAATTGTTGAAGAACGACTTGTAATAATATAATTATACCCCCTAGGGACAACCATCTCTGTGCCCATCCATTTATCCTCCTCTAGAATTTTCCAATAATCCAAAGAAAAACATCATTTCTGTAATTTTTAGGTTTTAGTTTACATCCAAGATAAGTAAGGCCTCACCCAAAGACCGAGTATTGAAATTGAAAATACTGGCAATGTCATTTATCTCCCCTATATCTCACGTAGAGTAAAGAATCTATGACTTACCATCATTAGCCATCATTCCATTTGCAGCTCCAAATCGCATCAGTAAGTCATAAAAACATCTCCATTGAGCCCTATAAAGCATACCGAAAGAAATAATATCATCCATGAAGAAATTATGTGAGGCCAAGATACTCGTGCATAGTCTGATCCTTTGAAATGTCCACGCGTAAATTTCAATTTGATCTTGAGATTGAGGAAATCCATGACCAATATAAATAATAGAGGGGAGAGAGAGCATCCTTGTCATAATCCTTCGCCTACATTGAACAAATTCGAATGGTATTTGTTTACCAAGACCGCACAAAGTGTGCACTAGTGACACACACCATTATTCACTCGATGATAGGAGTAGAAAGTAAAATCTTCGACAAGATAAGTCTCAGAAAGTCCCATTCCACACAATCATTCCTTCCAAATGTACACTTTAATCATAAGATCCTTTAACTTCCTGGCGTGGATCGAGTGAATAATCTTCAGTGCAATGACCACTGCATCGTGGATCCGCCTGTTGTGGAGGAAGCCCGATTGTTCTATTGTGATGTGAGCCGAGAGGGTACCCCTTATACATTCTGCAATGATTTTTGAAATAAGTTTGTACAAGATGTTACAAAGAGATATGGGACAAAAGTCAAGGAAGGATGAAGTGGTAGACTCTTTTGTGATCAGGGAAATAAAATTAGAATTGATAAAGCAGATAACACGTCTTAGGGATCGAGATTATTCTACCATATTTGACAAGTGCCTCGCCAACAGGTTGAAAAAAGAGAGAAAGAACTTAACTGTCCAACCGTCCATACCCGGGATTTACCTCTATCAAACAAGTGTAAAATCTGGTGGATTTGCTCAATAGTAACAGGTATAAACATGGTGGAATTCAGCTCCTCATTGAACATTTGAGGATAGTCGAATGAGCCCCAAATTTGATCATCTATATTGACCCCATAACGCTTTTGGAAAAATTATTTTAGATGAAGTACAAATTCCCTCTGGATTTCTGCAGTGTTATATACCATATTTGCACTATGGCCACAGATATGTCAAATGGTTTTCTCATTTTTCCTAATATTTGCATATTTATGGAAATATTTTAGTAGTTTGGTCACCTTCCCTTAACCAGAGGGCTCGACTCTTAAGTCTCCAAGTTTCTTCTTGTATGAGTATGATTTGTTGCTTTCTAGCCTCCAGAGATTTTAGTTTTTCCTGAGTATGTTCAGATGGTGCACCATGATCCACTAATAGTACAAGGCCTTCAATTTCGTTGGAGATAGTCTTCAATTCAAGGGCCATAGCCCTTTTTTTTCTCCCTCTTGCACATCCTGACCTGAAGTTTTAATGTCTATAATAGTTCGAAGAGATGTTGCACCAGGGAAAATACCTCCTCCTGATTATGTGCCTTCAAGAAATCATAGACTAGGGCATTGAAGTGCTCATCCTCCAACCAAGTCCTATTAAATTTAAATGGAATGCCCAGACGAGGTCATTCCATCCACCACTATAGTACAATAAGAATATTATCACCACCCAAGAGCGCATGCAACCATGCTAGTTCATAAGGTTTTTGTGGACTATAATTCGGTCCAATATTTTTCCAACATGCGCTTCACCCAATCTGCCATTATGCTAGGTAGGAGATAGTGTATGAGGGCGAACATCTCGTAAGTGGTTTGAGTCAAATAGATGGGATAAATGTTAAACCCAAGGATCTCCCTGACATCTGACCCCCCCCCCAACATTCCTCCCTCGACAGAGTAGCATTTAAGTCACCAGCCATGATCAAAGTTGCAATTTTGAGTACATCACAATCATCCATATGCTTCCAAAAATCATATTTGTTGTTATATGGAGCATATAAATTGAGAAAGTGCAGTCTTGTTGGGCGCCCCCCGATATAACCCAATAATATAATACCTGTGAAAAGTTTATATATAGTCATAGTGGCCCATTTCGTGTCCCCGAGAGTGACCATGCCACCAGAAAAATCATTGGAATCCACAACCACTGTGCCAGTACATAAACATTTGGCAGAAATATGTTAAAACACGATCAGAGATAGTTATTTTTTTGAATTAGAATAAAATACGGGAAAATAGTAAAAAAAGGTGTTTAAGGGAAATAAGCTTTGATTGGTCCCCTAGTCCATGAAATTTCAGAGAAATACAGTTCATCTGACAGCCGAAGGGGCGGGCGATGATGCCCCAAGGGCCTGAGAGAAAGTATTAGAAATACTAATGTCACGAAGTGCATTCAAATCCTGGAAGTGTAAGGATTTAGTCGACATTGCCTAATTATGGTGTCAAGAACCTTTCCACATCTTTTTGTCAGTGGTGATATTACCGACAGAGTTTGGGCTAATGGAAATGGAAGAAATGTGGTATGAGCCCTTGTGGATAGTTAATATCATGAGGTCCATGACTGGATTTACCATGAGGAAATCTAAATCACTGCTGACGAAATTATTGGGGGAAAGGTCTGATGAAAGTCATGATTGTTATAGGTCAATTTGGACATCATTCCCCATGACCTGATCAAACTGGACATCATCCCAAGACCAATGAAATAGGGTCTATCATTCCCTATCATTTCAGTTGCTACATGCCCTAAGACAAGAACAAACCATTCATGACTTATATTGCAAGGTTTCCAAGGTTTGAAGTATATGTTATATCACTTATGAGCTCACCAACACTGCATATCAAGGGACTAACTGCATTGTATATGAAACTCCCTCCATTCAAGGGTGCACTGCAATGCACTTCCTGACATTCAAGAGTGTGTTGGTCGAATGGGAGCGAAATTCTCATTGTTCTAGAATCTCCACATGGCCAGTGCCTTCTAGAAGAGTCCATATGTGTCAAACTTTGAATCCAAGCATCCATTTAACACCTTTGAGCTTGAGAACATGTATTTCCTATTATTAGAAAGTCATTGATTGAGAAACTACCTACAGTTTCCCTATAAATTGAGCACAGATCCTAGTGCTAGGGAAGGAAGAAATTTGGTAAAGAAATATTGTTGGATTCTCAATTGGGAGAGTGATAGAAGTGATATGCTGCTTGTGAGATGTTGATTGTGATGAGGCTGGGATGATGCTGGAGCTGGTGACATCAAATCGATCGTTGGTTGTAACCTCCCCCTTCTACTCATTAATAAATATTGCTGCTCATTTTCCCATATATATGTATCCATTTATGTTTCTACTTTTCATATGATGGATTCTTAACTGATATATATGTTTCGTGTTCAATCGATTTAACTGATTAAGATAAATAGGAATCTTTATATTGAAATCTCTTTTTGTTTAGTGTTTATACTTACAGGAACTAGTCTGGCAATCTAAGTTGGATTAGATGCTACAACAAAAGCGACAAAAGGAGAATAGGAAGCGCTTGGATCACAAGTAAGTTACTCTATATTTTTTTGTGTCTATTTACTCTTAGAGAAAGTGTCTGAAAAGTCTTTGATCTATTGTTCTAAATCATAGCACCACATTTAGGGAATTTGTTTTATTCCTAATTCATAATTTCACATAACAAATTGGCGACTCCGCTGGGGAGTTTCCCTTCATTCTTGGTGTTTTTTCCTCTGATTATCCACCCAGTAGCATCGACTGTCAATTATTAGACTTTTGAATCAAATAATTTCATTAGAAGTGTGTTCTGTAGGTTGAATTTTGAATCTCTGTTGCACCCAACACACTGTTGGTCAAGACACAGTGCACTGCAGTGCACTGTCTCCCACTCAGGGGTGCATTGCAACACACTGTCCCCCCTTGGAGACTGCATTTCCCCCTTAGCCAACCAAATTCCATTTTAATTTTTCATTTCCATCATACTTGGCCTTTTGTTTACTGTGTTTTCAATTGTCTGATACCTCCTAGAGGACTAGTGAATTTACCTAATTCTTCCTCCTTTGGAAAGAAAGTTTGTTCAATGTCTCTTTTAAGTGTTTTTCTTTACCATTGAAAAAACAAATTCAAAGTATTTTATTTTTGCATTAGATCCATTTGCTTTCGTAAAGGGGAGTTTCATTAAATTCTTCGTTTCCTGTAGTTCCATTCTTTGATTTTCCTAAAAGAGAAATTGTTGTTAAATTCATCATTTCTCAAAGAAGGAAGCTTTTGTTTTTTGTTGATTTGATGCATATAGTTTCCTTTTTTCATTCACATTAAGGGGACTCAAAATAAAAACATGCATTTGCATATAATGAATTGTGTGTTTTGCATAGGAACAATTTAGGAAAGCTGCATATTATTTTGTGCTCTTTGTTGTTTGCTCTCAAAACTGATTTCTCTTTCCCTTTAGTAGCTAGGATTTTCATTTAAAAAGATAAAATTGAAAAGTTTTCTTATCATTTTAGTTTGCATTTTAGGAGTTTCCATCACATCATTGCAGTGAAGCTTGAAAGGAAAATTGATAAACAAGATCAACTTAAAATTTACATCAATTTACCTAAAAAATCATTGGAACCATAACGATAACATTTAGAAGGTCTAGGCTAGAGATGTGTTTCGACGTCGTTAAACATAGCAGATGTTGTTAATTGTCTGTGATACATTCCGAGTGTGATACCTCACTCCACGTACGTAAGTATATCAAAGCTCGTCCACGTACTTTCGGGTATATATGGTGGTGTTCAATTACGATAAGTATAAAGGGGTGCTCTCACTGTGTAGTTTCGCATTAGACAGCGCTAACATGGACTTGGGCCTCCACGTACCTTGGGGTATATTTCAGTGAACAAATTTAGGTTGCTATCCATCCATAGTGAACTGAGTCAGTTGCCTTGTAAATTGTGATACACCGAATACAACATTAGGGGATATTTCCTGCCCGTACTTCTTGGTTCACCAGGAGGTATTCTATAGTTCACAGTTTCTTGGTAAACCTTTTTCTTAGAATTACCCTTTTATTTTGATTATTTTTTTTGGTCATAAAACAAATCAGTCATTGTGGAATAAGAACATACCTTTCACCATCGTTCACATAGAATAGAATTGAAACCACCTTTACCACCAGAAGCCACTTCTGGTTGGTGAAGGCGACATCGCTCTACCGAAACTCGTACTATCAGTACCTCTAGTGCGACATCATCATCGCACATACCATTGTTGACACAAGTTGTTTATACAAATCCTGGTTCATCTACTGTTGTCGAGACAGAGTACTCACAACTACCTGTGGTCATTATCCATCCAATCAGTGAGACCATACCTCCCAAACCTGACATTGTTCAACTGGAAGTTGATCCAGATCTTGTCTCTTTTTTTCCAGGACATTTGCATCCCGAAGTTGAATGACTGGAAGTTGTTCCTCTATCAGTTGCCCCACAATCTATTGTATCCATTTAGTCTCCCATATCGCACAGTCAACCTCCTGAAATATACTTTGGGCCTAACGGCGAAATCCTTCCACCTGGTTTAGTTTTGATTGAAGAAATACCACAAGGAGAAAAACCTTTAACTCCAACTCATTTTGGGGCGGAGCTTTACCTCTACGAGTATTTTACTCAATCACTTGCCTCTGCTTTTGTTGATCCTGTGTCTATTAGATTTCCCGTCGATCCAATAGGGTATACATTTGGTCGAAGAACCATGCCTGAGCCAACATCTTCTGCTGGACCATCTGTTCCAATTGTGACAGCACCTGCTCTCACTACCCCGTCGATGTTCATGACTTCACCAGAGTCACATTTATATGGTGGCCTTTCCGTCCCACCTAGTTACCTATCTTTATTAGGAACCTTCTTTGGTGTATCCTCAAACCCATGGACTTCACCAATTTCATCGTATGGTATTATAACTGGTAAAACTATATTGATTATTGAACGACTTGATCCTTTATATCCATCATGAGGGAAATATCAAGCTGGTCCATCTGGGTATATTCCATCTAGTACAATTTCAACTGGACTCCCTGCATTTGGAGAACAATATTTTTCATCTTATTATACTCCTCATGCTGGGGGGAAACCTATGGTCACCCACTTTGACAGTACTCCATCATTATTTGGTCATCCTAATGCCAAAATGAATGTTTGTCAATGGCAGCCCACTCTTCCTATCCAACCACAAACGTTAGTACACTTGTATCAACCAGTTCAACTTGTTGCACCCACATCAAATCCACTTGTTAATACATCTTTACCCCTGTTATAGACTCAAACTGTTGTACCTAAACCATCTCAGGTGGGTCCTTCAACCCAATATGCTCAAGTATTGGGCCCTCAGACTCCAACTCCTTCAACTGGTTTACAACAACCACCTGTATCTGGAATAATTTATTCAGAAGATGGATTACTATATTATGGGATGTCACAGCCACAACTAGGTTATACCTATCCTCAACCAAATCCAAGTTATCCTAATTTGGGTTATAACATTGATGGACAGACCCCTTGGCAGCCACAGGTGAAAATGCCATAATCTTCATTTCAACAAGTATCGTACCCAGGTTTTGGTCAACAAAATCCTCAAGCGTTTGCCTATCAAAACAACCCCTATCTGGTTATCAGCAACAGATTCCTTATGCTGGTGCTCAAAGGCTTTTTTCCCAAGCAATTTCATCATACCCTATCTATGCTCAACCCAACCTCAATCGATAGTTTCCCTTTGTTGCAACTTTAGAATTACCAGATTTAAAATAACTCATCAATGATCCAATCAATTATGCTCCTTGGTGGCCAGTGATACCTCATAAATTACCCTCGGATATTCCTAAGTTCAATGGAAACCCTGGGGAAGACCCGTTGACTTATGTTATGACTTATCATTCGTGGTTTTCATCTAACTCCCTGAATGATGACTCTGTTCAACTACGTATTTTCCAGTGTATGCTCGCTGGTTCGGCTACAAAATGGTACATTGAGTTACCAAAAGATTCTTTTGATAATTTCATTGCCCTAGCTACTATGTTTTTGACCCACTTCCAATTACCCATACGATATGAAACTGGAAAAGAACTCTTGACTAATTTTAAACAGAATAATGATACTCACATTTTTAATCATATTCATGAGTGGCGTCGATGTTGTAGAATGGTTAAAACATTTGTTCCTGATAAACTCTTTGTTGAGTGGTTCATTAAGTCCCTGTTACCATCTAAGACTAAGGATGTAGCTAAGGGTGGCATCTTCACTGAAGAGCAAGTCATTTCTCGTGCCGAATATTTAGACTTGATTTATACTCAATCTAGAACACTCCAAGAAAATTCCTACCGCGCCGAGATCTAATTTTACTGTTCCTCCTTCATCAAAGGACTCTCATGCCAGAGAATGTATGATTGGTGCTGCAAGCACACATCAAAAAATTGCATCTGATCTTGAACCTTCTTCCAAAATTCATGCCATGTCATCTGACAAGAGAAAAAGTGACAAGCAACCCAGAAGCAAGAAAAAAGGGAAATCAAATAAAAATCAAACTTCTACCCCGCAGGAAAGATCATCTAATCAATCATCTGGAAATCGTAAAACTCGTTACCCTTGCATACTCTATAATGAGGAACACTTTTTCTAGGATTTTCCTCATCGCGCTGAAGTCTAAAAAATGGTTAAGACCTCACATGCGTCAACTGTGTTGACAGATCCATTTCTGAATCCAAACACAAATTTGGTTGCTACGGATCTAGCTTCCAGTTCACAAGTGCTTATGTTGTTTGTCACAAAGCCATCGATAGATGTTTTGGTGTCAACGCGTAATAAAGATTATGGTAGTCAGGTTACTGATCAACCTACTACCTTGACCATGAATCCGTCCGTGGAATCAATAACGCCACCTAATATTCCTGAATTGAAAATCAAGCCACTGAAGGGATTCATTCATAGATTGAAATTTAATCCTAGATCCAGAGCTGCTCAAAATTATAATATAGTTGAATATTTCGCTCAATCCCCTTCAGCTATGTCAGTGCTTGAGGTGCTACAAAATTTTCCCTCCTAGAAATAGGCTTTGTTGTCAGCAATTGGTGGAATTGATCGGACTGATTCTAACCTCGTAGCCTTTAATCATACGAGCTATGTGCCGTAATTACCAGTGGAATTGGCATTCTCCATCCAAGTAAATGTTCTTAATCACCTTGTTCACCGTACTATTCTTGATGAGGGAAAATTTATGTGCATTATGTCTCTAAACTATTGGAAGTCACTTGGATCGTCATGCTTATCTCAATCACCAACGACATTGAAAGCTTTCGATAGAAGTACATATAATCCTTGCAGTATTATCAATAAACTAGGGGGGAATATAGTGAATGTTGAAGTTGAGGTCATTGACGGACCCCTTGACTACAATATTTTACTTGGAAGGCCATGGGTATATGCTATGACTGTGATCATTTCTACATATCTTAGAATGATCACCTTTCCACATAAAGGTGTTATCACTGTCATCAACCAACTATCCTTCTTTGCCTCCAGTTCCCAGGTAACTGGAAGTATTCCATTAGTTCACGCACCCCAACATTCACTTCATAACATTGGTGTAGGACTCTTAAAGGATTCCACTCTCATGGGAACCTTTTCATTACTGCCGCCTGTGACGTCGGCATAAATTGCAAGTATAGAGACCTGCTACATGATCTCTTCCACTCCATCTGGCTTAAGGAAGAGTACAGTTGATTTTGAATTTGTTACATTGGATGAGTTTCTATCGCCCATCCCCATTGAGATAGCATAGAAATCAATCTATCTGGCTTAGGCAGCGAATCTAAAATCATCGTCGTCGGTCGTTTGGGTAGATCGTTCATTAGATTATGGTACTCCATCTGATCCTTTTTCCTCAACTTTATCGACAAATGAGAATATTCTGGAAACCATGATGTCAGAAGGAGAACCATGGGAAGATCATCATCATCATTCCCATCTTCTATATTATGAAGAAGATAATCTTAGTGAACTATACAAACCATCGATCAAAAATTTCTTTTCAAATTCTTTTCCTATTAATGCAATTGATTTCGAGCAAAATTTGTCAAATATTGAAGAAACCATTTTTGCCGATATTTTGACCAAACCTGGTGTTGTAGACAATATTAATGTCGGCGTGTCTTTTTCTCCTTCAGAACTCGAAACATATCACTCTCTCTTTCGTGAATTTCGTGATGTATTTTCTTGGTATTACGAGGAAATGTCAGGCATAGATACCAGTATCATTGAACACACTATTAATATTTACCCTAATGTCAAACCAATACGTCAACACCTTCATCCTGTTCATCCAAGGAAGGTCGCTGCCATTAAAGCAGAAGTTCAAAAAAAAATTTGCATGTTGGTTTCATTTACCCTGTTCTGCTAACTGAGTGGGTTTCCAACATCGTTCCTATTATGAAAAAATAAGGAACCATCAAAGTGTGCGTTGATTATTGGGATTTCAATCTTGCTTGTCCAAAAGACAACTAATTATTGAAGATTGTGCTAGATGCGAAATATTTTCATTCATGGATGGATTTTCTGGCTATAATCAAATCAATATATTCCCAGAGAACTAATATAAGACAACATTCATCTGTCCCTGGGGCACATTTGCTTATCAGAAAATCCCGTTTGGTTTAAATAATGCTGGGGTAGTTTTTCAAAGAGATATGGATTATGCTTTCAATGACATCAAGCACATTTTTCAACCCTATCTAGACGATTTACCTGCGCATTCACGAAATTAGATTGATCACCCAATGCATTTGAGAGCTATCGTTTTATGCTGCCGACACTACAAAATACGCCTCAATCCACATAAATGTATGCTTTGTGTTGGTTTTGGTTGTTTGTTAGGATTCATCGTCTCAAAAGAAGGAATTCGAATAGACCCATTGAAGGTCCAGGCCATTCTTGATTTTCCTGCGCCATCAAATTTGCTTCAGTTACAGAAACTTCAAGGAAAGGCTAACTTCCTAAGGAGGTTCATACCCAACTACGCCAAAATGTCTAAAGGATTTACTCGGCTCTTGAAAAGGGGGATTCCCTTCCATTGGGACCAAGTTGTGCAAGCTTATTTTGATGTTGTCAAGGATATTCTTGTTTGAGCGTAATTAATGTATCCCCCCAATTATCAGAGTGATTATTTCTTATGTATTGTTGTGGCTAATACGACCATTTCTATGGTATTGGTCCAAGTAGAAAATGGGATAAAACATCTAATATATTATTTGAGTCGTAATCTCAATGATACAGAAGTGAAGTATTCATACGTAGAAAAGCTTACCTTGGCGACTATTGAAGCTGTACAAATATTTCACCACTATATCATGTTCTGGAAGACCATTGTCATTTCGGATTGCAACCCCATGACTTATATTTTATCACCTCAGTTGCTGGGGGTGAAGTATTCAAAATGGATTGTCATTTTGCAGGAATTTGATTTGGAATTCATCAAATCCAAGTCAAAGAAGTCTTTGGTTTTGGCTGAGCTTCTTTGTGACCTTCCCTCTGATAGTATTGCTACTACTTCAGAACCATCTATTCTTGACGAATCTCTATTTCTGATCAGATCATCTGATCCTTGGTATGTGGATTTTATCATTTATCTCCAGACCCAGAATTTTCGGCCTGATACCTCTCGCTCTAACCAGCGAGGTATTCGATACCAAGCCAAAGATTATCTGATCGTCAGTAATACACTTTATCGTCGTGGTGTCGATACAATTTTAAGAAGGTGCCTCACTCATGAAGAGGCCGGAAAGGTTTTAAATGATTGTGATGCTAGGGCTTGTGGTCGAAATTTGTCTCGATACACTACCATGCAGAAGATACTTCGCACTGGTTACTTTTGGCCTACCATATTTCACGACAGCATCCTCGCGGCCAAAATTTTCCATGCGTGCCAGATATTTGATCGTAAAATCTATAAACTACCAGCGCTAATGCATCATGTTGTCTCTGTGGGACCATTTTCAAAATGGGGCATTGACTTCATGACTTGTAACCCTTATTCGTCTGGGAGGCATGGTTATATTATTGTCGTAGTAGGCTACTTTACCAAGTGGGCCGAAGCAATGAATACATTCAACAACACAGGGCAAACAACTACATTGTTTTTCTTTAATCATGTCATTGCACGGTTTGGGTTCCCAGAGGCTATAGTCACAAATCATGGTAAGAATTTTCATAATCACATGATGGCTGAGTTAACTGCCAAGTTTGGACTATCACATGATAGTTCTACTCCTTATTATCCACAATCAAATGGACAAGTTGAGTCTATTAACAAGATTCTTAAATGAATGATTCAATGAATGATAGGAGTTAATAAACGAAACTGGCATTTGATCCTGTACTCAGCCTTGTGGGCATACCAAACCTCGATGAGAAAGGCAACCGAATTTACCCCCTTTCAATTGGTGTATGGTCTAGAAGCTATCTTTCCAATCCAATGTGAAATACTATCATTATAACTCACAATCGACTTGTTACCCGACACCTCAGATGAAGAAGCGCGTCTTTTTAACCTCATCCATCTTGATGAAAAGCATTGTGAAGCCCAATTGGCCAACGAAGCGCATAAGATACGTATAAAGGTGCAATACGACAAGCATGTCCAGCCTTACATTTTCTCAGAGGGTGACTTGGTCCTTCTTTATGATCAGGAAGTTGATGTAATAGGTACAGGGAAATTTGAGCCATTATGGCATGGACCCTATATTGTCAAAAGAGTTCTTGCGAAGGGTGCCTATGAGTTGGTAGATTAAAATGGAATTCCATTGGCACAGCCCCAAAATGGGTTGTATTTGAAACGTTACTATGCTTAATCATAAGCGTAGTAAATTTTTATATTATATTGTACATATATGTTATTGATTTGCATTCACTGTCTTAGTTTGTTTTTTAGAGTTTTCTTGACATTAGTAATCCACTTTACATTTCATCGCATACGTCTGAATCTTTGCAACCATTTTTTGGGTATGCTGATGGTGTTATTCATAGTACGCATAATCTATCCTCTGAAGCGTGGGCCATTTTTTCTCCGAACGACGAGTTAGTGAGTTTTCAAGGGATTTGTATTGGTCGATCTACAAACAATATCGCTGAGTATAACGCATTGATCGAACTTCTCTCTGATGCCATTTCATTTGGTATTAACCGCATCATCATAATTTTAGACTCACAACTTGTGGTATTAAAACTTACTAGTGTTTATACTGTTAGAAATCCAACACTACATCGTATGTTCCTAAGAGTTCGACTTTTGGAAAGACACTTTGATTTTATTCAATATCAACACATTTCTAGAAACTTGAAACACATTGAATAAATATTTAGCGAATTATGTTATAAACAGACATTTACAACACATTTAAAGATACATCCACATAATTGAATAGGATTGTGCAATAAACGTAGGAAAACACTTAAATGTAATAGATATATAGTTATAGGTTTTTACAAAAAATTGTGTCCAAGATACATTAGTCATCTGACCTCAAAATGTATGCAACATGTCAAAAGTAAACTAGTGATGCTCATGGTAACATGCTATCGATCTATCTATCCTACGTAGTAACCGCATCCAACGGTTAGGAACGCCAATAATGTGGCGCTGCAGTCGCATGGGAAAATCTTTGATCCAACAATCTGGAATCTCAAAGGTCAACCCCTCTATGTGATGTCGAAGCTCATCAAGAGACTCAACCATGTCTAAATCCCGAAGGACTGCTCTCCCGATTACCCTCTCTGTTGGCTCTTCCGCTCCATGCTCTAGTTCTTCCACTGGTTGAACTTGACCCACATCTGCATTACACTAAAACTTTAGTTTAGTCTGGGGAAAACATCAAAATACAAAAACATGTATAAACCTTAGAAAAATAAAAAAATGGTCAAAACATTCTTACCAATTGCACGCCACTGAGTGCCTTCTGGTAAAGCTAAGTCTGGATCTCCTCAGAAATTGACGCATGCATATGCATACGCATCGATGGAAATAATCTGTCGCCTGAACTAGGTGAAGAATGCAGTCGAAAACACGATGGACGATTGACCTACATGTCTAGCCATCAGTTCTACCCATCTCTGCATCCTCGGATCTCTAGTGTTAGACACACCCAACGTCACATGTTGAGGCTGCATCAGTGGAATCCGTTATAAGGAAAAATAAATAAGTATCAAATGGTGATGAAAACCATCCACATAATCGATTATAATCAAGAGCTGAAGTTCGGGGGCAAAAATAGGTTCAGAGATCCAAAATGAAAATGGTAACTTTCAAGTGGTAAAAATAAATAGTAAAACTCTTTTAATTAGTCATTTGATTATTTAAAATCATATTTATTGCTGTGACTATGGTTTTATTCAATTTTAATCATGAAACATGTATTTTTAATCCATTTGATGTTGTTTTGAATAGGTTTGCAACTAATGAGCAGATTAGTCATTCACATTTATTTCAAGAATTATTTGACCACAAAGCATACTTTTATCCTTATTTTTTGATCTTTGATAAAAATGAAAAAGGACTTGAAGCACACTTTTATCTCTTTTTCAAGCATCGATAACAGTGAAAAAGGAACCCCTAGAGTCTTCTTTTAGCTCTTTTCAGACTCCGATAATGTGAAAAGATTTTCGAGCACTTGTCTTTTCGAGCTTGTAAAAGTAAATGAATTGATATCTACACAGTATAAGTTTAACCCTTTTCCGAACTGAGATAGATTATTTATGAAAAATGAAAACTTTAGTCGAACATGGCTAGGAGGTTCTCTCAGATATCATTTTACACTTTTTTCAGATCTGAGCGACAACTTTACGAAAAAGTACATATGGATTTTTCTTTTGTCCTCTTTTTCAAACTCTCTAACTATGAAAAAGGACCGGGTTGTCACTCTCGTTAGGCTCGTTAAAACATAAAATAGTGACGAGCTTGTCGATCACGGCAATAATCGAGTTTCATTCATCGTTAGACTCGTTAAATTATTAAATAGAGATACATTATTTTCCTGAAGGATTGAATTATAGATCAAGCATATGTTATCCTCCTCAAGCTTGTTAAAAATAAATAGGTACTAGTCGACAAATGACCGGGGAAAGTTTGGGAAAGTGAGTAGAGCTTTTACAGTATTAGGTCACTCTTGAACATGACACTTCACTCCATCATTGTGATTGTTTGGGTTGGGTAATCTTCTTGGCGGTTCATTCATACCTATGGTTCATCATACCTTCACTTCAGTTTTGGTTCAATGCTACCAACTCATCTCAGTGTCGTAGATATGTTCAAGAGAATTCATCCAGTGAATACTCATCCTTATGCAATACTCATAAAATTTCATTCTCATGACAATCATCCCTGAAAATTGCTATATCAAGTCACATTTTTTCTCTGAAATCAGTAACTACAGTTCTGCGATAAAGTGACTTCCTGTCGACGTCAAATCATCATCCATGAAGTTTACTTAGAAACATTAGCTTCTAGTACCATGAGGCTTGTTACATCATCAACAAGATCCTCGATTCCAGACCTTTGACCAAAAGATTTTTTTTGTCGTTCGACATCAAATCATCTATTCACGACTTATGAAATGTACTGTAGTACCTTGAGATCCATTAACATCAATGGTGGTTCTCTCGCATTTGTTAACAACTCACATCATTGGATGGTAATCAAACGATGTCTTACCATGTTTGACTACAAATCATATATTTGCATGGTTAGACTTGTACCTGAATGATCGAGTGAATGAGATAAGAAAACCCCAGATCTAGTTTCAGCCATCTAGGCTGCGATTTCAGGATTTTTGTACACATCATCTATATAGTGACCTTACATACATATCGTCATCCAAACATGGGCCTATATTTGTAGGCATGTCTGTATTTGGGCAACATTCCAATGTAGACGACTTTCTCCACTATGTACATGTTATTAGATAGTTTATGTGCTGAGCATGGGAATTCCTCCCTCGGCAATTCGTGATCAAGAGGATATATCATGATGTAATGTATTGTAAGATTGATGCAGGTTGCCACTCTACTCTAGTTCTAGCCCATCACATTGTAAAGCATCTCATTCAAAAAATATTATTATTATTATTCTGACTTCATGCTTTAGGGGGAAGCTGTTATAGGTCAATTTGGGCATCATTCCCCATGACCTGGTCAATATGGACATCATTCCTAGGACCAATGAAATATGGTCTATCATCCCCTATCATTTCAGTTGCTACATGCCCTATGACAAGAACGAACCATTCATGACTTCTATTGCAAGGTTTCCAAGGTTTGAAGTATATGCTATATCACTTATGAGCTCACCAACTCTGCCTCTCAAGGGACTATCTAAGTTTCAGATGCATCTCCCTCCATTCAAGGGTGCATTGCAATGCACTTCCCGATATTCAAGAGTGTGTTGGTCAAATGGGAGCTAAATTTTCATTATTCTGGAATATCCACATGGACAGTGACTTCTAGAAGAGTCCATATGTGTTAAAATTCGAATCCAAGTGTCCATGTAACACCTATGATCTTGGGAACATGTCTTGCCTATTATTAGAAATTCATTGATTAAGAAACTGCCTTCAATTTCCCTATAAATTGAGCACAGATCCTAGAGCTAGGGAAGGAAGAAATTTGGTAAAGAAATGTTGTTGGATTCTCAATTGGGAGAGTGATAGAAGTGATATGGTGCTGGTGAGATGTTGATTGTGATGAGGCTGGAATGATGCTGGAGCTGGTGACATCGAATTGATCGTTGGTTGTAGCCTCCCCCTTCTACTCATTAATAAATATTGTTGCTCATATTCCCATATATGTATATGTTTATGTTTCTATTTTTCATACGATGGATTCTTAACTGATATATATGTTTCATGTTCAATCTATTTAATTGATTAAGATATTGAAATATCTTTGTTTTTTAGTGTTTATACTTATAGGAACTAGTCTGGTGATCTAAGTTGGATTGGAAGCTACAACAAAAACGATAGAAGGAGAATAGGAAGCGCTTGGATCACAAGTAATTTCATATATCTTTTATGTGTCTATTTACTCTTAGATAAAGTGTCTGAAAAGTCTTTGATCTATTTTTCTAAATGAATAACACCACATTTAGGGAATTTGTTTTATATGTAATTCATAATTTTGCATAACAATGATAGTGAAGGAGGAGACCCGGTGGGGGATTGAGGGGGGGGGGGGGGGGGGGTGGAATCGGTGGGGGAGGATTGGAGTCATTGGGGTGTGGTCGAGTAGGAAGAAGTGAAGAGTCGTGTCAAGGTCGATAGGGGGGATCCACCGAGAAGGGCAAAGACAAATTCAAATTTGGTGTCAACACGGGGGAGGATGTAAAATAAGAAGTAAGGGAGTCATGGAGGATAGGGGAACTCGATGTGGGTTGGATAGGGGAACTCGATGTGGGGGAACCCTGGGGATGTAGTGTTAAGTTTTATGGAAGCAACCATGAGCGTTCCTTTATTCAACATGATATTTTATGATACTTGGCTATGTATTTGACTAGGCATGTGCCTATAAATAAACGCAAAAGGTTTTTAGTGCCTCAGAAAGTAGACTTTATCCCTAAAAAGTGGAAAAATGTTGCTAAGTGTATATTTTATGTTGAGATCGCTTCCTTCCACATAGGTTTGGGGCACATTTCTTTCTCCTCTCCTAGTCGTTTCTGACCATTTTTCAATATTGAACTAACTCACTTGATCAAAAACTTGCAGTCTGTTACATTCTACCCGCACATAATTTGTTTCTAAATGTGTTGATTTATGCATTATTGTATGTCAAGGTCCAATGGAGGAGAAGAATTGGTATCACATGTACTTTCCAAATGCCAAGGATATTATCTTAAAATTTTCTGCAAGTGAATACTTTCTTCCACCATTTTATGTGATCAATGCATAAATTAAAGGTTCTAATAATTTTCAATCACAATTTAAGCGTATTACACTCTAAGGCATATCAATTTTTTCTTCATTAAATTGATTAAAATTTGTTCAGATAGAGAGACTAATTCTTCGTCCCCGTCAATCCTAGCAAAAAATAGAGAATTTATCATTTATTTTATGTGAGGGTTGTGGAAATATGACTATATTATATAAAGGGCTGTGTTTCAAGTTCCTTAGTCTTCTCGAGCTCATTATTGATAATTATAGAAATATGGATGAACTGTCTTCAAGTATATATAATATGACTTCCCTTCAGTGGTTATATGTCACAAACTGTCATGATCTTCACAAGTTATCCAATGATATAGGAGATCTCAGCTCACTGAAAATGCTCATGATGGAACTGTCTCAATGACAATTGATGAAGTGCTTGTGGGAAAATGAGAGAGGGAGGTAAAGACGATGAGGGAAGAATTAAGGAAGAGAGAGAGAAACACATATGTAATTGGAAATAGAGAGATAAAGAGTATTCAATATAAATAAGTCACAATAATATAAACAACAATTTCATCCATACCTCCCACACGGCATAGAGTAGATAGTGATAAGGTATTTTGTTAAGGGACTCACTAATGTAAAGGTGACCAACTCGAAACTCCAAGCTTTAATAGATTCATGATTTGTAATGTAATGGTTTCAAATCTCAAAAAAAAGCAATGAGTATAATTGTAGATTGACTTAGTAAGAACAAACTCACTCAATTATACTTCTTATCATTAATATTTTATTTATTATTAAAATAACGTTAAAAAAATAATTAAATAATCTTTTAAATTTAAATATAAAATTATATTAAATTTTAAAACTAATAAAAAGTAAAATAATTTTAAAAAATTTCATCCCTTTTTAATTTAAAAATATTATATAAAATATTAATTTTTTAAATATTATAGAATTTAACAAAATAATATAATTTTGATTAAAATAAATAATTTTTTTAAATAATAATTAAAAAATATATATATATATATTATAATTGGATATTTTTAATAGGTATTATTTATTAATACTCTACAAACATTTTGATTTATCATTATTAAAATAAAAAAAATCAATGCATGAAATAGGTAAATAAAATAATAATACTTAAATTAAGGGATAAAATAAGCTTTATTTTATTTTTTAACATAAATTTGAAAAAAAAAATAAAGAATAAGAAATTTTGAGAATTTTAAATTTGATCTCATAATAAAGTTATAATCATACTTAAAAAATTTAATACAATTTAATTAGATTATGAAAAATTTTGTTTCGAATATATGATTGGATTAGTCCTAAAATATCTAGGTACATAGCTTCCCACTTCATTGTAAGAAAAGTTTAAATTTCTTACTACTTACGTTAATGAACAAAATTCATTATGACAAATAAGACACTTAAATGGTTATGAGCTTCATTTTCATGTATGGTTTATTATTGCTCTTCAATTAAGTGATTGAACATTTTATATCAATTTTTGTTCCCTCGATTGTTTAGACACTTTCGTGTATGTATTGTCTTTGAAATTCATTTTGTTTTATTATTATTTCATATTCAATCAATAAAATATTATTTTATTAATTTGTTATTTTATTAAAATCAATATTCAATCAATAAAACATTATCATATTATTTCATTAAAATAAATTTGAAACCATGTAACAAAAAATCTCTTTCAAATAATCTACAAGACATTTTGAAATATTTTGAATATAAAATAGAGAAGGAAAATAATTCAAATGAATTAAAACAATAAAGGAGCTTACATTAAACATAGGTTACACAACATGTTGTTCATTAAGATTCGTGGAGCACATTGGATGATATAATACGTAACACATGTAATACAATACACAATAGATAACTGGAGTACTATAGTTGATATAAAATGTAACACACGTAATATAATAAAGTACAAGATAGTGTTAGATATTTTTTTTGGGATTCAACTGTGTTAAGTAAGTCATTCATCTATGATCATTTCCATGAGAGGTAGTCGTAATTGACTAATTTCTCATGATTTTTTAATAGTCCACTTAGCACTCATTACATCGGGTGATGCTCGTAAGGGTGAAGAAGTGGGATTGAATCTAGTGAAATGAATCACATAGCGTCAATCGTCACTTCCGAGGCTTACACCCGGTAACCAGGACTTCCCGGGTGGTCAAACATCCCAGAACTCCTTTGGCTCAAGCATGCTTAACTATGGAGTTTTCCCCACAATCAAGGCCACTTAGCTTGCTACCCCATTTTCAAAACCTTAGCAAGTATTGTGCCTCATGAACCATTCAAGAAGAGATCCTTTACTCTTTGTATTTTAAGTATGAGGGGTTTCGCAATGCATTATATTAAATATTATTTTTGGGATTCAACTGCGTTAAGTAAGTCATTCATCTATGACCATTTCTATGAGAGGTAGTCGTAGCTGACTAATTTTTCATGATTTTTGAATAGTCCACTTAGCACTCATTGCATTGGGTGATGCTCACAAGGGTGAAGAAATAGGATTGAAATTCTAGATAATAAAAAAAATCCAACAATAATTGGTTTCAGTAATAAACCCCAAAATTCATCTATGTAAATAGAGATGAAGAGGTGAAACTGAGCAACCACATAAGAAGAATTGTGAATATGCAACCAGGATAAGTGTTGCTAGTGATGACGACTAACAATGGAACGTGAACATTTTACTCTACCAAATTGTTAAAAATTTCAAAGAACTAGGATAGGAGGGGGGCCAGGTGGTGATATGATGCTTGAGTAATTAGAGATAGAAATAACTACATGATGATGCAATCCATGTTGCATCCTTTTCCTTTTCATTCGGAGTATGTATTAATACAACTCAATTTCACATGTACGCAAGATCACAAACATGAGGATAGTAAACAAAGCATGGTCAACAAAAAGAATCACGAAAAATAAATGTGATAATAGTAATTCAATCGAAGCCAGCCCTAAGCGTTTCTTGTATGTGGAGAGTGTTTCTTCCTTTTAAGCTAACAAACTCAACCAAGACAAGGGGAGACAAAGATTTTAGATACGGAGTCAACAACTGAGTTCATGCTTAGATTGACACAAAGTATCAAATAAGTTTAGAGTCATATTTCAACATCACTGCATGTCTTTGTATATGCACATGGAAGCCACGAGGATAGTCATCAAAGAAAGTATATAGAAATAATAGCGGAGAGGAAATATGATTATAATTTGAGCCAGTCGTGTGTGCTTCTTGTTTATGGATCGTATTTCTTCCTTCCTGGAAAAATTTGAGCAAACCCAAGGAGGGATGAAAATTTTATATGTGATCAATCTATTGCACCCACACACATAAATGCATCAAATCATATTAGAATCAAATTTTTGCACACGCACATAGAGGCCAAGGTAGCTAATTCACATTGTTTAACTTATTATTTATGATAGATAATATATGTTATAAGGTATTTAAAAAAAACATTTGTAATAATTTAGTTAATGTTTTACTTTCAATCTTAATTCATTAATAATCGAGGTAAGAACATTTCCTGGTTATGTAGTGGTATAGGTTGAGGTAGAGAGAGACTAAAACTAGCATTAAGTGCATTGACTTTTGGATTACACCTACCGACATGGAGTTAAAGGGTACATGAGGGTAAGGAATCTACCTGTTTGGGGTGGATCGTTTCAATATGTCCCAAACTCGATTAAGCTTTCCGCTTCTTGATCTCACTATTCCGGTCTCCATGAAGTTCAGGCACAAAAATATTGGGTGGGAGGTGAGTTTAGATTACATAATAGGAATGGCGACCTTTCGATTTATTAGATTTCATCTACAATAAGTTATCCCCCTCCTTTACAACCAATATGAAATTTAGGGGTAGGAAGGCCTTATAAAACGAACCCTTGAGTAATGGATTATTCTTTCTATTGAAACTATTGAACCTACATAGGGCCCATACAAGGTTTTTTTGCATTCCTTACCATCTAAATTTCTTGACCAGACAGAAACAGGTAGGCCATATGTCAATCAATATGAGAATATATCTCATTTGGCTTAATATACATAATTATATGACAAAAAACTTAGGAGTCAGCGTGTATCAATGATTTAAAGTCAAAACATATATAGTTTGGTGAGTGTTGTGGTTTACACAAAACTCATGGTACAACAACCTTGACCCCAAGGATTTGTATTCGATCAAAGTCACCATAATATGATAATGACCCAACCAAGAAAGGCATCCCTACATCTGCCTCTATTTCATTATTGAGTTGAGGAGGATGTAGAGCAACATTGTTTACTCTGCAATGCGATCTAGAATGCATGGAGGACCAATGATTCCACCATATTGGTAGATTTATATATGACCATGCAATGTAGGGATTTGCAATGGTTTATGAAATGTAAGAAAAGTGCACCTGTGATGTAGCAATAATGATTATGTAGCGATAATGTGTTAAGTATGGATTAATATTGAGAAAAAGACCCATATTGATATTAACATCGATATTCAAAGGGCGAGGTGGAATATATAGGCATATTTTCCAGTTGATTCTATTGATTAAGTTGTGGATTACGTAATTGAAGCAGGAGTTGTACCCTTTTTACGCTAAGAACCTCCTGCAACAGTTATAAGTAAACCTTTTCACCCCCATGTACCAGCAGAGAAGTACAAGAAATACATCCTATCTAGTGGGTTCATTTGTTCAATAGGGTTCATTGGGGTTGGTAAGAAATGACAAAATGTGAGAAGAGCTAGGGTGAAGAAGTAGGAAAGGAGGACAACGTGGGAAAAATGTGCAAGGAACCTTTGACAACAAGCTAATTGAAAGGAAATATCTAAGGTAGGAGCAAGAGGATTATAAGGAGCCTTAAGTGGAAAGAAAGAAAACACAAATTGTAGTAGATCCCAGATTAAAGGTGTATCGTTCTAAGGAAAAATTTAAGGCAAAGACAGTTGCAAAGGAGCAGAGAGGACACAAGGAAAAGGAGAGTTAGCAAAGTTAGGGATCACAAGAGGGGGGACTAGCCATAAGGGCTATCTTGGCAGTTAACCACTCATCATAGTTGAAGTATCTCACTGAAGGTTCAAAATTTAAGTCTAAAGTGTCAAGGCCGGGAACCATGTTGATGCATCCAATCATGTAAGTTTACTTGTTAGAGGAAAATCTATACAATATTATGCAAATCTAGGGCCTATTCTCGTAGATCGATATCCGAGGGAGAGGAAAACACATTCACTTTTACCACTTTTGTGTGTGGTCGAAAAAGAAAGTGTGGGGGACATAGACGTTTTCATTGGTAGTCATTGCCCAATCCATAAAATAGGAAGAAAATTAAATTGCTACAACATGCAAGAAAATTGATAATATATTACAAGGTCATATTAAACATACCAATGATATTGTACATGATTGTAATACAGAGACTGACATTGTGACTATGAAGGCATGGTAAGTCTCACTGCGCCCAACATATAAATTATTGCTAGAGATTTTAATTGAAACAATACTCCCACACATAACTAAATGAAGGTGTCAGACACCTGAAAAACAATATCTGTTGTCAAACTATATGTTTCGAGTTTTGTATATGTGAATGATAAACATGTAGAAAAACATAATACATTGTATTAATTAATACCTATACTGAGTAAAAATTCAAATAAAGGTCGATGACCGATGTAATATTAATAAGGATTGTATTACCTATTTAAATAATTATAAAACAAAATAAAAACCCAACAAAGTTGGTTATGTTATCCAGGCATAAAAACCCTCTTTTTTAAAACAAAAACCTTAGTGTCAACTAACAATCGCATGAACCAAGAATAAAAACAAGGAAAAAAAATTCAGAACTTGGAGAAGGGTCCAATCGAGAGGCTTGTTGAATAAATTTAACATCTGAAAGGGATGAATTCCTTACCAGCGAATGCAGTCCAATTTTAAAGATTATACTACTCTTGTCTAACTTCCTTAAGCCATTTACAATTGTGTCGTTCACAATTTTTCTTGGAAATGCACTCGTTCTCTGCATGGTTTTCTTGTATGTGTTTTGACATAAGCTCATGTTCCTACATCATACCTTGCACCTACAGTTTCAGTGGATCTATTTGTTTTACCACTTAATTAGGTAACTGTAGATTTTTCCCTTTTCCTATTAATCCATAGGTCATGTTTTGTTGCTTAAAATATTGTTTATAATGTATAAATGGATTAAACACTTTGAAAAAACCCTATGACACTCAGAATTCTACATATTAAACAAGTTAAACTCAAGTTTTCAAAAATATTTGTGGGAGTTTGGTTAAAATTAATCAAAAATATAATGTGCAAAAGGCTATTTCGTCTATAAGTTAGACTATGCTATAAAAAATAACTAAACTAGCAATTGCACTAGATGTTGGAAAGGAAACGTCATAAGGCGGTAGCATAGGAATAGGAACCAGTAGCATAGAAGAAAGAAGACGTGACGAGAGTATTCTATAGGGAGATGGGCAATAGCGGCACTCTACCTACCTAAGCAAATTAGCAAGAAATGTTTCATTAATATAGGTAATAGTGTCCCACCTAACATGAAATGGACCAATTTAAACAATAGCAACATCACTTAAATGTAAAAAATAAATATTTAGCATACACTAAAACTTCTCAAAACTTATATCTTAACAAACAAACTAATAAAACAAATAACAATTTAAAAGTTTAATCCATCAAGACCTCTCCATTGTCCACATCCCTTTGTTTTATTTTAATTTCACCTTGAGAACTGATTAGGGATGACCAGTTACAAAGAAATCCAAAGCCACACTCTTGAATATCCTTGCTTTATTTTTATTTCAGCTTGAGAATTTCGTTTGACGCTATGAAGAGAATTACTGGTTGGAAGGTATGAAAAAAATAACGATTGATAAAACCTTTGGAAAGCAAAAATCTCTGTGGGAATTTTACTTTTGACCAACAAATAAAATCCTTTGAAATTGAGGTTTTGGATTTCAGTTTGTCCTTGAAGATCATTTGTTTTTGCATTTCATAAGCGTCAAAGATTGGAAGAATTGGTTGTTGAAAATATAAAACAAAGTTTCTTGAGAAGTTTGCTTGAAGAGATTTGTATTGATTCGTTGTGAAAATAATATCTAGAAAATAATAAGATTTGCGGGGATTTCACCTTTGTTTTATAAATTTAAGCCTTTGCAATCGAGGTTTCAAGTTTTAATTTGTGCTTTAAGTATTGGAATAAATTGTAGCTAGAACAATAAATTAGATCTTCTTGAGAAATATTTCAAGTTACTTGTAATGTACTCGTTTGAATTTATGAAGAGAATTCTAAGCCTCTATAATATTAATAAGCTTAGCTTTGCGGGATTCTACTTTTGGTCGATGACAAATTGAAGACATAAAAATTGAGGTTTTGAAAATCTGTCCATGCACTAAAATAATTGGCTTTTGTATTTCAGAAGCATCAGGATTTGAAGAAATTGGTGTTGGAACAATAAAATGATTGGCTTTTGTATTTCAGAAGCATCAGGATTTGAAGAAATTGGTGTTGGAACAATAAAATGATGGTGCTTTTTGTAAATTTTGTTCAAGTGATTTGAATTAAATGACAAATTAAAGATTCCAGTGTGGAATTTTGAAATTATTATTTTTTATAGTCAAGAAGCATTATAGAAACCTTCAAAATCGAGGTTTTGAATATTTGTTCATGCACTTAAATCGTTGATTTTTGTATTTCAGAAACGTTAGGATTCGAGGAAATTGGTGCTGAAATAATAAAATAATGCTTCTTCATAAATTTGTTTGAAGTTATTTGAACTCAACAGAAATTATAACTTTGGACCCTTTTTTTTTTTTGTAAATTCCGTAGTACCTAGCCATTTTATATTATAGGGGCAAGTTGCATCAAAATTTACATCCAACATTGAGTGCCTCAACCTGCCTGAAGGAAACCAGGTCTGTTGGCCATCTCAAGAAGTTATAAGCTAACCAGAATCTATATTGTCTCTTACGCTTAGTAGTAGCTAACTTAACACGACTATGTCCATAGAAACTACATATGAAACTGAGAAGATATACTGTATCAAGAGTCATTCAAAAGTTAAAGCAAAACATGAGGCTAATGAAAACATGAGATCAAATATCAGTAGCTGGATCCTTGACAGGATATCCTAAAGGCTTGGCATCCTGTAGAAGACGGAGTTGTTGTTCAATATTGCCAATTCGGGCATTTTGCTGATGTTGGACCTTTTCCATTCCACACATCTCTTGCTTCAAAGATTGGAGTTCAAATAAAACTGATGAGTAGGATTGAATTTCTTTTTTCTGAAGGCTCTCTATGGCTCTTGCCAACACACACTTCAATTTCCAGTATGTTTTAACAGATTGTTGAAATAAGGAGACTCTACCCCTAGTATTAATCGAGTCCAAAATAAAATCCATTCTATCCCGTTGCTCACTTATATCAGTTTCTGCTTCCTCTGAATCCTGTTCCCATTCTGCAATTTTTACTTTGATATCCTCAGGGGTAGTAGACTCATATGTATCAGCTAAATTTTCCATAGTATCCACATTAGATTTGCGCCCTCATTTATGAGATGGAGGAGTTCTAGCAGCACTCTGTCCAACACTCTGCCCAGATTTTGTCTTAGCCATGAAATCTGGAAACACAGATTCAGATAGGACATGAAAACAAGTTCGACAGAGACTCTGTAAAGACGTGAACTGGGTGAAGGCTAGAATATGCAGAAGATGAAGAGCTAACAGAGGATTAGCAGTAGAGTTATAGAGCCAGTATGAAGAACAAAGGCTATAGGTAGAATTGAAAATATACAGTTGAATAGGAATCAAGTAGAACCAGAGAGAATTGAAACCGAATCGATTTAATACTAAACCATTTTTTCAAGGCTGAGAGCGCAAATTAGACAACTTAGATAGGTTTACAGTTTTGCTAAAGATTGAAGCGTTAGAGACATACGAATTCAGATAATGAGAAAACATAGACACATAATAAGTAGATATGCTAGAACCCCCATTTTGAAAAGCATTTTGTCTATCATACTGAATAAAAAAATATGCTTCAGGGCTTCTAAAATGAGGAATGACAGCTAAATTCGGAACAATGTCAATAACTTTGAGAAGATAAATAACCAGAAAATCTATCGTGCAACTAGATTTCATTTGTTGGGTGCATAATTCATATGTAAGAGAGCTCAGGTGAGAAGACTTAACATACTAGAGAATCTTGTAGCACTGTAAGGGGCGCTGACCAGAGCGGACCATAGCCAAACACAAAAACCAAAACAGGAGAGGAATAAGAAAATTAGTTCAGAGTTACCTTTACATAGCAAAACCCGGCACCAATAACCAAAATGACACTGCCTTTCAGAGTTAATGCATGGAGGATAGGTGACAAAAGTCACCATTCCCATCGGAGGTGGGAGAATACTGCCATAACGAGAGATCTGACAAGATATAAAATCTGGGAGTATATGCATAAATGCGAAGTACAAGCTGTCATGTTAGACTGACAGGCAACCCGATTTGGGATTATAACTTTGGACCCTTGAAATCATTAGCTTTTTCAATCAAGAAGCATCATAGATTCCAAGGAAGATCACTGGGAAAAACAAATAAGGTTCCTCTACAGTTTTGATTCAAGTGAATTTGAACTTTGATAAATGAAGGCCTCCAAAGCCGACCTCAAAAATCAACAATTTTTCGGTTAAAAATCGCTAAGTGATGCAGAAAATTTTCTACTTGAACCCCAAATCAAATATTTCCTAAGATGTTGTTAGTGATATTTACAGTCAAGAAGAGACAGGGATACAGAAAAAATTGGTTGCTGAAACAACAAATCAAAGTTGTGTAAGAGATTTGTTTCAAGAGAATTTGAACCTAGAAATATTAAAGCCTTGATACATAAAAAATTGGTTGTTGGAACAACAAATCAAAGCTTTGTAAGAGATTTGTTTCAAGAATTTGAACCTAGCAATATTAAAGCCTTCAGTGTGGAACTCTACCACCAATATCTTTTCCAGTACAAAAGTGCCATCCATTTTCAATTAAAATCAACGAAAACATTAATCCTTTATCATCAAGCTTATGCAAAATATGAATAACCTCAATCATAGATCATGATGTCCCATGAAAAAAATGGATGGAGAAGAAAGCTTTTGTCATAAATATTGAGTACAATAAATAAGCTACAACATCAAGCATGATTTCCTATGAATATGATGTGAGACATAAAAATTTATGGTGTCCTAGGAATATGATAAGAGTATGAAATTTTCCACTGCAAACCAAGGAAAAATACATAATACTATTTATTCTTAATATCTCCAATAGAATGATCTCTCCAAGAAAATTGAGTAAGACATTGTCGAACATGCCAAAACATATTATTTATTTCCTCACATCTTAAACATCAAAAACTTTCTTCGAGATGCCATCACATTTTTCATTAGTACGGTTCTACAAGCTTGTGGAAACTTGTGGTTACATAGACTGCTATTGACCCCAATTCCTCATCAATTTATAAGAGATGCAAAGATGACAATAAAGAGTTTGTAAATGAAGGAAAACACAAAAAAATGACTCCAGAAAAATCATAAGAGAAAACTATAAAAGCACATGATTATACTTTAAAGCAACCAAATACTCAAAAATGAACATTACCATATCTAAGCCCATTGCGAGATTTGTAATGAAGGTGTCTTTGGTTTCACCGCTGCATACACACAATGAGAGAAGCATTAAAAATTACATCTAATCAAACAAATAACATAAAAATTTCAAAAACAAAGAGGAAAATAAACTTATTTAGAAAAAACAACAACACTAATTCAATACATGCCATGGCTTTTCATCACTCCCCATGTACTAATTTTTGACATTTTTACCTCTTCAATACTTTTAGTAACAAAACCAATTTGGTTCACCTATAAAAGGTTGCAAAAAAGGTAATTTTTTTTTTTTTACAGAAATGGTTATGAGATATATTAACTGCTGGGTCTAAATGCCAGATTTCGGGTTACAATGAGAGGGAGAAGGGCCCAAGAAGTATCAATAGCCAGAAGTGCTATGAGACTTGTGGACAGCTTCCAGCTCTTTTTTACTACAATTATGCACTCGATTTTTGTGATTTCCCCTAGTTTAAAAGTACAAACAAACTGATTCAATAGCAAGCAGTAAAACATTTAAGCTGGCAGATTATGGGATTGGATCCCATGTTTCGTCCCCGTCTCGAATTATTGCTCTAGCAGAGATGAGGACAGCTTTATTTGCTTCAAGGTCTGCTTCTTTGTTGTTGTCTCTCAACACATGGTAGTAGCTCAACTTTTAAAAAAATTTCCCCAAGCTTCTGATTCTGGATATCAGCCTTGCCAATCTAAGATCCCGGGGGGAGGAGTTTGTCACCATAATTTTGATTATCACTTGGGAATCCCCAAAAAAATTAACCTCCTTGATTTCTAGATTCAAAAGCGATTTAAGGCCTTGAAGGAGGGCTAGTGCCTCTGCTTGAATGCTCGAGTTGATCCCCAGACCCCATGCAAAGCTGTGGATCAAAACACCTTCAGCATTTTTTACAATACCTCCTGCCCCAGCCCTTCCTGGGTTACCCTTTGATGCCCCATCAAAGAAGAAAGAGTGCCCCTATTTCTTGGAGATCCATTCTTGAAACTCAACATTGTTCTTCCCCCTTATTTGCCAATCTTCAGTGAGGAAAATGTTGCTGGTGGCTTGAAGAAATTGCAGGTTTAGGGAGGTACCCCAGACTGAATCTAATTGAGTGAGATTTGAGGCATCTTTTTGATTATCCAAGCTCTCCTTTAACTGGAATTTTATCTTGGCCGCCACCACCTTGACATCATGCTTAGTATCTCTAAAGATTCTGCTGTTTCGCTCAATCCAGATCTGCCAGCAGCATATTTTGGGGAGGGCAAACCACGCCTTTTTTATCACTTTGTTTTTGGGTGGAGGACCGAGGTAACTGTTCTGCCAATTTGCAAAAAGATTAGAAATAGAGGAGGGAAGGACAAAATTGGGGTTCCAGTAATCCATCAGCTCGCTCCAAACCTGCAAAAAAGGTATTAGACATTATATGTCAAATCAGAACCGATATAGAGAATAAGAGAATCTATTTTGGGTCACTATATTTACCTTAGTAAAATAGCATTGCAAATTTTTTCATTAATAGCTTTTCCAACACGTTTCACCAGTACATGTGGATATGTCAATGAAAATTGGAACAAATATGGAAAAAAGAAGATGACGATGATTTTTGTCTGCACCAAGATTGATTCCAACCAAAGACATGCAAGTCCAAGTATAGATCTGAAAAATGGGTTGATGATGATTTCTTTCTGCACCAAGATTGATTCCAACCAAAGACATGCAAGTCCAAGTATAGATTTGAAAAATGGGTTAGGCCAATAAAATTGTCAATGATTAAATTGAAAGGTGTGTGCCAAAGTAAATACCTTTGGATTTTTCACCAATATATCATCCCCAAAAAATTTCACCTTCTCCCCAATTGTGGTCGTAAATTGTGCACAGTGAGCCCAATGATCTTGATCAAACAAAGTAAGATAATGTTATATTTTCAAAATATAACATAACAACACCAAAATGACGGACACCTTTTTTTTGCTGAAACCTCATTGATTTTAAGTTCCATCAAGCTCTAGTACCATGAAATTATCGATTCCAGTTTAATGTACTGGCTCCTGCATGGATAAATATTAACTTCTAATGAATAACAATACCAAGACAAAATCTAAAATTTTCCCATAACAGCATAAGTGGATGAGTATCAATTATTAAATGATTTACATACCTTTCCAATAAGGGTTGGTCTGATAATTTTATTGACATTTTCAACCGCCTGTCAAACAAATCCAAAATGAGATTCAAATTTTCTTGGTGAGCTAACTATAAATATTAAGATAGAAAAAAAAAACAAGAGAGTAGCTAGTGGGGAGAACCCACTACATAGCTGACGTATTTAATATTATGAGAAATATCCATAGCCAGAATTGAACACGAGACCTATGAAATTCTAATAAGAAGATGGAGAAAAAGAAATCGAGTTGTTGGTCGGAGTTTCGAATCCCACGGGAAACAGAAAAATCTACTTCGGTGAGTTCATCCTTTTAGGAAATATTCTTCTCTAGCAGCATATTTTGTGTGGTGGAAATCATGGTATTGTGTGATGTATAAGGTAGAAAATTGAATAGGGGCTTAGTCTTCTACAAGAAGAAGCAAACCCTTGCCAAACATTCAAGAGCAAACCCACTAACATTAAAAACACTAAAAACTAATTTTATTTTTAGTTAACTAAATATTTCTATGGCTCTAACCAGGTAGCTTGAGAACTGTAACAATGAGTGCTCTATTTTCCACTATAACCCATATCTGGTCTACCTTGGTGTTAAAGAATGTAATCCCAACCACTTGCTAAGTGTCGAAACCATCAATCCAAGTGTCCAGTTCAGTTTCTATTACTCCAATTTAGTCGAGTTACACTACAATTATTTATTGTTGATGTTTCCAATGTAATCTTATTTAACTAATTCGTAATATTGAGATGAACAACCCTCTGCCCCACTTATCTTTAGTTTTTAAATTCTTGTCATGGTATCCAGCTAGCTTGCATAAGCCTCCCGAGAGAGCAGCAACAGAGCCAAGTTGGAGCAGTGGAGAGGAGAGGCGAGCCTGCATAAGACTCTTTGACAGAGCAGCAGAAGTTTGAGGAATATAGAAGACGCCTCGTGCGAAGAAGCCGAAGAAGAAAAACAAGCCATGCGATGCCAGTGAAAGCGCCAGAAAAACAAATAGAAAAAAGCCTGAAAAAAAATTTCGCTGCAATAACACGCTGCTTAAGAAGAACTTTAGCGTTAGTATTAACGCACTGGTCATTAAGAACCTCCACATTATAACCCAGGAGCCAGTTGATAGGAGACCAGAGTGTGATCAGAAGCGTTAAATTAAACGCGGGATCAGAGTTTTATCACCTGCGTTAAGGTAATCCAGATCCGTCACTGTCAAACGCATTCAAAGGATTTAAAAAAAAAAAGGTAAATGCATGAATGTATATTCAAAGTATGCATGTGAAGTCGTATTCAAAGTATCCATGTGAAAAAAATATCTTTTAAAAAAAGCATGAAGGATTTTTAAAATGTTTTATAGGAAGGTCTCAACATGTTAAGGGAAATTTTTTTTTTTAGTTTTTTTTTTCTTTAAAACAAAAAAAACTTAAAATGTCAAAAGGTTTCCTATAAAAGGAAAAAGGGGCTCGTAAAAAGAAGGGATTTCTATAATTTTTTTTAAGTTTAAAAAAAAAAAACAAAGGTTTCAATGTATATTTAAAAAGGAAAGGATTTTATGGTATGTGAAAGCAGAGAAGAATTTTTTTATAGGATATTTTTTTTAAAAAGCCTTTAGTCTTTTGAAACTGAATGTTTAAAAAGAAACTTTTTTGAGGAAGATAATTTTTAGAAACAAGGTATTTAATGCATATGTAGACTCGTCTGTTTGTGGAAGCCAAACAACAAGGTCATGGGAAAAGCCAAGAGGCTAAAGCAAAAACAGAGGATGTTCGAGATCTTTTTAGATCTGGAAATAAGAAGGCAAAAAGATGCCTATGCATTAAAATGCATAAAAGAATCTATCGATGACAACATTCTCCCTCTGATCTCATATGCCAAGACAGCCAAGGAGGCATGGGATACCCTTGAGACATGTTTTGGTACAAAGGGGAGTATTGATGATGAAGATAAAGGTGGATCTGTAGCAGCAGATCTACATCGAGATGAAGATTTTGTTGAATCCCACTGTGCTCAGTCACAAGTGGATGAAGTCTGCGAAGTAATTGCAGAAGAAGCAGAGAGAGAGCACAAAGATGCTTCACAAGTGGATGAAGAGAATCCAACAATAGAGTTTGCTAACGAATATTTGATGATACTAGCAACATGGCTTGCTGACGAAGATATGATGAACCCAGCAACAGAGCTTGCTGATGATATGGTGATTCTAGCAACAGATTTTGCTGAAGATATGGTAAATCCAGAGACTAATATTGTTGATTTTGACAGAGAATTTTTGGCTAATGATGACTAGTTGCAGATGATGCAACAAAAGCAAGATATTGACATGATGCTATTTGGTGGGATAACTCCACTGCAATTAGTGGAAGACAACCTGAATGCAGCAACACCGGTTAGTGAAGAGGAGGCAAAGACAGAGACAGAGACAGAGACAGAGACAGAGACAGAAACAGAGCAAAAGGAAGAAACAGAGAAAGAAGCAGAGAGAGAAGAAAAGAAAGAATTTTGCAAAGGGAATGTAGAAATAGAGATAGAGACAGAAGCAGAAAAGGAAAAACAACATAAGAGAGCTCTCACTGCAGAGCAGAAAGACTAGAACCAATGTCGTTTTGAAAATATTTTTAATTCTAACATTGATTTCAAGTGTGCAGGTACACAAATTGATTATGAAGAAGAACTAAAGTTTATTGAAACATGGCTTGCAACACCATGTCTAGTTGAGGTCTACATGGGGACCAGAGATATGAATAAGAAGATAACATAAAGGAGAAACTAAATGAGAGTTTATAAAAATTGGAGCAGAAGAGAGTAAAGATATTATCTCTAATCTATGCTATGCAGGGACGATGATGACAAGCATACAAAGACAATATAGTAAGTGCTGAATCACATTAAAGAAGGCTCAGACATGCTTAGACATCTGAACAACAAAGAGGCCGCACTAGCAAATCAAGACATCAAGCCTGAAGACAGACAGAAAGCAAAAGCTAAAGAATTTAGAGGCCATGACCCTGGTGATATGGGTAGGTAATAAAACTAACCTAGTTGAAGTCAATTTTTTTGTAAGCCTCGCTGAGACATAGACCAGCAGGTATCTGAATTAAATTTTTATGTGGTTGAAATTAAAGGGGAGTGTTAAAGAATTAAATCCCAACCACCTGGTAGGTGTCGAAACCTTCATTCCAAGTGTCCAGTTCAGTTTCTAGTTACTCTAGTTTAGTCCAGTTACACTACAGTCATTTATTGATGATGTTTCCAATGTAATCTTATTTAATCTATTCGTAATATTGTGAAAATAAATCCTCTACTCCACTTCTTTTTAGTTTTTCAATTCTTGTCACTTGGCATTTTAAGAATAACACCAAAGAAATTTCTTCAAGAGAGTGCTCATTATCCTTCAAATCCTTTGTAAACATAGAATCTCACTGCTTTTGAAACTCGTGTTTTCCAATCATCCTCTTGTCGTATATCTTCTAATTTTGGCTAAGACATAGTAAACATAGTTAAATACCATGTTGTAAACTGATTGTACCATCCCATGAATTTTTTTATTGGAGTTTAACTGCTCCTTATACTTTTCCAAGTTGTTTTCCATTTCTCCTATTCTCCTATGGTATAGCTTCAATTTTTGGCAAGACTGAGCTAAATTCCATGTTATAAGCTCACCTTAAATTTATCCCATGAACAAAGCTCTCCCAAAACATAAAAAGAGTTGGCTTTGTAGTTGATTTTTCACTTCCAAAGATGTCTCACAAGGTCTAGTATACTGCTACACAATTTGTCCTAGCTCACCGTAAATGTGTTTGAAGTTTATATTTCTTTTGTTTTAACAAAATGTACATCAAAGCAATATGCATTTATAGTTTTCTTTTGTTTTCTAATTACATTGATCAAATTTCAGAATGTAAATTATCCTTTCATATTATCTCTTACATATTTAAACAATTTCTCTTATCTAAATGCATTTAGAGTCGTGAATGTTTTTCCTTAGTAAAAGAAAGTGATCTTAGGGAAGCACATCTCAATCTCCTCTTTAGATTCTCAATGGAGCTCGTGTGTAGGATAATTGTGGCTAGCAATTTGTTCTGACAATTAAAGTGTGGAATGGATTCCAGTAATATACACATACATTGAACTGCAATTTGGGGCAAGGAAGAACCCTTTCCTAATTTCAACAACTTCTGTAGAAATTTTTGTTAATATTGTAAACAAGTGGATTCATAATAACTATGCATTTTTTTTTATATAGAAAAAATCATCTCTAGATCATTTTCTATAGGAAGCCTCACTCCAAAACCTGGGATAATGTCCTTGAAAACAACCACAAATTAGTGCCTGTTGTGAAATGTTTTTTTCCTTGTCATTGCACACCTCTACTAATTCCTTCAAAGTTTAAATATGTTTCTCTAGATCAAATAAAATCCAATAATCAAAGATTTTCAAAATATAACATAACAACACCAAAATGGCAGACACCTTTTGTTTGCAGCAACCCCATTGATTTTGAGTTCCATCAAGATATTTTACCATGAAATTATCGACTCCAGTTTAATCTATTAGATCCTGCAAGAATAAAGATTAAATTCTAATGAATAATAATACCAAGACAAAATATAAAAATATAGAATAGGAATAAAAGAGGATGAAAATAAGGGTTGGTCCAATAATTTTGTTGAAAATTCATACCTTGCTAATAAGGGTTGGTCTGATAATTTTATTGACATTTTCAACAACCTATGAAACAAATCCAAAATATGATTCAGATTTCTTAGTGAATTAACCATACGTATTAAGACAGAAAAAAAAGCAAGAGAGGATCTTAAGAGGAGAACCCATTACATAACCAATGTATCTACTATTATGAGAAAACTCCATTGCCAAAATTTAACATGGAACCTACGAAATTCTAATAAATGAGTGGAACAAAACCAGTCAAGTTTTTGGTTGGGGTTTTGAATCCCACAGGCAACAGAAGAAGTCACTCTGATGAGCTTGTCTTTCTGGGACAAATTCTTCTCTAGCGACATATTTTGTGCAATGGAAAATTTAGAAGAAAGATAATACTTACATGAATTTGTTTAAAATATGTATGGAAATTAATTAAAATTGCTTGCCTCTCTTTATTATGAGAAATAAAAGAATTAGACCCATCAAGCCAAAACATTGTTGTTTACTTTTAAAACATTTGAGATATGGAAAATGGGTAATCTAGTTTCGTTGTCACCAGATTGATTTTTTTGTGAGTATGATGGATTGTAGTGCATTCATTTGCTCCAAAAAACTAGACCTGCCTTCGTAAATTTCATGTGTACTCTTTTAACATTAATGGTTATAGATAAAAAGTATGAACTGGTTGTGTGTATTAAAATCTCAAAATTTCCATTGGAGAATTCTTTTAGCATTTTTGTAGCCTTTTCTTATGTGTCAAAATAGTCTCTGCAGACCAAATTTATCATGCTTTGGAGATATTATGTTGGATATTGGATCCGAATTTAAGAAACAATTAATGTATGTGATACCTATGCTTCAGAGTGAAACAAAGATATCGGTGAATTATATAGGCGTTGACGATGAAATTATTGAATACAATAATCAACTACATAATGGACTTCTAGAAGCTTATTTAGGGATTTTCCAAGGTTTCAAAAATTCATGGAAGGTTGAGTTGTTGATGCCTTAATCATGTCACATTTTACAATTATTTATCAAGAAAAAGACGTGTAAAAATTAATTTCTGTTTCATCTAGATGATTTTTGTAGTTAATGGCTTTTTATGAGATGCCATTTTTGTAATGATCATTGGTTTAAGTTTTTTCAATATCCTATTTTGTAACAAAATTACAAATAATGTCTATGAATGCTTGACATCTGAGGATTATTTGATTAGGGAGACTGCAAAATAGGTTCAAATGACTATGCATCGAGTTTTTTCGAGTTGATTGTGTCTAGAAAGTTTGGAAATGCATGAAGTTGTTTGGGTGTGTCAAGTTAAAGGAGTTTTAGATTTAATACTTATCATTGTGTCAATGATGATTCCAGATTCCACGTGAAGCTTGCCAAAATATTTATAGGTCCTAGGGATTTTAAGGTACCACCTTGACATCAAGGTTTTGGTTGAAAGGATATTGGAATTTGATTCTTTCCTATGCTAACTTTTCATCTCTTTCATTACTTGGTAGTAATATTGTGAAATTATTTCCCAATTCCTACCTATTAGAGGGACCCAAAGAGAGCTTGAAATGCATTAATGATTATGAAAGCAATTCTCAATATTTTTATTCTATCAACAAATACAAAATACAACTTGGTTGCTTTTTTTGTGCTTACAAAAGCATCACATGTTGGTTTGAAATATGCAATAGAAATGTTAAGATTGCATAACAAGAAAAAATTATCATTGCTTCTCCCACTGTGTATGCCAACCATTCCATACCTTGCTACATCCCAAAATGGAGAGAGTGATTAATTTCTCTTCTTCTATTACATCTGAAAGAAAGCGCATTTGTTTTCTTAGGCTCAAGGTTGATGAATTATCCAAGTTCATCAAATATTAGCATCTGCATTTCCACCTTCTTATCTTCCATGTTTGTCCCCTTATTAATTGGATAGGTTAAAAATCTTTTATCCATTGCATTTATGTTTGATATTGCTTCAAAGCAAGCATGCATCTGAAAAATAAATTTCTACAATGCATTACCAATTTGAGTTGAATCATTCTTTCCTTCTCTTAGAAATACTTTTCTATTTTCTCATGTGCTTATGTCTATCTTCGTTGTACTCTCATGTGCATGTTTTTCATTTAATGTTGGCTAATTCTATAGGTATTCTTGTGGATGGAATAACTTTGCATTTCTTAAATTTCCTATTATGAAATACATAAAACAACAAATGCTAAAGCAGTTTCATTTTTTTTAAGTATTTATTGTAAGTGCTAAAAAATCAATATTTGTGTTTGGACATTGTTATAGAGAAAAAGGTAGTAAAGGAAACTACTGTACGAGGTTATTAACATTTCAAAATTTAAGGAAAAAATTTTCTAACTATCAAATATAGCAAATTGTATCAAAATGGAAAGATTACGAGTTAGAAATCACCAAGATTCAAAAAATTAAGAACAACATCATATTTGATATACAAAATTCAACAACAAGATCATATAGACAAAATTAGATGTTGTGATCAACTTAGTGTCTCAGAATTATTGTAGTCATTGCTATATGGTCTTCCCCATCCCTTGATTTGAGGTTGATTTTCTTGTAGAGAGAGATTGAAATAAATGAATTAAACAAATGCACCCTTGAGGTTTGTGATTCATTAATTGTAGAAAAAACATAATATTTACATGAATTTGTTTAAAATATATATGGAAATTAAACAAAAAAAATTTCTTCTATTTATTATGAGAAATAAAAAAAATTAGACCCATAAGGCCATAAAACATGATTGTATTATTGACTTTTGAAATACCCGATATCTGAAAAATGGAGTACGTAGTTTTGTTGTCACCGGATTGATTTTTTGTTAGTATGATGGATTTTAGAGCATTTAGTTGCTCCAAAAAACTATACTTGCCTTCGTAACTTTCCTGTGTACTCTTTTAACATTAATGGTTATAGATAAAAATAATGAAAGGGTTGTGTATACTAAAATCTACAACTTTCCATTGTAGCATTCTTTTAGCATTTTTGTGACCTTTTCTTATGTGTCAAAATGGTCTTTGCAACCTATAGTTGTCATGCTTTGGAGATATTGCATACACTAATTTTAGAAATACTTAATGTATGCAATGAATATGCTTTAGATTGCAGCAAAACTATTGGTGTAGTCTGCAGACACTAATGATGAAATGATTGAATACAATAATAAACTACTTAATGGAATTCCAAGGTTTCAAAAATTCACGAAAGGTTGAGTTGTTGATGCCTTATGCAAGTCACATTTTTCAATTCCTCATGAGTATTTATCAAGAAAAAGACATGTCATAATAAAGTTATGTTTCATATAGAGTTTTTTTGTATTTAGTAGTTTTTGATGAAATGCCATTTTTGTGATTATCATTGGTTTAAGTTTTTTCAATATCCTATTTTGTATCAAAATTACAGATAAGGTCTATGAATGCTTGTAATATGATGATCAACCAATTAAGACGACTAAAAAATAGGTTCATATTATTGTACATCGAGTTGTTTCGAGTTGATTGTGTCTAGACAATTTGGAAATGCATGCAGTTATTTGGGTGCATCTAGTTAAAGGACTTTGGGATATCGAATTTAGAGAGTACCATCAACAGTGGGATCAAAGGCAAATTCATTTTTATCTTACGATGCCAGAGGGAGGAGAAAATTTTAGGGGAAATATTGCGTACTAATTTTATATGAAATAAATAGAAAGGAAGTATTGGAAAACTAGTCTCCTCACAGATATGGTGTGAGGATTGAACCCAAATTTTCTTAGTAGATTTAAATTTGTGCATGGATTGAAATAAGTTAATTTAGTAAGTAAAATATTTCAAGCATGAATTCTTGAAGAACATATAAACTCAAATAGTCTTTCCTGCCTATCTTTTGAACACAAATGACTAAGAGAGCTCAAAATGAGGCAAATTTATATTACTTAGTACTTTAAAATGACTGAACTAAAATTTCCATGGAGTAACTATTACTACCATTGAACAATGATATATTATTATCATCATTATTGCATTGAAATAGAACCTTGATTTTCTTATCCACCACCACAGGACATCACTAAAAACAACATTACTTGAGTGTGAAAGGGGGCCGCTTATAAGGCAGAATATGTTACCCACATCGTGATTTAGCTCAAAGAGAGGCATTAAACTTCAAGTTTAGAGTTGCATGAGTGTCGCATATGTGAATATATTTCACTTGAAATCGAGCCTATGATGTACTTTGTGATGACATTCAGACCTAGCTTCTACCATGACCAATGAAATCTAAAGATTTAGTTTCATGCAAGATAGATTATATTTATTTACGAAACAAAAGGTCAATTTTCATGAATGACTCATAGACTTAACTTCTTTATAGTTGCAGTAATAACACCATTGAGTAATGTGAAGAAGAAGAAAATGCCACATGCCAATATTACTCCCCACCATGGAAATTGAAGTTGTTGACTATAATATTCATATGAAAAAAGTGCCAAATATATAGTGCCGACGAGAATTATAGTGAACCATAATTATGCCACTTTCTTGTACTTTCTCATTAGACTGGTGTGCACATCCACTTGTCGATCTTTAAAAGTAGACATGTTAACATGCCAAATTTCCTTGCAACAAATTATAACCCATTATTTCAAGTCTAAATATTTGGTGTGGTGGAAATCATGGTATTGTGTGGTGTGTACGCCAACATATTGAATAGGGGCTTGGTATTTTGCAAGAAGAAACAAAACCTCGTCAAACGTTCGAAGAGAAAAACCACTAACATTAAAAACACTAAAAATTAACACTAAAAAATAATTTTATTTTCAGTTAACCAGAGATTTCTATGGCTCTAACCTTGAGTTTAGTCTGAGGCTGCTTGGGAATTGTAACAGTGAGTGTTCTATTTTTCGCTGTAACCCTTACCTGGTCCACCTTGGTATTTTTTGGGAAGCAGAAATGCCAAAAACCGTTCCCGTGAGAGTGCTCATTATCCTTCCAATCCATTTCATGCTCCAGTTGCATAGGAATTAGATGAAGGTAAATAAGATGGCCTTGTTGATACAAGCTACCTGTAGGAGGAGAAATGCACTGAATTGGGTTTGGGGGATAACGAGACAAGTCCAATTTGTTGAAATTTGCAAAAATAAATGTTAAAAATGGAAAAAAAAGAGGCTTCTAAATTAATTTTCCCTTAATTAAATTAGAAGTAAATAATAATTCCACATCACATGACAACTTGTACGAGCTAACTAAATTAGGAAGACTTATTTAGTTCAGTTAATTCAAGATGAGGGTCAAACTAGAGCCTTTTAGAGTGTTCCCTAAGTTTTATGGGGCCCAGTTGCAGTTTATTTTGAGTTGTAATTAATTAACTTAATTATTTGGGTTAAAATAAATTTAACTATATTTAACTGATGGAGGAGCTAGTGAGAGGTCAAGTGAATTAAAGTAGATTTAATTCACATGCAATGATCAATTCAATAACTTATAATTCACTCATAAATAACTCATTCATGCCAGTTATGAGAAAGGCCTAGTTTAGATTGGAGTTAAAGGGAGTGTACTATCAATTTTATAATCATCCAATTGTATAGGTGGTGCGTGGATTTAGAGGAAGAACCTTGATGTATTGCACAACTATTATTAGGAAATTTCCTCATTAAATAGGGGCCTAATTACTCATTGAACTATGTAAGGATGTAGGAGCTTGGAAGGCTAGGAAACTGGCTAATTATTGGCCAAAGTCAACCTAGGAAGCAATGAGACAAATAAAGATAGTGAAAAGAGCTATCAAGCCTAAGAGAAGCATTGTATTGTTCTCATATTATTTGACTTATGAAATATATAGATAACGAGGTTTTTAGTTGAGGCAGTCCCTAGATAAATCTTTGTGTTGTGAGATTGAAATTATTTCTCTTTCTTGTTCATGTGATTATGCGATTGTAATTGGTTTCCACAATTTGTAGAGTAGATTCAAGTATTTTGTTTTAGCATATTACAAAGATCAGTTTGAATCTACATGGATTTTCTACATGGTACTAGAGAAAAAATCACAATAGAAGAGAATAATTTAAAGTTTTCCTTGCAGGTGAATCAAATTTGCAATATCATTCTTCAAAGCTAGCAGGATTTCCTTCTATGGATTGAAACTTGAATATTCCCTTGAGGGTAGCTCGAATTATATTTCTTGGAAGGACATGATCGAGGCAGTGTTGGAAGATAATCAACTAAAGGAATTCATAGATCATGATATCTCAAAGCCTCCAACATCTGATGCTAATTATCTAGCAGAGTGGAAAATTTATGTAGCAAGAGCTAGGAGGGTGATCCTATAGGGTGTGAGAGACCACATAGTCTTGAAACTACATGGAAAAGATACTCCCTTTGCTATGTGGAAGACAACCAATGAGATATTTGGTAATATCAATGAAGCCAAGAAACTTGAATTGATGAAGAAATTAAGGATTGAAGAAAATGGGCATCAGGTAGTCTTAAGAGATGGGAAGGCCTACCTCAAGCTTCTTGCTTCATGACAACTCAAGAAATTTGGTGTCAGGGTTGAGAGCCTCTATACATTAGAGGAAGATGCATGCACAACCTTGAGGAGCAAGGCAGGGATTAGAGATGTTGTGGTTGAGAGGGAGCATGATTTAGCTCTAAAGAGGAAGCCTCATCCAATTGATAGTTGGGATGACCAAGATGATGATGATCATTCATAGAACTTGAATAGGAGGAGTGTTCGAGCCAAGTGGGAAGAAGAAGTACATGCAGACATACCTCCAGGAGAGAGGTGGGGTAATGTGAAGCAACAGTCCCAAGAGTGTAGAAATTTGGGCAGGGTCCATTGAGATATCTTGTCTCATGGATCATTACCTGGATAAAGGGGCCCATAGTACACAGTAGCAAGATGGATAAGTGGTGATTTATGTAGTTAGATGTCAAGAGTGATGGATTCAAAGACTAGTAACAATCAGATAATGGGGAGTGCAAAGCAGAGTTGGTAGCATTGTAGATGGCATAATGCATAGTTAGAAGTTGTGCGAAGTTTTCAGTAGACAATGTAGTATCTAGTAGCAGTCATAGAATTGGGTGACAAATGCATCATACTAATCACAATTGATTTAGTTTGCATTCTTTTCAGTTTTAGAAGTTGCAGTAGCAACAACACTAGAGAGAAGTGTTGCATGCAGAACATTCCAAAGGTACTAGATCGGGATAGAGTTGAATTCCTTTCTTGTTGAGAGGGAGTGTTGAAATTTGCAACAAGAAATGTTGAAAATGGCAACAAGAAGATGCTTCTAATTTAATTTTCCCTTGATCAAATTAGAAGTAAATTGTAATTCCACATCACATGACAACTTGTACGAGTTAACTAAGTCAGGGAGACTTAGTTAGTTCAGTTAATTTGATTTGAGGCATGTAGAGTGTTCCCTAATTTTTAGGGGGACTAGTTGCAATTTATTTTGAATTGTAATTAATTAAATTAATTATTTGAGTTAAAGTCAATTTAACTAGTTCTAACTTATGGAGGACATTAGAGAACTTTTGAGGTCTAAAATGGGCCTCCTAAGAAAAATGTACAACCAAAATAAAATTTATAAGAACCAATAGGATTCAAGAGGATGATGTTAACCATGGGGGATGATTCACCATTTTTTGGGTAAAAAGGTAAAAAAAATAAAAAAATAAAAAAAATAATAAAACTGCTTTTTGAACTAATATTTTCAACTTATCTCCCTAAGGTTTTACTCAAATTTTGAGCAGGAGTACTCATTGGATGCAAAATTTAATTAATCATCTAAGGAGAACCCATGTTGCATACTTTCTATGGACCCCACTGGTGAGTCTTGGTATTGCACCAAGAGTGTTGCAACTCCCAGGAGTTGCCCTACGTTATTTTATCAACTCAGGGTTCATACAAAATTTGAGGTGATAGTGCTATATACACAAAAGATGCATTCTGTTCATGTCATCCTCTTTTTCTTTACGAAAGGGTGCTATTTAAATTATGAGAACAACTGGAAAGTAAATTATTGGAAGGAAATTAAACTGAAGTGCTGAAAAAAACTGACAAGAATGAACTAATGTAATTGGAAAAAAGGGAAATGACTGAAAAGAAACTAAGCTAACTTGCTGAAAATAAATGGCAGAAAGGAAACTAATTCTATACCACACTTAACTTGGCCAAACGGCTAAATTCATTATACTTATCCTATGATCTATCTACCATGATCTTATCCATGCAACTAATCTATCCATGACTTAATTCTAACTAAAAGAGTTAATTTACAACTTGGAGGAAGAAAAAGGGCTAAAAGAGGCTAATGGGAGGTTCAACATATGAAACGAGGTTTGGAAGCGGAATGAGGGGGATCAAAGCCTTAGAAAACTTTATTATAACGTGAGAAATGACTTTGGAGAGGAAAGAATTGAAAAAGGCTTAGAAGTGGAAAGAGGGGGTTCAAAACCTTATAAAACCTTAGTATAGATCAAGAAATGGCTTTGGAGTGGAAAGAATCGAAAGATGTGATGGTGGAGATGTGGTGCAGGTAAAAGTTGCGAAGTACGATGTTGCAATCACAGCTTCGCAAATTTAAATGGATAGTGGTAAGGTTTTAATGGAAATGAACTAAGATGTGTGATGAATGATTTGCGTTGTGGTAAAGGTTGCGGGAGGAAATTTGCGATGGGGATGATGTGCCAGTGAAGAAGAGAAAGGGAAAATTTACGAGCTGCGATGTGTGATATGGTGAGTTCTGTGGGACGCGATTTCGCAATGCTACAATCACAAGAACGAGCGGTAAGCATTGAGGGTAAAATCTAAAGCATGCGAAGTGCGATTGATGTAGCGGTGGGACCGTGGCGGAGTTATCACATCGGCAAAATAGCGGTAAGTGTTATGAAAAAAGGTAAATGATGTGAATTGCGATTTGCGTGATCGCAATATCGCAATCGGCCAAAACAAACAGGAAGTGTTTAGAGGTAAGAGTTGAATGTTGCGATTTGTGAAATGCGATGTACGGTGGCAGAAATTTCGAGGAGAAAGGTAGAGGTTGGTTTTCAATGGTTTTTCAAGCATTTTACGTTAAAACGAGTAAGGCGACGATGATCGATAGAATAAAGGAATAGAATAGGCAATAGGCAAAGAAGAGCGGTAAATATTCAAGACAAAAGGTAACTGGTGCGAAGTGCGATTGCGATGTACGCAATATCGCGATTAGCGAGAAGAGAGGTAAGTGTTAACGGGAACGACATACAAAATGCGAAGTACGAAAGCTGGAATTTTGAGGAGGAAAGGCGGAAGACGGGTTTAGATGGTTTTTTTCAAGAGTTTAGTGTTAAAAAGGTAAAGGTGACCGTGAATAAGAAAAAAAGGGAATAAGGTGGTTGGAAGGTTTAAGTGTTGTTAGGGGAAAAGGAGGATGCAACAGTGGAGGATGAGCAGGAAACAGGAGGAAATGGAGGCACAGAAGCAAGGTTTAGGAGCGTAACGCAGAGATGTAAATAGTGAACATGAATCAATGGTTTTGGCAGGGATTTTGAGGAGGAAAGGCAGAAGACGGGTTTAGATGGTTTTTTTCAAGAGTTTAGTGTTAAAAAGGTAAAGGTGACCGTGAATAAGAAAAAAAAGGGAATAAGGTGGCTGGAAGGTTTAAGTGTTGTTAGGGGAAAAGGAGGATGCAACAGTGGAGGATGAGCAGGAAACAAGAGGAAATTGAGGCACATAAGCAAGGTTTAGGAGCGTAACGCAGAGATGTAAATAGTGAACATGAATCAATGGTTTTGGCCTGTGAGAAGGTATACCCTGCTTGAACTCTATTTAAAAATATGAGAGGGGTAGGTTTGACCACATCCTTTGGAGTTTTTCCCCTATTTTACTACGCATAAGCAATTAAAAACTACAACAGCACAAAAACTAACCAGTAACAAAACTATCAGAAGAATATCTTAACTTAAATGATAGAAGGAAAGCTAGCTTAATGGCAGAAAGGAAATAGTAAAACAACAGAGAAGCTGAGGCACATGGACTGGGCCCTAACCCACAAACCTAGACCTTTGAACTTAAATCTGTTGATCAGCGGTTGTCATTAATGTCAACCCAAGCAGCACCAGTGGCTAACCAAATATTTCATGGGAATTTTTACCTACCAAATTGATATATTATGGTTCAATAATTCTTTTGATGGTTTCTACTTGTCGAGATGTTTCCGTTGATATATGGCACGCCATGTAATTCTTCCCGGTTTGAGAGATATTCATGTTTGAAGTTTGTACCCCCAGTTAGTGGGCTAAAACCCCATGGGGTTGGGGCATGGGTCATTGAAAAGTCATAATTAATATTTTTTAAGCTCCTAAAATCCCTCCCACGTTCACTTGTTGAAGCCCCTCTCAACTTAAGCATTCATATAAATTGTGGTCTTCATTTCCTCCTTATGCAAGGGATTTGGCCATCTGAAACAGGTCATTGTGGAATTTTCACTCTAAATTTTTTTCTACGAAGGTTAAGAAGCTGAAATTTTTATGAGGCGAACCCAAAATACTGAGGAAGCTGCAGTAAAAATTTTAGATCAAGGTACACAAATTTTTTTGAGATATGATATGTGGAAGTCAAGGTTTTTGCAGGATCCTGAAATACATCTCAAAGAAGTGACCTTGGTAAATTCGTCATAACTCTCTCTCTGAGTATTGGATTGGAATTCCGTAAAAAGTGGTGGATATTGAACAGTATGTGATTTTTTCTCTATCAATTTTAGAGACAAATGAAGAAACAATGACACGTGGCACGCCGTACAAGTACGCTATGTTGAAACAATCCTTAATTAGGGCATTGTGAGAGATTGGGTATAAATCTCTCTTGAATAATCCAAATTGGGTCAGACCTATGGCATTGGAAAGAAGGCTCAGACAAATACTATAGGACTAAAAATCAAATATTGAGGATTTGAAATAACAGAGATACACCAGTTTCAATATCGATCTCCTAGAAGGTAAGAAAAAGCTAGATCATGTGTTGTTAAGGGTTGCAAAGGACCAGACTTTCTACGGCAACAAAGCAGAGCAAGGTGCAGCAGAGGGTAGCATGACAAGAGCAGCAACCAAGGTGCATAACAACAACAATAAGTTCATCATATGAAGTCTTCAAGTGGGCAGCACTACATACAATCATTGTAAAGGTATCATTGTACTTAGTCATTGTAAATACATTATTGTACAAATTGTACTAGTGTCTATTTGCCAAGGGTTGAAGAGGCAGTGTTGGGAGGTCTAGGATCATCATTAGGTGGTTGTGTCAAATTTGGAGTTATGGTCTAGTATATCTTCTTCTTCTGCATCATTCTGTATCATTTTAAAGTGGACCATTTTCCCTGGTATGGGAATCCATTCTTCTTTTATTCTTCTATAGGGTGGTAGGGTGGTGCTAGGGTGAGTTGTAGCTCAATGGGTGTTGGGGCATCCGTTTAGTGGACTACTGAATAATCTCGGGCATTGGAGCGTCCATCTAGTGGGAGCTAGAGAAGAATGCTTTTCTAGATTCTAGGAAGTTGGAGCTTTATTTTCAATTGGAGTTGAATATTAAAGAATTATTAGAAAAGCATTAGGTGGTTTTTATCCCGAAGTGGGTTTCCACCTTAAAAACTGTGTGCATTTGTGTTCCTCTTGTTTGCTACTATCATTGTACAAACACTGATAATAATTGAAGATTAACTAATGCTCTAATTGAAAGGAATACTGATTCACCCCCCCTCTCAGTATTTCCAACAATTGGTATCAGAGCTTGGTTCCTTCAATAGCAGTTTAATTACTGGAAGGAGGTCATGGAGCATACCAAGAATGGTATACCTCTATTCAATGAAAATAATTATGCACTCTGGAAAGGAAGAATGGAGGTCTATCTCTTGGCGCAAGTTTACGAAGTATGGGACACTGTTCAAAATGGATTTACATCAACCGCGGATGAATAAGGTAAGAAGAATTTGGTAAATGATGCAAAAGCAAAGAATATTATTATCAGTGGACTTATTGAATCTGCTTATCATAAGGTGTTGGGTTGTAAAACCACCAAAAATGTATGGGACAAGCTTGAGAATATATATGCAGGTGACTCAAATGTCAAAGAAGCAAAGCTTCAAATCTATAGAGAAAAATTTGAGAAACTCGGAATGAAAGAAGATTGTAACATTGCTACATACTTCCAATATGTTGATGAAATAACCAATACTCTGGAAGGATTGGGAGAGCTAGTTGACGAGAAGACTATTATACGAAAGATTCTTAGAATGTTACCAAGGAGATTCAACCCAAAGATATCTGTCTTAGAATACAGTGCAAATTTGGACAAACTCAGCAAGGAAGAATTACATGGAGTTCTCATAGCATATGAAATGAGACTTGATGAAGAAAAGGGTACTTCAAATCTAGAAACTGCGTTCGTTGCATCTAAGCAAACCAATAATGACAAACAACCTTCAATTGAAATGACATGCACCTGCAAGTGTGAAGAAAAGGGAGATGATGGAGAAGGTCTTTGAGATGAATAATATGCTTACTTTACGAGAAAACTAAAAACTGGTAAGGGAAAATTCAAAGGTAAACTTCCATTGATATGTTTCGGTTGTGGTGAGGTTGGGCATTTCGTAGTAAAATATCCAAACAAAAGTGATGGCAACTCAAAAGGAAAGAAAGGCTTTAAGAAATCCAACAAGCAAGGCAAAAATAAAGGATCCAAAAGGAACTTTCTCTCTAAAGAAGATAGCTCATCATCCGATGAAGAAAGTGACAGCAAAGAAGAAGCCAATGAGAAAGTATTGTTTATGGCCAAGCACAATAAACAAGAAGTATCAAACAATGAAGAAGAAGGGTTGACCATAGAAGAATTTTATGAGGATGCAATCAAGCTTATAAAAGAGCTCAATGCTAAGAAGATCCATTCCAACACTCTTGAAGAACAAGTTCAAGGTCTCAAAATTGAGGTTGAAGAACACAGATGTATTGAAGAGTCACTTCAAAAGAATTTGGAAGAAAGCAACCAAGAAAGGGAAGCATTAGAAGCTGAAGTAGTCTCACTGCGTAAGCAAGTGAAGAAGGGAAAAACTGTCCAAAACTATGCCAAAAACTCAAGGGCATTGGAAGAACTCATCAACAATCAACGATCTTACAACGACAGAACTGGCCTCGGTTACAAAGAAGAAGAAGCAGGACCTTCTACAACAAAATACAACGAACCTATGAGATCTGACATACATGTAGACTTCATTGGAAAAGATTCGCAAGCACATCCTTGGAAGACAATTCCTCGACGAAGATTTTGATTCAGGTACCAACATATTTTTCATGGCTATTATTATTCATGTGGAAAATTTGGTCATAAAGCTGTAGAATGTCGCACGTACCCTATGAACCAATACAATTCCAAGAGTTTCTTCAAATATGAACCTCCCAGGGCTCAACAAAACATCAATAGATTTGAAAATTTAAGAAATAATATGGAACGTTACAAATGTCAGAACTTTGGACACATAGCCAGAGACTACAAACTTGAAAATCCTTGAGAAGAATCTTCAAAGCCACAGAATGAACGAACATGGAAGAAGAAGAAGACTGATAATTGTGCTCTCGCTCTCAAGGCTCAAAAAAGGAAAGATGTGTGGTATGTTGACAGCGGTTGCTCAACGCATATGACTGGAGATAGAAGGAAATTTGTATCTCTGAAAGAGAAGAAGGATGGAACCATATCCTTTGGAAATGATGGATCTTCAAATGTTATAGGATTAGGTATTGTCACTCTTGGAAGCAAAGATGTTATAGCCAAGAATGTTTTATTGGTCGAAAACATGAATCAAAATCTGCTCAGTGTTGGACAAATGTGTGATCAAGGACACACAATGCTATTCAACTCCACAAAATGTGAAATTAGGAAAGGCAGGTATGGTAAAATTGTGGCTACAGCAAGTCGAGCTCAAAATGACATATATGTTCTAGATGAATCAACTAAAGCATGTCTACTAGCTAAAGAAGATGAAAGATGATTATGGCACAAATGAATGGGTCATATAAACTTTGACAATCTTGTCAGGATAAGCAAAAAGGAAGCAGTACGAGAAATGCCGAAATTCTCAAAACCTTCCAACACACTATGTGAGGCATGTCGGCATGGAAAGTAGACAAAAGTCCAAATTTAAAACAAAAGAACACTTTGCATCACATCCATTGGAGTTGATACATACTGATCTATGTGGTCCTATGAGAACAAAAGGCTTAGACGGAGAATTATATTTCCTGTTAATGATAGATGACTATACCAGGATGACAGTCGTCAGTTTCCTAAAGAAAAAATCTGAAGCATTTGAGTGCTTTAAGATCTACAAGGATTTGGTTGAAAATGAAACTAATTTGAAAATAAAGTGTTTAAGATCAGATAATGGTGGAGAATTCACTTCTAAATTATTTCAGCAATACTGTGACGAAAATGGAATAAAAAGGAAATTTTCAATAGCATGAACACCTCAGCAAAATGGAGTTGCTGAAAGAAAGAATAGGACCATATAGGAAATGGGTAGAACAATGTTGGACTCAAAATTGGATGAAAAATTCTGGGTTCAAGAAATTGATACGACAATCTTCATTATCAACCGAAGTCTTCTAAGAAATAATTGCAACAAGACTCCATATGAATTATGGAAATGAAAACCAGATAATGTAAAATATTTCAGAATCTTTGGAAGCAAATGTTATATCAAAAGAGAAGATCAAAAATTGGGTAAGTTTGAATCACGTGTTGATGAAGGTATCTTTGTTGGTTACTCATGCAAAAGAAAGGCTTATAAATGCTATAATCTAAGATGAAAACAGATAGTGGAGAGCATAAATGTTACATTTGATGAAGATGGTGTTCTAGCGAGTCATGATGAGGATCTAGAATCTTTGAAACTTGAGACAGAGGCTGAAAAAGACATAGATAAAATTGTAGAACAAGAAGCAACTATCAATGAGGAAGAAGTAAACAATGATCATCAAGATATACCATAACAACAACAAGAATCTCCTCAAAGGAGAACAAAAGAGTGGATTCAAAAGAACCATCCATCAAATCAAATCATTGGTGACATAAATGAAGGTTGACAGCTTCGTTCATCACAACAAGCTCACGTTGATTTTCTAGCAACCTTTGAGCCTAGTAGTTTTGAGGAAGCCAACCAGAATGAACATTGGGTAGGAGCTATGAATGAAGAATTGGATCAAATTGAGAAGAATAACACCTAGGAATTAGTTCCATGACCAAAAGATAAAAATGTCATTGGGACTAAATGGGTGTTCAGGAACAAATTGAATGAAGATGGGCAGGTTACCAGAAACAAAGAAAGATTGGTTTGCAAAAGCTATGCACAAGTGGTTTCGACGAAACATTTGCACCAGTTGCCAGAATGGAAGGCATCTGAATGTTTCTCGCCTATGCATGTTCAAGAAAAATCAAAGTCTACCAAATGGATTTTAAGTCAGCATTTCTGAATGGAAAATTAGAAGAAGAAGTTTACATCGAACAACCTGAAGGTTTTCTACTATCACAAAAAGAAGACTATGTCTGCAGGTTAAAGAAGGCTCTATATGGTCTCAAGCAGGCTCCCAAAGCATGGTATGCTCGTCTTGATGGATATCTATGTCAAAAAGGGTTCAAGAGAGGTACTGTTGATAGCAATATTTATGTACAAATAGATAAAGATAATTTAACAATCGTTGAGGTATATGTGGATGATATAATATTTGGTAGCAATGATGATCAACTAAGTAAGAAATTTTCTACAAAGATGCAAAGTGAGTTTGAGATGTATTTACTTGGTGAGCTGACATACTTCTTAGGGCTTCAAATATCTCAGCAAGAGAAAGGAATATTTATATGTCAAGCCAAGTACATCAAGGAAATGCTCAAGAAATTCAAAATGGAAGATTGCAAACTCGTCCTTACTCCGATGGTAACAGGTTGAAAATTGAGCATAGACGACTCATCTAAGGTTGTGGATCAAAGGTTGTACAGATCTATGATTGGTAGTCTTCTATATGTAACAGCCTCTCAGCCAGATCTTATGCAAGCAGTTGGACAAGTAGCAAGATTCCAAGTGGCACCAAAAGAATCACATATTATTGCCGTCAAAAGAATTCTTCGATATCTAAAGGGCATAGAAGAATATTTCTTTTGGTATCCCAAGGGTAATGATCTCATTATTCAAGCCTTTACAAATGCAGATTGGTGAGGAAGCATTGATGATCATAAGAGTACTAGTGGAGCAACATTCTATCTAGTTGGTTGTCTCGTATCATGGTTGAGCAAAAAGCAAACGTCAATCTCATTATCTACAACGGAAGCATAATACATTGCAGCAGCATCATGTTGTACTCAAGTCCTTTGGATGAAAAAAACTTTGCAATATCTTCAAGTACAATTCAGTGAGCCTATTCCCATATTATGTGACAACACTAGTGCCATCAACATCTCCAAGAATCTTGTCATGCATTAAAAAACAAAACACATTCTGATCAAATATCATTTTTTAGAGAAAAAGTTGCTGAAAAGAATATCAAACTTGAGTATGTTTGTACAAAAGAACAAATTGTTGATATCTTCACTAAACCTTTACCTCGTGAAGCATTTTAATATATTCATCAAAAGCTTGGGATTCTCCCAAGTTCGCATTAGATTACAGGTTTGCAGGACGGTTGTGTGTCAGGGGGAGTGGAAGTGTGTACAGGTCCGCAGGATGGTTATGTTTCAGGGGGAGTTACCCTTTGCCATTGATGTCAAAGGGGGAGAGAATTTTGTAGGAAGATTTGTCACGATCACAGAGGGAGTACTTGTGTTGCCATCAATGCCAAAGGGGGAGATTGTTGATCAGCGATTGTCATTGATGTCAACCCAAGCAGCACCAGGGGCTAACACAATATTGCATGGGAATTTTGACTACAAAATTAATATATTCTGGGTAAATAATTCTTTTTATGGTTTCTACTTGTCGATATGTTTCCGTTGATATATGGCATGCCATGTAATTCTTCACGGTTTGAGAGATATTCATGTTTGAAGTTTGTACCCCCAGTTAGTGGGCTAAAACCCCATGGGGTTGGGGCATGGGTCATTGAAAAGTCATAATTAATATTGTTTAAGCTCATAAAATCCCTCCCACGTTCACTTGTTGAAGTCCCTCTCAACTTAAGCATTCATATAAATTGTGATCTTCATTTCCTCCTTATGCAAGGGATTCGGCCATCTGAAACAGGTCATTGTGGAATTTTCACTCTAACTTTTTTTATACGAAGGTTAAGAAGCTGAAATTTTTATGAGGCGAAGCCAAAATCCTGAGAAAGTTGCAGTAAAAATTTCAGATCAAGGTGTGCAATATTTTTGGAGATAGGATCTGCGGAAGTCAAGGTTTTTGAAGGCTCCTGAAATACATCTCAAAGAAGTGACCTTGGTAAATTCGTCATAAATATCTCTCTGAGTATCGTATTGGAATTCTGTAAAAAGTGACAGATATCGGACAGTATGTAATTTTCTCTCTATCAATTTTAGAGACAAATGAAGCAACAATGACACGTTTCATACCGTACAAGTGCACTCTGCTGAAACAGTCCTTAATTAGGGCATTGTGAGAGATTGGGTATAACTCTCTCTTGAAGAGTCGAAATTGGGTCAGACCTGTGGAATTAGAAAGAAGACTCAGAGGAATACTATAGGACTAAAAACCAAATATTTAGGATTTGAAATAACTTAGATACACCAGTTTCAATATCGAGCCCCTAGAAGGCAAGAAAAAGCTAGATCATGTGTTGTCAAGGGTTGCAAAGGACCAGACTTTCTACGACAACAAAGCAGAGCAAGGTGCAGCAGAGGGTAGCATGACAAGAGAAGCAATCAAGGTGCATAACAACAGCAAGAAGTTCATCATATGAAGTCTTCAAGTGGGCAACACTGCATACAATCATTGTAAAGGTATCATTGTACTTAGTCATTGTAAATACATTATTGTACTTAGTAATTGTAAATACATTATTGTACAAATTGTACTAGTGTCTATCTGCCAAGGGTTGAAGAGGCAGTGTTGGGAGGTCTAGGATCATCATTAGGTGGTCGTGTCAAAGTTGGGGTTATGGTCTAGTATATCTTCTTCTTATGCATCATTCTATATCATTGTAAAGTGGACCATTTTCCCTGGTACGAGAGTCCATTCTTCTTTTATTCTTATATAGGGTGGTAGGGTCGTGCTAGGGTGAGTTGTAGCTCATTGGGTGTTGGGGAATCTATTCAGTAGACTACTGAAGAATCTCGAGCATTGGAGTTTCCATCCAGTGGGAGCTAGAGAAGAATTATTTTCTAGATTCTAGGAAGTTGGAGTTTTATTTTCAATTGGAGTTGAATATTAAAGAATTATTAGAAAAGAATTAGGTGGTTTTTGTCCCGGAGTGGGTTTCCACCTTAAAAACTGTGTGCATTTGTGTTCCTCTTGTTTGTTTCTATCATTGTACAAACACTAATAATAATTGAAGATTAACTAATGCTCTAATTGAAAGGAATACTGATTCACCCCCCCCCCCAGTATTTCCAACAAAATCAATCAAATGAAATCAGTCTACTCATTTCATAACAGAATAACTGCGTACATCTCTAAAAGTTTTGATCCTTGAGTAAAACAAAAAGCTTCAATAGGTCACAACAATAATTCTGAATGGAATCGAGACTAGGATAGACTAACTCTTCCTAGCTCTAGCTCTACTCTATTTATTCTATAGGGCAGTTGCTGACAACTCCCTTGAAAATGGTGATTAAGTCCACTTTGACTCCAAGTAAACATATATTGAGTACCCTTTGTCTTCAGCTTCTTGGCTGCCTCTTGGAATTCGATTTTCTGGGAGAGAATCTTTGGGATCCTTCGGCTGCCTTTGAGGGTGAACAATCCTCCTATATTTTCTCCTTGATATCTCCTCCAAGTCTTTGTGATAAAATATTTATAAAAGTGTTTAACAAATCATGATTTTCTGCACTCAACCTTATATTAGGCACTCAGAGTATGTTAGCCTTAATCACCACCTATACTAGCATTATAAACCCAAATAATAATAAAAATACAAGAAAAAGAGATCTAAGAAGGAAAAAAGGTGACTATTAACCCCTCCAAATATGTCTAATGATGGAGCTCATCATCACCCCCCTACTGAATGGTTGCTCATCCTCTGAGCAATTGATACTCCTCCTCCATTTCCTTCAAAGCATTAACAGCCCCCCTGATTTCCTGTGGAAGAAGTGTGTGAGTTTCCGCAAGTGGGTAAAATCCATAATTCTTTTCTACTTTCTCCCATTCTCTATCTTGTGCATCTGTTTCCCTTTCATCAGTTAGCCCCAACAGCAAAGGTGGGCTGACATTTAGTCCCAACCATCAGATTTTTTTGGCCTGCATGGCCCTTTTGTATAATGGTGCCATTTCTAATGTACCCCTTAGTCTTTCTGGAGTATGATACTCCCTGTTCTTGAGGCTATGTGGGAGGCTATTCCATCTCCTCTGGTTGGCCATAATGCACTCCTCTTCTATATGCCTAGAAAAATCATCAAATTGGCCTATCACCTAGTTTTGAGTCTGAAGGTAGCTTTCAATGAGTGCAGGGTCCTTTTCAATCTCTCGATGGTTAAGGATGACTCCTCTTGGGCTGAACACTTCTGGTCTAAGATATAAGGGTTATCTTTTTCTTCTTCCCATGACCTTCCATATCCCTTTGGCTTTATTGTCCTCATTCGCCATCCAGGATTCTAGAGCCATTAACTACATATCCCCCATTGTAGGATTGGGGTCCCAAAGCTCCAGATTTTCCAGAACCAAGTTATGCATGTAAAACTCTGCCATCTTTTCCTGATTAGCCATGTTGGCTTGCTTGTAGAACTTCATGAATTGTCTAAAATATTGGAAAGGGAGTGATCCATGGGAGGCTAGAGTGTTGATTTGAAATAGAAGCCATTGTTCTTTGAGGTACACAACATATGAGTCAGAGGGGAATCTGTACTGAAGGGCTTCTATGCATAAGTCCTCCATGGTGGCTACTTGATCCTCTTTTTGCTGCAATTGCTGCTTTAGTGCTACATTCTTTGTCTATGCCTTCTATGCCTTCTCCTTCAAAGATATTTCTTTGAAGCTTTCCTCCCCCGTTGGAGATTCTTCAATGATGATCGGGCTTAGGGGAGAAGTTTCTAGTTTCCTCTGATTCTTGTCAGCTCCAGAATACCTAGAGGTTTTCATTTTTCCTTTTGCGCTCAGAGGAGCCATGGTGGTAGTTATATTTGTGTAGTGAGGGGATGTGACACTGGGTTGTGAGTCTGTGTCTCACCCACTTTCTGTTATCTCTATGACTTCTATGACCATCTCTTCTGTTTTTCTTTGGCCCTTTGTCTCTCTCTCTTCTTCTTCTAGTTATTCTTGCTTCTGCTGGTTCTTCCTCTTCTTCTTTTTGGTTCTTCTTCTTCTTCTTCTTTATGGTTCTTCTTCTTCTTCTTCTAAAAATTGTCAATTCAATGTTTTGGATGAGACAACATCTCCTTTTATTAGATGAAGCAACTAAATTTGGAGTGCCAATATATCTCCGCTCAACTCCAGTTTTGTCGTAGACAATTGGTTCCTTATCCCTGTTAATTCAGGATGGACTACGCATTTTCCTGCCCTCGTTCTCCTGTAATCCATTGATTTAAAATTTTTATTTTGCATGCCCAGGTGGCATGTACTCCCAGATTTATTCCAGTCATACCTCACAGTGGTGGCCGAGTTAACTGGCCACCTTTTTGCCCCTTAAACTCATAAGTCTGCAAATTAATTATTTCTGGCTATTATGAATGCGTAGCAAGGGGTGAGAGCTTATACCTAAGTTTACCTATTGTTCCCAAGGTGGTTGTATGAGCTGGAGGTTTGAGACAAGCCTTTTTAGATGCTACGTTCCTCACCATATTCCTATTCTCTGAGTGAGCAGCTTTCTGAATGAGCTACTAATATTTGTATGTTGTTTCTTTTTGTTGTAGATGTTGCGTGGGATGCTTGATATGCCATGGCTAGCATTCTCATTCTCCTATAGTCTGTTATGCGGTTTCCCTTGTTGTTCTTCTTGGAAGTACATGAACAATTTTGTTTTTGAAGGAACTTCCTGATGTTTGTAACAGTTTGTTTATGTGCTGCTTCTCTTGCTACATTGTGCTCAGGAATGGAGGAGTGTGGTGTATGGAGGTGATGGATGAAGTTATGAATATGAATGGAGTGAATGATGGGACGGATGGCAAGATAGAAGAAGGGAAAAGAATATGAATGCTTCCCTGTGTTTTCCAAAAACTAGTAACAACCTGCAAAACAACAAACACAGAAAAATATAGTGATGTAGATGCATTTCTTTTTTTTGGTTTTGTTCTTCTTCTTTTTTCGAAAGCTGCCTCCATGGAGGTTTTCAACCCACAAACTTACCTTGAGAACCTCAGAGAGGTTTTCACCCATGGATCTTTTTTTTTGGAGCAAGTAAGCTGCCTCCATCGAGGTTTTCAACCCACAAGTTTTTTCTTTTTTTCTTTTGTCTTTTTTTATTTCAAGAGGTGTTGGAAACTATGGAGTTTCCCATCAGATACACCTCTCTGCTTATTGAATTGATGAATTCTTCCCCTGACAAAGGCTTCTTGTAAATTTTAAGTCTGTGACCATTGACAAGCAAGGGGATCCCTTGCTCATCTATGGTCTTGATTTGAACTACGCCATTGACAAGGCATTTATCCACTGTGTAAGGCCCCAACCATCTTGTCATCAGCTTGCCTTTGAAGTATTTAAACCTTGAATCATACAATAGTTCCCAATATCCTTCTTGGAAGGTATTTTCTTTGATGTTCTTTTCATGCCATACCTTCCTTTGCAGTTGAACTACCTATGTGTGAAGAAGTGTTTTCATTATGAACTCATCCAATCCATTTAGTTGCAACAACCTCTATTTTTGGGAATTTGAGAGATCTAGATTTAATTCAGTTTCCATTCATAAATTATTGAATTCAAACTCAACTGAAATTAGAGCTTTCTTACCATAGACTATTTCATAAGGAGTGAATCCTGTTGTTGTCTTCCAAGTGGTGTTGTAGGCCCAAGTAGCTTCTACCAATCTATCTGCCCAATATTTTTGCTGTCGTTCACAACCTTGGTGAGGATTCTTTCTAAAGCTCTGTTAGTTACTTCTACTTCGCCATTCTCTTGAGGGTGATAGGCAGTAGAAGTTCTATGCTTAATCTTGTGCTTCCTCAAAATATTTTCAATGAGGTGAGATGTGAATTGTGATCCCTGATGTGTGACTATTTCTTTGGGATATCAAAATTTGTAAAACACATTCTCCCTCAGAAATTTTGCTACTTTGTCTTCAGTTGCTACCTTCACTGTTTTTGCTTCAGCCCACTTTGTCAAGTAATCAGTGCAGACTATGATATGTTTATTTTGTCCGGATGGCAGATCGATAGGTCCGAAAAAGTCCATGCCCCACTTGTCAAATGGCTCAAGAGCCACCTGAGGGTGTAAAGCCATTTCATCCCTTTGTGTGGGTTTTCCCATCCTTTGGCATTGGTCACACTTGCTGGTGTATCTTCTGGAGTATTGGTGAAGGGTAGGTCAATAGTAACCTACCTGTGAAAATTTGTAAGCGGTTCTCTTTGCAGCAAATTGGCCTCCACATGGGTTGTCATGACATTCAGAGAGGATATCAAAAACTTCTTCCTCCCTCACACATCTTCTTAGGATTTGATCAGGGCCTAGCTTGAAGAGATTCCCCCCACTCCATGTGAAAGGGGCGTTTTTTTCTGATGATTCTTCTCCTCTCCCTGAATGAAAGATTAGGAGGGAGTCTTCCAGCAACCAAGTAGTTGGCTATATTAGCAAACCATGGTGAGAGTGTTGATATGGAAAAGAGGTGCTCATCCGGCAGCTGGTCATCCACCATTCCTTCTTCACCTGTAGGGAGAACTAACCTGGACAAAAAATATTCAACCACATTTTCCTTTCCAGGTTTATCAACAATAGTCAAATCAAATTGCTACAAAAGTAACAACAATCTAATTATTCTAGCATTAACATCCAGTTTTTTCATTAAATACTTTATGGTTGCATGGTCAGTGTTAACAAAGGTCTGATATCCAGTGACATAATGCCTGAATTTTTTCAATGCACGGAAAATGGCCAACATCTCCTTTTCTGTAATAGTATAATTCATCTCAACTATGGACAAATTCTTGCTGATGAAATAAATGGCAAAAGGGATTTTTTCCTCTAATTTTATTAATGCTGCCCCTATATCTTTGTCAGATGCATTAGTGTGGATGTGGAAAGGCAGAGTCCAATTTGGACCTCCAAGGATGGGGGCAGTAGTCAACTGCTTCTTAATGAGGTCAAAAGCCTCTTGACAAGGACCAGACCAAATAAACTCAGAATCTTTGGCCAATAACCCAAATAATGGCGAAGCCATCTTGCTGAAATTTTTTATGAACCTTCTATAGAACCAACTAAGCCCAAGAAAATCCTGACATCTTTCTACTTTTGAGGAGCATGTACCATTTTGATGATAGTCATTTCGTTTGGTTCTACCTATATTCCTGCTGGGATATGGAGTGTCCTAATACAACCCCTACTTTCTTTAAGAATTCACACTTCTTTGGGCTTAAGGAGAGATGCATCTCAATGCACCTTCTTATTACTTTACCCAAATTAAGCTTCCTGGAACTCATCCCCATATGGTGTGAAATCATCCATGTAAATTTCGACAGAGTCATGGAGTAACTCAGAAAAGAGGCTCAGGACAACTCTCTGGAAGGTGGCTGAGGCATTGCATAACCCAAAGGGTAGGACTCTATAAGGAAAGGTACCCCAAGGGCAGGTGAAAGTAGTCTTATCCTAGTCTTCAAGGTTTTTTTGAATCTGATTGTACCTACTGAACTCATCTAAGAAGGAAAAGAACTTCTTCCTTGCAAGGCCGTCTAGGACTTGGTCTATAAAGGGCAAAGGGAAATGGTCTTTCTTGGTGGCTTTGTTAAGTTCCCGATAATCAACGTAAATTCGCCACTTCCCATTCTTATTTGGGACTAGGAAAAGAGGAGATACCCACTCATTGTCAGATATAGGATATATGAACCTCGCACCCAATCATTTCTGCAGCTCTTCTTTGACTATGTCCTTTAGAGGCAGGTTCATTCTTCTTTGGGGTTGTCTCACAGGATTGCATCCTTCTTTGATGTAAATGTGATGTCTACATACTGAAGGATCCATCCCTTTCATGTCCTTGTAATCCCAGGAAAATGCTTCAAGATTTTCTTTCAAAAGCTGGCATAGCTGCTTCTCTTCTTCATTTTAGAGGTTTGGGTTGATTTTCAAAGCTCTAGATGGGCCAAACTTGACAGCCCTGCTGATTTCATAGGTTGTCTCAACTGATTGCACTTCCATCCAAGGTTAGATTTCAGAATATTTAACTAAGGTTTCGAGAGGAGTGTTAGTGGAGGACTGGTTTTGAATGGCGTTGTCGATGAGTTCATCTTCATCAAACTGCCCCCCTCTAAGGATAGTTTCTATGGTACACATAGGGGCAGTGTTATATAACTCATCTTCTTCATCCTCCAACCATATAGGGAGATCATGATCAACGGAAGGCTGGGTTGGAGGATATAACACTAGCTGTTTAGACAAAGGCCCATTTTTTATAGTCATGTTTCCTACCCGACAACTAATATAAGTGTCTGTAGTGGCTAACCAAGGTCTCCCTAAGATGAGAGGATAACCATTTTAACTTTTCTTTTGGCTGCAGGACGAAGAAATTTGTAGGATAATCCTAGGAGTCAATGGTAACCATAACATCCTCAACAATTCCTTCCGGAGTTACTATAGACTGATCTGCAAGTTGCAGAACTGTTGTGCTTTTCCTCAAGGTCCCTTGGAGATTAAGTTTAAACATAGTTTCCTTGGTCATGATATTGATGGTAGCTCCTAAATCAATCAGAGTTTTGGGGACCACGACACCATCTATATGTACATCAACAACTGGACTACCAGGGTCCAGGTATTTTGGAAATATCACCTTCCCTAGCATCAGGTCAGACAGTTGTCCCACCACATTGATGGTGGGGGTATCTCTCTTCCTCCTTCTAGGTTTCTTGAAGCAATTTTCTTTGATGAGCCTATTGTATATAGGGACATCCTTAATGGCCTGAAGAAGTGGTATCTCCACACAAACCTTTTCCAATTCTCCCAGGAGTTCAGTCTCCTCTGGGGTGTGATGACTAGGGTGGATCAAGTGCTCGGGAAAAGGAGGTTGCTGGATATGAGTGTTATCTTCTTCCTTTTCCTCCTCAACCTCTACAGGTGGAGATGGGGAATGGTTGTCTGGGAGTACTCTTCCCGACTTGAGATTAACCTCCTGTATCTCCACATCATAAGCTGGATGGGATGTTTCTCCACTGGGAGCCTATTATGCTTGTCTGTTGTTCAGGTTCGGATTGGGCTGTGCTGGTATAGGTAGCCTAGGTGGAGCAACATGAGTAAGATGACGTTGTGGTTGGGGTGGACACATTAGAGTAGGTATTTTATTTTCTTTATGCCTCCACCCTTGGGATGGATTGTTCCACTGAGGTTGTTGTGGAACATACTGCTGAAATGATTGGTTTACTGGTTGAGGATGATATGAAGGGTTGTGTTATCACCCAAAAATTTTCAAAACATCATTTTGTCAACTCTGTTTTTGATCATGGTCTCAAAATGGGTTTGAAAGTCATTTTAGGTTTTGGTTACAGGTAGGTTAATGGTTTTTATAAGTTTAAAGGTCACCATTGAATTCAAATAAAGTCTTTAGAGGTCCATTCCATGATCAAATACTCACATTTTTCATTTAGGGATCATTTCATAAGGTTTTGGGTTAAATTTCTGTAATTAGCCAAGAATCCTCCGTTTCATAGCATCGCTAGTTCAAAAAAGAGGATTTGCGCTATGAAAGCATTGATACTTTCGTAGTGCAAACTGCGAAAAATACACTGTGGGTGCTACGAAAGCGCAGTTTCTTAATTGTCTTGTCAATTAAGCCAAAATCTGTCAGAATCCATTGGGCAATGATAGGATAGGGGTATGGTGAGTCAGTTAGAGATAAGATTCAATGTACTTACCTGACTCACAGTCATCATTGTCATGTTAGGGCATGAGTTAAGCATCATTCAGTTATGAGATGACACCTTAAATTCAAAATCTTTCCTAATTTGGTCATTCTCGTTTTCATTTGCTTCTATACGAGTGCCTAAGCTCTGAAGCAGTTAATCTAAGCTTGTGGGTGTTCTATACAAATTTTATCTTCCATATTCTCAAGCGAGGTTGTTCCATAATCAAGAGAAGCTATTTCATATCCTAATCAAGCGAGGTTGTTTTACAGATTCAAGAGAAACTGACAGGTTTTTCTAAGAAGCATGGCAGAGGAGAAGAAAGTCCACAGAGGGGAACATTGCTTAAGATATGAGCCTGAAAATGTGAAGGATATAATTGAAGATCAAACAGTGATAGAGGATTTTAGCAAAGTAGGTTGTCTCCATTTTTGTGAAAATCTGCAGGGTTTCCACACACAGGTGTCTAAAGAATTTGCATTAAACTTCAGTGGAACAACTACCAAAGTTGGGATGTTAAATGTGTCAGTCATACTTGAGATTATTGCTTCTATGACAGAAATACCAAGGGGGAAAGATACTTGGTTTAAAGGTTTTAATTTTGACATGGAACCATGCAAGGAATTCATGAAACCTGAGTATGTAGATATGGACCTGAACAATTCAATACCTAGAAGTTGTATCAAAGACACCTATGCCAAGATGTTGTTCAACATTCAAAGATACTTTACATGTGAAGGCAGGTACCACAAAGTTTATACTTATCATTTGAAGCTGCTTCTACATTTCACAGGTATGACATCACTAGATTTTCCCTTTTACTTGCATAGGAGCCTTGCCAAAATGTTTGATAAAGTACAAGCCAAATCTGATGGTTGTGAAGCATATTTGTTTCACCATGGTTTTATAAATTTATTGGTTTTGAATGAGCTTCATAAAATAAGCAGGGATTGGTATTAATTTTTGTTTATGAATGGATTTGAACTGGAAAACCGAACCCCAGCTAGAAGCCCTAAAACTAAAGGGACTCCTTCACCACCAGTAGCAGAGTCTAGTCAGCCTGTAGTTGCAAAATCAAAGAAGTTTCTGAAGTTGAAACCAAGGAAACAAGTTGAGAAAAGGACAGAGAAGACATAAGTTCTTTTTGCAGCAACTCCATAAACTGCAAAACAGAGGTGAAAAGGGTGTCAAAGAGGCTAAACAAAATAAGTGGCCAGCAAGCAGGAAATCAAGAGAGTGACAAGAAGCCAAGAAGTGGCATCAAAGGGAAAAAAAGTTGTTTCAGGTACAAAGGACAGCCCAATGATAAAAGGAAATTTAGATGACATCCTTCATGCAATTGATATAGAGGAATCACCCATTGTGCAAGCTGATTTCATTGGAGTAGATGAACACAAACATAAAAGTGTTAAGTCAGCAAAGAAACTTGAATTTGAGGGTGAAAATGTAGCCTTTATCTTTCAAGCAAGGAAAACTTTAATTAGGCATGCTAAGAAGCTCAAGGAAGGAATTAAGGAGGTCCAAGAAACTATTAAAATATTCAAAGACCCTGAAGAGGTGGTTGAACTCTCATCAGCAACAGTGGAGCATGCAGTTAGTATAAAAATGAAGGAAAATGAAGAGGTGACAGAGTGTCAACATCTTGAGGAGAAAACGAGGTTAGCAAATCAAGAGATTGCTATGATGAGGAAGAGGGCCAGAAAGCATATTGTTGAGAAAACAGAGTTCAAAATAATGAAGGCAATATGGGAAGGCCAATCTGGTTCTAGGTCTGAGATTCCAAGCAGTGCAGAACAATTTTTTACATGGACAGTTCCAGCCATCAAGGAAGAAAAATTTGGCAGAGTGATCAATACTCACTTGAGAGCCAGTAATAGAAGAATAAGAGACCAAGTGGAGGATTTGGAGCTACAACTGAAACTGACTCAAGATGAACTAAGAAACAAAGGCACAGAATGACAAATTATTAAAAAGTCAAAGGCCAAAATCAAAGGGAAAATGGAGTAAATCTCATGAAATTTGGGTTTTTAGTTCACATGACTGTTTGTTTTGATTAAACCAGTGGTATTTTGAAGTTTTGGTACATTTTTTGTTTGAATTTTGAAGAAATCTGGACAAAACTACTCACTCAGCAATTTCGTACCACAAACCGTGCAAAAAGGGTGAAAAGCGTTACGAAACTGCTGTAGCAACTTTTTTCACCCTTTGTCATAAATTTTTGGAGGGAAAATGTGTGTATTGTGACCTAAAATTGCTAGGGAAGTTGTGTTAAGTGAATATGAAGATAACCCTAGAGGAAAGAAAACAAAATTTTGAAGGCGAATGGGTTAAAAGACTGCAATACGAAAAATGCTATGAAACTGTGTTGTTTTCGTAGTGCAGGTGTGTTTCTGCTATTTTGGATAGTTTGATGGTGATTTTGTACAGCTGGCACTTAAGGATGATTTTGGGAATATGTTATTTCAGTTCCTAACAACAAATAACCTTGAATTCATGTGTTCATAGTGGTCAGAGTGTCTCAAGAACACAAATAATCCTAAGCCTATAAAACAAGTGTTGGAGCTTATCATTTGGATTTGACCTTATGGGAATACAGTTGGAAAATTATATAATATAGTTTAGATAAGGTTGTTATGAGTAGAGTTAAGGAGTTTGAGTCCTATTTGTAATAGGATTGTTCATTAGGTTTTCAGTTGTCATTTTGTAATAAATACCATGTCACATGGTTAGGCAAGGTGTCAAAAAATAGGAATTTGATGTATCTAGCTCAGGATAAGGTTATCCTATGTTGTAAATGATCTATAAAGATTGTAGAAATTTGAATAATAGATGATTTATTCACCGAGATTATCCTGATTACACACTATTTGAGCTTCATGCATAATACATAACCTCTTCTACCATTGATCATCAATTTGCGGAATTAAAAACAATCGCATGCGCACATTGAAACATTAATCAATCACACATATCAACATAGTATGTAATGGGGTAAGCTTACAGCTGAAAACCTCAAACTATCTGTATATTATAATGATAGAGAACATGTAACAATCATAGTACAAACTCCTCACAAGCTCTCAGCACTATCTCCAATTGTTACACACTACACAAGCTCAGATATGAACAAGTCACAAGTTCAAATCTCCTCCACCTGTTAGTCTGCCTCTACTGCGCAATCCAAGATGGTTAATTGTGAGATCCAAGTTCGAATCCCCTTGGCTTGTACTGCACAATCCTCATTGGAAATCTCAATCAATGTGTGTGCAAATCTCATGCACAGCTATATTCACAACTAATAGTAGACTCACCCTTTCACCCACCTCTAACAGTGGTCTCCACTGAACTGTCCATGCAATGCAGTTAACTGATGTATTCTTTAGTTGATTTATGAGTTAATAATTAGTGAATTAATTAATAATTAATTCACACCACTCATCACTAGTGTATTTATCAGTTAGACTAAACACAACTAGTTCAACTAAGTTAAACCGAACACAACTCCATCAACTATCTCATCAACTCCACCAAACTCTGCCACATGAGTTCTAACTGAAGTCAACCATGCAATAGCTCAACTAAACCCTAGGAATAGCGTAATTCCTTCTGTCAGCTGCATGTGCCACATCCGTAGCTCGAACTGAAGTGCTGCAAGAGGATAAGATAATGTTTATAGTCCAAATATTATTAAGAGCTAATAATATTCGACTGATCTATTTTTAGACTGGCAGTCTAAAAATAGACTCCGCCCAGTATATCTAAAAATATAGGTCCATCTATTTTTACCAACTTGACCAACCATCCATAAATATCATCCTGCAACTCATAGACCATGATCCATATGTCTAAAAATAGACATAGTCTAAAAATAGACTTTGCGCCAAAAATAGCCTGCGGGCCCACTTAATGAAGGCGACTTCTCTTCACTAAGCTCCATCATCTTGTTGCATTCTCAAAACTCCCTCTCAACAAGATATGGATTATCTGCAACTCCTATCCTGCCTCTGTGATATTCGAATTTTCTCCTGGTGAGCACCTTCGTCAAGATATCAGCATCCTGATCCTCCGTGGGAATGTATGAAAGTAACATGATCCTCTGCTGCACACAATCTCTGATATGATGGTACCTGATGTCGATGTGTTTGGATCTATCATGAAATACTGGATTAGCCGAGAGTTTAATGCAACTCTGGTTATCACAATAAATCACAGTAGGCTCCAAGTGTGACCCGAACAACCCGACCAGAATCTTCCTCATCCATATGGCCTCGCATGCAGCCAAGCTTGCTGCCATATACTCAGCCTCTGCTGAACTGAGTGCCACGGATCTCTGCTTCCTGCTGTACCAAGAAACTGCTGTCGACCCGATACTGAAGATCCCTCCAGATGTGCTCTTTCTGTCCGTTGGGCTCCCTGCCCAATCTACATCCGTGAAGCCACATAGCTTCACCTCATCCTCCTGTCTGTACCACAAGCCATATCCCGATGTGCCTCTAAGATAACGCAATACATGCTTGCCTGCCTTCCATAAGAGCTTGGTAGGCTTAACCATAGCTTGCGAAAGCTGGTTAACAGCATAGCATATATCGGGTCGTGTATTGACCAGATACATAAGCGACCCCACCAACTGTCGATAAACAGTGGCATCCACTACCTTCGCTGAAGTAGCATCCTCCTTCCTCCATCCACCAGGAAGAGGAGTATCAACAGGCTTGCAGCCATGCATGTTGAACTTCTCCAGTATCTCCCGGGCATACTTACCCCGAGAAACAAATAGTCCACCACTGCGCTGCCAAATTTCCAATCCCAGGAAATAATGAAGGAGGCCCAAGTCCTTCATCTCAAACTCCTTTGCAAGATCAGCCTTGCATGAGTGTATCAACAGTTCATCACCTGTCAAAATCAAATCATCTACATAAAGTACAATGATCAGCAACTTACCCTCCACCAAAATCTGGTATAGGTTAGGATCCGCCTCACTCTTGGAGAATCCAAGTCTGGTGAAATAACTGTCTATTCGTGTGTACCAAGCACGAGGTGCTTGTTTCAACCCATACAACGCTCTCTTGAGCCTGCACACATGCGACTCGCTGCTGAAGATCTCGAAACCTTCGGGTTGCTCTATGTACACCTCCTCCTCAATGACTCCATTGAGGAATGCAGTCTTCACATCCATCTGATGAATGTGCCACCCCATCTGCGCTGAGGGAGTCTGGTTTACCATCATCGCCCATCTCTATGTGCACTCCAAGATCTTTCTCATCCAGATCAGAAAACAAATCTCGATCTCCTGTCATGTGAAAAGACGCACCACTGTCCAAGAACCAAACTGAACCCATCACACTTGATACCAAGCATGCGATCAGCGAAAAATCCAACTCAAACTGCGAGGCTAAGGCCTCTCCCGCTGCAGATCCAGCAGCCTGCTTATTTTTCTTCTTCTGCGGACAATTTGTGGCATAATGTCCGTGCTGGTGACAATGAAAGCACTTCACCTTGGACATGTCCTGCTTCTTGCCTTTCGCACCGGATTGAGAAGATTTATTTCTCTTCCCCTTCTTTGCTTTGGCAGCCAAAGCACAATTCTCTTCATCATATGCCTTTGATGAAGATCCATCCCTGGTACTCCGCCTTATCTCCTCTTGCACAAGATCCGACCAAAGTCGCTCCCATCCTGGCAATTTCTACCGACCATTGACAGAATCCTAATAGGAATGCCAACTCTTCAGAAGACCAAGGAGAGCCAAGCTCACCAAGTCCTCATCATCTACAGTCACCCCCACACTTCCCAGCTCATCCCTGCATTGGGTGAACTTCGTGAGGTACTTGGGCATACTGTCGCCTTTCTCCATCTTTATGTTTTTGAGTTTATCCTTGAGCACCAACTTCCTCTGGTCGCTCTTGCTTTGGAATAAATCTATCAACGCTTTCCACATCAAGTATGGAGAATATTTTCCATGCAAGCTGGACACTATGTGATCCTTCACACCCTCCAACAGAATCCTTCGACACTTTGTTGTCTTCCTTTGCCAAGCCTCAACCAAGGATGCATCGCTAGGCTTTGGAAATTCAGCATCTATGAACTCCTTCAGCCCATTGTCATCGAGCACCACCTCCATCCTATCCTTCCATGCAATATAATTCGAGCTGCCCTCAAGGGAATACTCCAATCGAAATCTGTTGAAAGACATCCCAACTTCGACACCAAGAAAACACTGCTGTAAATTTGAATTCCACTAGCTCAAAACTCAACCGCTTCTGATTTGAATTTGTGAGAACAAAGTATTTCTAGCACAGAGATAGACTGTAGGGGAATTTACTGGATTTTTCACCTTTCAAAGAAAGGATGAATCCAGAGGCTACCTGGCCCTCTTACAGACTCTGCCTACAGAAATAAAATGTAATCACTGTAATAGATCCGATGATCAACTTTGCTCCGATATCATGTAGAAATTTGAATAATAGATGAGTTATTCACCGAGATTATCCTAATTACACACTATTTGAGCTTCATGCATAATACATAGCCTCTTCTACCATTGATCATCAATTTGCGGAATTAAAAACAATCACATGCGCACATTGAAACATTAATCAATCACACATATCAACACAATATGTAATGGGGAAAGCTTACAGCTGAAAACCCCCAACTATCTGTATATTATAATGATAGAGAACATGTAACAATCATAGTACAAACTCCTCACAAGCTCTCAGCACTATCTCCAATTGTTACACACTACACAAGCTCAGATATGAACAAGTCACAAGTTCAAATCTCCTCCACCTGTTAGCCTACCTCTACTGCGCAATCCAAGATGGTTAATTGTGAGATCCAAGTTTGAATCCCCTTGGCTTGTACTGCGCAATCCTCATTGGAAATCTCAATCAATGTGTGTGCAAATCTCATGCACAGCTATAGTCACAACTGATAGTAGACTCACCTTTTCACCCACCTCTAACACTGGTCTCCACTGAACTGTCCATGCATTGCAGTTAACTGATGTATTCTTTATTTGATTTATGAGTTAATAATTAGTGAATTAATTAATAATTAATTCACACCACTCATCACTAGTGTATTTATCATTTAGACTAAATACAACTAGTTCAACTAAGTTAAACCGAACACAACTCCATCAACTGTCTCATCAACTCCACCAAACTCTGCCACATGAGTTCTAACTGAAGTCAACCATGCAATAGCTCAACTAAACCCTATGAATAGCGTAATTCCTTCTGTCAACTGCATGTGCCACATCCGTAGCTCGAACTGAAGTGCTGCAAGAGGATAAGATAATGTTTATAGTCCAAATATTATTAAGAGCTAATAATATTCGACTGATCTATTTTTAGACTGGCAGTCTAAAAATAGACTCCGCCCAGTATATCTAAAAATAGAGGTCCATCTATTTTTATCAACTTGACCAACCATCCATAAATAGAATCCTGCAACTCATATACCATGATCCATATTTCTAAAAATAGACATAGTCTAAAAATAGACTTTGCGCCAAAAATAGCCTGCGGGCCCACTTAGTGAAGGCGACTTCTTTTCACTAAGCTCCATCATCTTGTTGCATTCTCAACAAAGATGAAGAAGTCAAAATGCTAAGGGTTGGAAATTTTTAGCAAAAATACTGTGTTTATTGTATGTGACTAGTTTTCAGCTTAATACAAAGTTTTCTACTTAGCCAACTCAAGATTCATAAAGGGTTCTAGTGTGTTCTTGTTCTAATGGAATATTTTTACTATCCTATTGCAGTGGTGTTTGCTTATGTTACTCATAATTCATCATTTATGCTCTGACTTCCTTCATAGACAAACTGACTGTGTGTTTTACAGTTTCACATGTGTTTCTCAGGACTAGAAATCTGATATGCTTTGACTTCCATGCTGAGTAGATTGTTTTGTTTTACTGAAGCTATTTTGACTCTATAAGCCCAATGTGCACTTGCTAATTTGATTTACAGCCAATTTCTATCATTTATCTGCTTATTACCCCACTTAGAGTTAGCCATCTATATTTCTATCAAAAATCATTAACCCTTGAGAGAGCCCTCTCAGGTTGAGGAGGCTAAGCCTCAATCAAAATATTGGTTTGAAACAGTTACATAAGATTGATTTGATTGGCAGCCTATCAAGTCTAATTTTGTGATAACAGGTAGGAACCATGTAGGAGGTGTAGACTAGGATGAAGGAGTGGGGATGTACCAAGGTTTCATGGGTGCACTATGATTGTTGTAATAGTAAGAGTGAGGTGCACCTTATATACCTTGTTGATATGGCCGAGGGCCCTGAGGCCTCCTCTGGTTAATGAAACAGAGTTTCTCTAGAATTGTTTCCCCACCTTGATATATAGCTTTAAGTCTAGGTAAGGAGGGACACTTGTCTGTGGCATGATTCTCTTCGCAGACTAAGCAAACCTATATGACATTCAGTGGACATTCATTCTTGGGTGTTTCCTAGTACATCTAGGAAAAAATATGTGAGGGCCCTCTCTAGTTCCTCTTGCTTCCTTTTGACCTGCATTGTGTTTGTTTTCAAAGAAAAGGTGTGAAGCATGTCACTCTCGAAGTCCTCTAGCATGTTTCCAATATCATGTTTTATGAAGATGGAAGAGGAATAGGTATTGGATGTACTTTGGCTAGCTCTGCCCTTTTTCCTAAATTCCCTAGAATGGTTCCAGAAGAAATTTTTGATTGTTTCATAGGGTTGTTGGTATATATCCCCTCCTGATAACATATTCAAGGTTTCTATCATATTTTCACTGATCCATCGAATTAAGTACAATTTTGAGTGAGTTAGGATCAAGAGTACAATTTGATCTCTTATAGTTCAATTGAAACCTCTCTTCATAATCCTCTAGGGTTTCATCAAGCCTTAGAGTCATCCTAAATATCTCATCCTTAGTTTTCTTAGACCTACAATAGTCTTTGTACTTGATGCTGAAGGTCTCTTCCATCTGTGCCCAGGTAGTGATGCTATCCCCAGGGAGACCCATGAACCAGTGCAAGGCTGCATCCTTAAGGGTGGATGGGAATAGCTTCAACTTCTGATCATCAGAGGTGTAGTCATAAGTCCTACAGACAACAGCAAATTAAAACATGGATGTGTTAGGGTCCTCATAGGTAAGTCCATGGATATGTGGAAGAGCTAAGGGGCTAATGTTTTTCATCTTTGTGTCCCCATATGCCTTTCTTATGGGAAAGGCTCTCAAAGTCCCAGCCATGGTTAAGATAGGTGAAGCAGGGCCCTCAGTTGAAACAAGGTCTTGTTCTTCTTCCCTAATAGGATCCTCAAAATATTAAGAAGGCTCTCCTAAAGGGGGTTCAATCTCACTGCCACTGAAGAAGAGTGAAGGGTGGCTAGGATGTGTTGTGGGGGTTTTAGGTAAGGTCTGTCTTTGGGTATTCCTAGTCCTACGAGGCATGAAAATCATATATTTCTTGTACTTTTTCAATATTTCTGAAGAGACATGAAAAGAAAGGAAAGAAAAAAATAATGGTAAAAAAAAATTAAAATATCTACTAGACACCTCCCCGACAACGATGTCAAAAAGTGGTGAGCCCTGGTATTGCACCAAGAGTGCTGCAACTCCTAGGGGCTGCCCTACTTTATTTTATCAACCCGAGGTTTGTACAAACTTTGAGGTGACAATGCTATATACACAGTAGATGCATTTTGTTCATGTCATCCTCCTTCTTTATGAAAGGGTTCTATTTAAATTATGAGAACAACTGGAAAGTAAATTACTGGAAGGAAATGACAGAAAGGATATTAAACTAAAGTGATGAAAATAAATGACAAGAATGAACTAATGTAATTGGAAAAAAGCGAAATGACTGAAAAGAAACTAAGCTAACTTGCTGAAAATATATGGCAGAAAGGAAACTAATTCTAAACCACACTTAACTTGGCCAAACGGCTAAATGTATTCTACTTATCCTATGATCTCTCTACCATGCTCTTATCCATGCAACTAATCTATCCATGACTTAATTTTAACTAAAAAAGAGTTAATTTTCAGCTTGGAGGAATGAAAAGGGCTAAAAGAGGCTAATGGGATTTTCAACACATGAAACGAGGTTTGGATGCAAAATGAGGGGGGTCAAAACCTTAGAAAACTTTATTATAAAATGAGAAATGACTTCGGAGCGTAAAGAATTGAAAAATGCTTAGAAGCAAAAAGAGGGGGTTTAAAACCTTATAAAACCTTAGTATAGCTCAAGAAATGGCTTTGGAGCAGAAAGAATCGAAAGATGCGATGGCGGAAATGTGGTGAAGGTAAAAGTTGTGATGCGCGATGTCGTAATCGAAACTTCGCAAGTTTAAATGGATAGCAGTAAGGTTTTAATGGAAATGAACTAAGATGTGCGACGAGCGATTTGCACTTTGGTAAAGGTTGTGGGAGGTGATTTGTGATGGGGATGACGTGGCAGTGAAGAAGAGAAAGGGAAAAGTTGCGGGTTGCGATGTGAAATATGGTAGGTTCCGTGGGATGCAATTTCGCAATACCGCAATGGAAACAATGAGCGGTAAGCGTTGAGGGTAAAATATAAATGAGGTGAAGTGCAATTGAAGTGGCGATGGGACCGTGGCAGATTTATCGCATCGACGGAATAAGCAGTAAGTGTTATGCAAAAAGGTAAATGTTGTGATTTGCGATTCACGTGACCGCAATATCGCAATCAGCCAGAACAAGCAGTAAGTCTTTAAAGGTAAGAGCTGAATGTTTCGATTTGAAAAGTGCGATGTATAGTGGCAATAATTTCGAGGAGAAAGACAGAGGTCAGTTTTCAATGGTTTTTCAAGCTCTTTGCGTTAATACGAGTAAGGCGATGACGAGCGATAGAACAAAGGAATACAACGGGTAATCAGCAAAGAAGTGCGGTAAATCTTCAAGACAAATGGTAAGTGGTGCGAAGTGAAATTGCGATGTATGCAATATCGCGATCAACGAGAAGAGAAGTAAGTGTTAACGGGAATGACATAAACAATGTGAAGTGCGAAATGCGAAGTATAGTACCAGGGATTTCGAGGAGGAAAGGCGGAAGATGGGTTTTGATGGTTTTTTTCAAGCGTTTAGCGTTAAAAAGGTAAAGGCGATCTTGAATAAGAAAAACAAAAGAATAAGGTGGCTGAAAGGTTTAAGTGTTGTTAGGGGAAAATGTGGATGCAGCAGTGGAGGATGAGCTAGAAATAAGAGGAAATGGAGATGCAGAAGCGAGGTTTAGGAGCGTAACGCAGAGATATAAATAGTGAAAATGAATCAATGGTTTTGGCCTGTGGGAAGGTCTACCCTGATCGAACTCTATTGACAAAGATGAGAGGGGGAGGCTTGACCATAGCTTTTGGATTTTTTCCCCTATTTTACTATGCATAAGAAATTAAAAACTAAAGCAACAAAAAAACTAACCAGTAACGAAACTATCAGAAGTAGATCTTAAATTAAATGACAAAAAGAAAGCTAGCTTAATGGTAGAAAGGAAAGAATAAAACAGTAGAGAAGCCAAGGCACATGGATTGGTCCCTAACCCACGAGCCTAGCCCTCTGAACTTAAATCAATCAAATGAAATCAATCTTCTCATTTCATAACATAATAACTGCATACATCTCTGAAAGTTTCGATCCCTGAATAAAACGAAAAGCTTCAATGGTTCACAACAATAATTCTGAATGGAATCGAGACTAGGATAGGCTAACTCTTCCTAGATCTAGCTCTACTCTATTTATTCTACAGGGAAACTACCAACAGCTTCCTTGAAAATGGTGATTTAGTCCACTTTGACTCCAAGTAAACATAAATTGAGTGCCCTTTGTCTTCAGTTGCTTGGCTGCCTCTTGGAATTCGAATTTTTTGGAGAGAATATTTGGCATCCTTCGGCTGCCTTTGAGGGTGGAAAATCCTCCTATATTTTCTCCTTGTTGTCTCCTCCAAGTCTTTGTGATAAAATATTTATAAAAGTGCTTAATAAATCATGATTTTCTGCACTCAACCTTATATTAGGAACTCAGAGTATGTTGGCATTAATCACCACCTATACTAGCATCATAAACCCAAACAATAATAAAAAATGCAACAAAAATAGATCTAAGAAGGCAAAAAGGTGACTATTAACCCCGCCAAATATGTCTAATGATGGAGCTCATCACCCACTACACAAAAAATCAGAAATACATGAAAAATGTGATTACAATCATGTTTTTCATGTATTTTTATTTTTCATGTAGCAGGGTTCATCCAAAGTGTGCAACATGTGTACTCCTTGGATAAAGAATCAAATTCTGCATCCAACGAGTGTTCACACTTGAAATTTGAGTAAACCCATAGGGAGATAAGTTGAAAATACGAGTTGAAAAAGTAGTTTTTTCTTTTTTCCCTCTAAAATTTGATGATGTAATCTAATATTATTTTATTATTTCCACTATTTATTTATAATTTTCTTAGGAGGCCCATTTTAGACCTCAAAATTCCCCTAATTACTAGTGAGAGGTCAAGTGAATTAAATTATATTTAATTCACATGCAGTGATCAATCCGATGACTGATACTTCACTCATAAATAACTCATGCATGTCAGTTTTGAGAAAGACCCAGTTGAGATTGGAGTTAGAGGAAAGTCTAATATCAGTTGTATAACCATTCAATTATACATGTGGTGTATGGAGTTAGAGGAAGAGTCTGGATGTACTGCACAACTATTACTAGGGAATTTCCTCATCAAATAGGGACTTAATTCTTCATTGAATTATGCGAGGAGGTAGGACCTTGGAATGCTAGGAAATTGGCGAAGTATTGGACAGAATCATCCAGGGAGTAGTGAGATAGATAAAGATAGTGCAGAGAGCTCTCAAGCCTGAGAGAAGCATTGTATTGTTACCATATTATTTGACTTATGCAATATATAGATAGCGGGGTTTTTTAGCTAAGGCTTTCTCTAGATAAATATTTGCGTTGTGAGATTGAAATTCTTTCTCTTTCTTGCTCATGTGATTATGCGATCGTAATTGGTTTCCATAATTTGTAGAGTATATTAAAGTATTTTGTTTTAGAATATTACAAATATCATTTTGAATCTACGTTAATTTTCTACATGCTATTAGAGCATAAATCACAATAGAAGAGAAGAATTCAATACTGTTCTTGTAGGTGAATCAAATTTGAAGTATCATTCATCAGAGCTAGAAACATTTCCCTCTATCGATTGGAACTTGAATATGCTCTTGAGGGTAGTTCAAATTATATTGCTTGGAAGGATAGGATGGAGGCAGTGTTGGAATATAATCACCTGAAGGAATTCATAGATCATGTTATCCTAAAGCCTCCAACATTTGATGCTAAATATCTAGCAGAGTGGAAGAAGTGTGTAGAAAGAGCCAGGAGGATGCTCCTGAGGGTGTCAGAGACCACATAGTGTTGAAACTACATGGAAAAGAGACTCCCTTTATTATGTGGAAGACTCACAATTAGATATTCGATAATATCAATGAAGCCACGAAACATGAGAGGATGAAGAAATTGTGGATTGACGATAATGGGTATGAGGTAGTTTTCAGAGATGGGAAGACCTACCTTGAGCATCTTGCTTCATGTCAACTAGAGAAATTTGGTGTCAGGGGCAAGAGTCTCTACACATTAGAGGAAGATGCATGCATAGCCTTGAGGAGTAAGGCGAGGATTAGATATTTTGTGGTTGAGAGGGAGCATGATTTAGCTCTCAAGAGGAAGCCTCAACCAATTGACAGTTGGGATGACCTGGAGGATGATGATCAGTCAGATACCTCTAGTAGGAGGAAAGTTTGAGATAAGTGGGAAAAAGGAGTACATGCAAACATACCTCCAGGAGAGTGGTGGGGCGATGTGAAGCAATAGTCCCAAGAGTTCAGAAATTTAGGTAGGGTCCTTTGAGATGTCTTGTCTCATTGATCATTACCTTGCTACAGGTACCCAAAATACATAGTAACAGGATGGACCAATTCTGATTGATGCAATCAGATGTTAGAGTGACGGATTCAGAGACTAGCAGTAGTCAGATACTGGGGAGTGCATAGCACAGTTAAGAGCAGTGCAGATGGAACAGTGCAGAGTTAGCAATTGTGTAGATTTTTTAGTAGACAATGCAGTAGCTAGTAGTAGTAGTTAGAGACTCATGTGACATATGCATCATACGGATCACATTTGATTCGGTTTGGATGTTTTTCAATTTCAGAACTTTTAGTAGCTACAAAAATAGAGAGAAGTGTTGCATGCCGAACATTCCAAACGAACTATATCGGGATAGGGTTGAATTCATTTCTTGTTGAGAGGGAGTGTTGAAATTTGCAACAAGAAATGTTAAAAATGGCAATAAGAAGATGATTCTAATTTAATTTCCCCTTAGTTAAATTAGAAGTAAATTGTAAATCCACATCATATGACAACTTTTACGAGTTAACTAAGTCACTAAGACTCAGTTAGTTCAGTTAATTCGACTTTAGGGTCAAACTAGAGGCATGTAAAGTGTTCCCTAAGTTTTAAGGGGATTAGTTGCAGTTTATTTTGAGTTGTAATTAATTAACTTAATTATTTGAGTTAAAATAAACTTAACTAGTTCTAACTGATGGAGGAACTAGTGAGAGGTTAAGTGAATTAAATTAGATTTAATTCACATGTAGTGATCAATCATATAACTGATAGTTCACTCATAAATATCTCATGCATGTCAGTTCTGAGAAAGACCCAGTTGAGATTGGAGTTAAAGGGAAGTGTACTATCAATTGTATAATCCTTCAATTGTACAGGTGGTGCATGGAGTCAGAGGACGTGCCTAATTATATAGGGCCCTAATATCATTTAGGGAATTTCCTCATTAAATGGGGCCCTAATTCCTCATTCAATTGCACAAGGAAGTAGGAGCTTGGAAGGCTATGAAATTGGCTAAGTATTGGACAGAGTAAGCCAGGAAGAAGTGAGACAGAAAAAGATAATGCAGAGAGCTCTCAAGCTTGAGAGAAGCATTATATTTTTCTCATATTATTTGACTTATGAAATATATAGATAGTGAGGTTTTAGCTGAGGCTTTCCCCATATAAATCTTTGTGTTTTGATATTGGAATTCTTTCTCTTTCTTGTTCATGTGATCATGCAATCATAATTTTTTTTCACAATTTGTAGAGTAGATTCAAGTATTTTGTTATCATATTACAAATATCAGTTTGAATCTATGTATATTTTCTACATGGTATCAGAGCAGAAATCACAATAGAATAGAAGAACTCAAATTTGTCCTTGCAAGTGAATTGAATTTGCGGTATCATTCTTTAGAGCTAGCAAGATTTCCTTCTATGAATTGAAGCTCGAATATTCCCTTAAGGGTAGTTTGAATAATATTTCCTGGAAGGAAAGGATGGAAGTAGTGTTGGAAGATAATTAGCTGAAGGAATTCATATATCATGATATCACAAAGCCTCCAACATTTGATGCTAAATATCTAGCAGAGTGGAAGAAGTGTGTAGTAAGAGTCGGGATGATGATCTTAGAGGGTGTGAGAGACCACATAGTCTTGAAACTACATGGAAAAGAGGCTCCCTTTGTTATGTGGAATTCTCACAATGAGCTATTTGGTATTCAAAATGAAGCCAAGAAACTTGAACTGATGAATAAATTGAGGATTGAATACAATGGGTATGATGTAGTCTTTAGAGATGGGAAGGCCTATCTCAAGCATCGTGATTCATGTCAACTCAATCAATTTGGTGTCAGGGTCAAGAGACTATACACATTAGAGGAAGATGCATGACAACCTTGAGGAGCAAGGCATGGATTATAGATGTTGTGGTTCAGGGGGAGCATGATTTAGCTGTCAAGAGGAAGCCTCAACCAATTGACGGTTGAGATGACCACGAGGATGATGATCAATTAGAGACCTCCATTAGGAGGAGAGTTCGATCCAAGTGGGGAGAAGGAGTACATGTAGCCATACCTCCAAGAGAGAGGTGGGGTGATGTGAAGAAATAGTCTCAAGAGTGTAGAAATTTTGGCAGGATCCATTGATATGTCTTGTCTCATGGATAATTACCTTGCTACAGGGGCCCACAGTACACAATAACAGGATGGATCAATGGTGATTGATGCAGGTAGATGTCATAGTGATGGATGCAGAGACTAGAAGAAGTCAGATACTGGGGAGCGCAAAGAAGAGTTGGTAGAAGTGTAGATGGCACAATGCAGAGTTACCAGTCGTGCAGAGTTTTCAGTAGACAATGCAATAGCTAGTAGCAGTTAGAGACTCGGGTGACAGATGCATCATACTGATCAAAGTTAATTAAGTTTGGATGCTTTTCAGTTTTAGAAGTTGCATTAGCAACAACACTAGAGAGAAGTGTTGCATAAAGAACATTCCAAAGGTATTGGATCGGGATAGAGTTGAATTCCTTTCTTGTTGAGAGGGAGCACAATAAATGTTGAAAATAGCAACAAGAAGAGGCTTCTAATTTAATTTTCCCTTAATTAAATTAGAATTAAATTGCAATTCCACATCACATGACAAATTTTATGAGTTAAATAAGTCAGGAAGACTTAGCTAGTTCAGTTAATTTGATTTGAGGGTCAAACTAGAGGCATGTAGAGTGTTTCTTGAGTTTTAGGGGGACTAGTTGCAGTTTATTTTGAGTTGTAATTAGTTAAATTAATTATTTGAGTTAAAATCAATTTAAATAGATCTAACTGATGGAGGAAATAGTGGGAGGTCAAGTGAGTTAAATTATATTTAATTCACATGCAGTGATCAATCAGATAATTGACAATTCACTCATGAATAACTCATGCATGTCAGTTTTGAGAAAGACCCAATTGAGATTGGAGTTATAGGGAAGTGTACTATCAATTGTACAATAATTCAATTGTACAGGTGGTGCATGGAGTCATAGGAATAGCCTTGATGTACTGCGTAGCTATTATTAAGGAATTTGCTCATTAAATAGGGGCCTAATTCCTCATTTAATTGTGCAAGGAAGTAGGAGCTTGGAAGGCTAGGAAATTGGCTAAGTATTGGACAGAATCATCCAGGAAGCAGTGATACATATAAAGATAACACAGAGAGCTCTCAAGCCTGAGAGAAGCATTGTATTTTTCTCATATCCTTTGACTTATGTAATATACAAATAACAATATATTTAGCTGAGGCTTTTCTGAGATAAATATTTGTTTTGTGAGATTGAAATTATTTCTCTTTCTTGTTCATGTGATCATGTGATCGTAATTGGTTTCTGCAATTTGTAGATTAGATTAAAGTATTTTGTTTTATCATAATAAAAATATCATTTTGAAGCTACGTGGATTTTCTACACAATTTGACTAACAAAGGAAAACACTACAATACAAAAATCCCTTTTTCCATCTGTCGAGACCTCTCAACAATTACATTACAAGTATAGGGAACAAATCTAGAAAATTACTAATGCCTGAAAACCTTAATATTGATAAGAACATAACATCGTAGAAATTATTCAGCACTTGTGGATGGCAAGCAATGATGTTTGGCAGGAAGGGATTGATTCAATGGGATTCTCTGCAAGTGTATGTTGCACTATGAAAAGTTTGCCTCTTCGATGTTAAGCACATGATTGGTGCAAGGAAAGAAGATCCCACTAATAAAAAAATAGGTTGGACAGGTGTTGTGGAGGTAAATCCCCTCTGCAGACAGAGGCGATCCCTACTAGCCCAGACCGGTTCTAGCAACAATCGTTCACGCTATAGTGCAGGTTCCTAATTGCAAATAAACCAACTAGCGATGAAGGCTTACCTGGAATCCAACGTTGTTGCTTGTAGAAGAGGTAGCGCTCCCGTTCCTTAGCTCTGGCAGATCACGATCCCCACGATCTCCGTGATGGGACACCTGCACATGCGATAAACAAAACAAACGCAAGCGTAAAATCCAGTAGATGCAACTATATGTCAGTCAGAAAGGACATAACTCATCATCATAAGTAACAACAAGAGTGGAACCATAACCAATAGTCGTTTATTATTAATCAATCAAAGGAAGAATACAGCCATAGTTCTAACGCTGAATTCTCCTTCGGAGGGTCGCTAGCAGAACACGTCTCGAGAAGCCTGTCAAGGATGGGACAAACCTCTCTCTTCGGATCTTGACGATAGTCTCCTTGCTTGAAATTGGCCTTAAGGGAATTATGGAGGCTCTTGCAGCATAAGGCTCTTGGGAAATTTGGGAACTTGAAGACTAGCTTGCAATGGAGATGAGAAAGCTTTTATAGATGGAGGAAGGGGAGTTGGGATCCCTATAATCATGGGATTGGCCCTATCATCAAGGAAGCTTCCATGAGAGGTGGCAAACCACTTCCTCTCTATGGAGATCCGTAGCCCAACCTCCCAACTCAAGATGAATGTCCGGTTCTGGATCAATTGGTGAAACTTTCGCCATTTATTTTAAAAAAATTCCTTAAATTGGCTGGCAGTGCGACTGCAGGATAGAGCACCAGCGCGGCCTCTTTGGATTATTTTTCCCCAGATGGCGCGAGTACTTGTTACTGATCGTGCCAATGCAAAAAGGGCCATTTTTATGGTTTTTCACAAGGAAATTTCTTCAAGGCAATGATAGCTCATGTTCAGAGGGATGTTATGAAAGTATTTTCAAGCCATGTTATTGCTCACAAGTCACGAAATGAGCCCTCCAATGTGTGGGATGGGGATTGCAGGGATGGTGACAAATTACTGTGTAACAGATGCCCCCTAAAGTACGAGGCCCGAATGAGAGAGAGGGGTGAAATGCTTTATGAGAACGTGTCCAACTAAAAACTCCACCATCGAAAAACCTGTGTGAAGAAGTACAACTGATGTCTCAAATACATGATATATATGTGGTATGGGCACAGCCATCCATAACAGAGTATATAATAATCCGAATCCAAGGCATGGACAGAGCCATCCAGTGGGGATCGATAAATATACTCAGGTATGGTCGCAGCCATCCAGTAAGTGAGTCATGTAACCAATCACAATAATCCACAAAGTCGCAGCCTGGATTACAACAGACACAATCCAGGGTCTTGCGCTCCATCTCGACCCGAACACAGTACAAGTCCAAGCATGTGAATAAATGGGCTGAAGTCGAACATGCGAGAACATTGTCTGATTACCAGCCAATGATGAAAGCATTTAACAGACGCGAGAGGTACCACCAATAATGACGATGGCCCTCAAGGTACTATAGGTACAATCTATGGCATGTCAATCAATGAGATGGCGTCGAACACCCGTAGAATCACTCGATCGGAGGCCAATGATGAAAACCTCGCGTCGAATGCGAAGAACCTGCCATTGAGGCATGCATGCTCCAAGGTACTAGAAGGGAGTCTCTAGATCAGCTTCCTGGATAATGAGCTGAAGTCGACAGGAAGTGACCTTGATCGAAGGTGGGCCATAGTGTTTCCCACATCATCGACACGAGACAGAGGAACATAATGTGTTTGTTAATCAAGATCATATGAGAATCAGAGGAAGTTTGAAATCTGCAGAGGTCAACTTCTCTTGAACATATCGCGGCACGACAGTGGATTTGGCAGTATTTGACATCAAAAGATCGAGGGTCATAATGACAAGGCAAAGAGCAGATGAGAGGTCAAAAGGGATCACCAAACCCACGGAGGCAAAAACCCACGGAGGCAAGTGAAAAATGAGATGAGATGTCCCCAACCCGACACGAATGCAGACAAGTGCCATGTTCAAGAGTGACATATTGCCGATACGACAATGATGTTGGTTCCATTTTTCCCCACCATTTCGGCAAGTACCTATTTATTTTTACACAAGCTTGAAGAGGATAGCATATGCTTGTCATATAAGTCCGTCCTTCGGACGAATCCATCCTAGTACATTTAACGAGCCCTAGGAAGGAGAAACTTGAATAGCGTCATTACGACTAAATCCGATGTCATCAGGGTTTAACGAGTTTGACAAAGGGAGAAATCGGCATCTTTTCATGTTTAGAGAGTTTGAAAAAACAGAAGAAAAGTAAACTCCAACGGTCCTTTTCATAGATAGTTTCTCGAGTTCCGAAAATTCAAAAACTTTTTGTCGAGAAACCATCCTAGTCGCGATAGGCTAGGGTATTCCTTTTTCGTAAATAATCTATCCCAGCCCGAAAAAGGGGTAAACGTATACTGGGTAGATGTCGTTTTGTGGCCACTTTAACGAGATCGAAACGACAAGGGCCTCGACAATCTTTTCATGTTTGGAGAGTCAGAAAAGAGCTGAAAGATGACTCCTCCTGGAGGAACGAGTGGCATAAAAGGTAGCAAATGGTTCCGGTAATGGTGGAACTGCTCAGAACTAGTAAAGGTTGAGAGGCTGGCTAACAAGACCACTCATTGTAGCAGTTCCTCAAGAATGGATAAAACAACCAAGTGAAGGCATATGATCGGCCAAGCAGATAGTGACGATGGAGTGAGAAAACCAAGGCTCATCTGGCAAAAACAGGCTGATAAAATGACAATCACAAGAGGTAAAATGGAAAGGTTTCATTTTTACACAAGCTTGAAATCAGGAAACTCTGCTTGAAGTTGGTTTCGTTTTTACACAAGCTTGAAACAAAAACAAACTATGCTTGAAACCAGTTTCATTTTTACACAAGCTTGAAACGGAAACAAACTATGCTTGAAAAATTGAGCATGCCCCCAGCATGGTGACTCAATTCGAGGTACATGCCCCCCAAGCTTCAGTCCATATGAAAGGCAAATGGAGTGAAGGTTCAAGTTACGAGATCAAGAGAAAGTCTCGACTGGGATTTTACGAGATCTTATTAAAGACTCGAATTAAACGGGAACGTGTTTCATTATTTTAACGAGGTTGACACATTAAAAGAACTATCCTCAGAAAACCTTGTTTCATGGTTTAAGGAGCTTGACACAAGACAAGGAACTCTGCTCCGACAACCTTGTTTAATTTTTTAAGGAGCTTGACACAAGACAAGGAACTCTGCTCCAACCACGTTGTTTCATTTTTTAAGGAGCTTGACACAAGACAACGAACTGTGCTCCGACAGACCCGGTTTCATTTTTTAAGGAGCTTGACACAGGAAAAGAACCATGCTCCGACCGACTTCATCATAATGAACAAGAAGTCATCGCTTCCAAGAGTTCCACTCCCGATGGAAGGAAAACATCCTGGAAGTCAGGACCCAATGCCCCCAGCACTTGATGCACAACAGCACTATCACTGAGTACAGGCATGAGGTAGGTAGCCACATAGTTGACCTGCAGTGGGGCAGATAAAATGGGTGGATAAAAACCAGGAAGGGATGATGGTGGGCCAGCTGCCACATCAGGACCAAAGAATGAAAGCTGATCAATGGTCACGATCTGTCCTTCATGTGGAAACTAGACCACATGAAAAAGGGAGGAGACAAGCGCTCCCATGGCATAGGTGTAATTGCGCCCCAAGAGCATATTGAAATCCAAGGGGCCTGGAACAACCATCACATCCATATGGACAGTTTTACCTCCAAAAGTAACAGGTAACCTTGGAAGGATCCCTAATGGTTGACTCGTTCTTCTGTTAAATGCCAACAGATTCTGTGTAACAGGCGCAAGCGGTGGCGAGCCAAAAGCTTGCCAAGTAGTTGAGGATAAAATACTAACAGATGCACCTTCGTCTATAATGGTGCTGGGTACGACCAGACCAAAAGCCTGTACTGTGATCTCGAAAGGCACATAAGACGGGAGGTAATATCCTGAAAATCGATTCCAATCAAAGGAAGCGACCAAACTACTTGGAGGGGCTACCATCGAACCAAGATGGTCTTCCTTTGGTGTTACGGAAGAAGAAGGAGCATCTTCCATGACCTCCATCTCGAAGGCGGGAAGAGTATCCTCCGGGACCTCCGTCACAGGAGGCGGAGGAGCAACTTCTTGAGGTGTAGGGACAGGAGAATCCTTCTCCAAGTCCGAAGAATCTGAAGAGACAAGAAGAACATGAGGGGTATGAGATCCACTCTCCATGGAAAAGCCCTGGTGCACCGTAGATGGGGCCAGCTCAACCGATCCCACAACCAATGGTTCGTCGGGGATGGATTCCTGAATTTGAATTTCTGGGGGAGCAGGATCGACCAAGGATGACTCTTGACCAATCGTAGGATCAGCCGGTGGAGACCTCAAAGAAAGCTGTTTGTAACCAGCCGGAAGGCACGGCACAGAAACAACCGAGTTGTCCAAAACTCGCTTGGCTTCATCCATATATGAACAAAGGTGAATGGCATGGTACCCTTCACACAACTTACAGGGATTGGTAATCTTACCCTGCTTCTTAGGAGTCTTACCAGCAGCGGCTGAAGACGTGCAACCAACTTGACTCTCGGAAGCCAAAGGCAACGGCGGGCGATCGTTGGACCATACTTCGAGTACCTTGGGAATGCTAGGGCAGTCTCGAAGAAGATGGTCTCTCGTGCACAACATGCAAGGGAACTTGACTTTCCGTGGAGGGTTGGAAGGTTTATCAAGAGGAGACTTCTTAGGCACAATAGCCGCAGAGCTAGCCTCTCCTTTAACGAAATTCTTCTTCTTTGTCTTCTTCTTCTTCTTCTTAGCCACCTGGTTACTCGAATCCAGACTTTCACCAGGCGAAGTAGAAGAGGAGGACGCAGAAACAGGCGAAGAAGGGGAGAGGTCCACCTTGGAATCAACATGATGTTGTTCAGGCGGAGGAACTGATTGAACAGTAGCCGAGACATTCGGGACCACAGAGGTTGAAAACAACCAAACAGGCAACCCAACAGTTAACCCAGGAAGGGACAACGTTGCCATGTAAGGAGCACCAACATTCCCAAAAGGAGGAAAATTACCGGGATTCCCATCAGAGGGGATTCTTGGGTTGGTGAACTCCGGAAAAGTTGCCATCAACGACTCAAAACCACACACGGGCTAAAAACGAAGGCACACAATCAAACGGCCAACAAGCAAATTCTAACAGGGCGTGTGATCGCAGGTGATTTATTTTACCACATTGAAACTTAGAAACTTCACCGTTTCATGTTTTAAGAGTCGAGAAACGGATGAAAGGTGACTCTATCTCTTTCAGTTTTGAAGCAAGCATGAAAGGACAAGCGCTTGATGATCTTTTCAAATTTAAAGAGTCAGATAAGATCAAAATGACTACTCAGGAATACTAGGCAAAGGGTGTACCAAATAACCGTGAATTGCAATATACACCTTGGTTTCAAAATGAAAGAGAAATCAACCAAGGACTTTCCGTACGTGTAGGCAATCTCCCCAAATACTGTGTCCGGTGTATCATGGGTATAGGGCGGCAGACTCGACTTCCTATGGATAAAAGATTGAAACCTAGTGGGGTCTCCCTTTATATACGCGACGGTACGAGGAGCACAAGTCCACACTAGCGCTGTCTAAAGCCAAGAAGCGAACGACAACTACTAGGTTTAAATATGCCGGAACACGTCTCTAGCCTAGACCTCTAAATGTGTTTCGTTAGATTTCAATGCTGCCTTAGTGTAAATTGAGTAAATTTTAAAGTTTATCTTCAATTACGTTTCATTTTTCAGGCCCTAGCGAATGTAATGTTTCAAAATCTCCTAAATGCAATCTATATGAGAAAAGAAATCTTTCAATTCGATGAATGCTATCTAGTTAAGGGAAGAGCTTCAAACAATGATGCAACAAACAACAACACTGAAAACAAAACTTTTCCAAACTAGATGACTTTCACTATCCAAAAGTAATTTCAAACATTCAATGATGCGAATAATGCAATGTAATCCATGCAAAATCCTCTTTTTCGAAAACTATGCAATTGTAATCTATGCACAATTTCCTTTTTATTTTCAAATGATAAGAATGCACTCAATGCATTTTTCGATGAAATGAGAATCTACTTAATGCATGCTTTTAATAAAAGAGAATGCAATCAAAGCGATTTCTAGTTTTCAATCATTAAACAATGTAATCTAAGTTCAATGATGGATCTCAAAAAATACTTTTCAATGCAATGTGATCTAATGCATTTTAGCGAAAAGAAAACTATGAGATGAAAAATAAAAGAATTCCAATCTCCTTAATGAAGGATGAATGCAAAAGAGATGTAAACAAACACTAAGAATGCAATGGTTGTTTCAAACACTTTGTCACGAAATCCCTCAAAAGGCGGCAAGACATATGAGGTCAAACACAAAGAGGACTTCCAAAGCAAGAGATCAAAACAAGGCATTCATTCCCTTTTACATCAAACAATCATGGAGAGAAGACATCCCAAACAATGAGCAATGTAATCTATTCTCATACAGGGAAAAGACCAGAAGGGAAAGACACACCAGTGAAGGATTTAGGGAAAAAATCTCAATTTTCACACACCCTGAAATTGGCTCGACTTGTACATTGAAAACTAGTGCCAACTGGCGCAACTTGCTCACTAACAACTAGCGCCAATGCCCAATTGGCGCGGGTTGCTAACTGACAACAAGCGCCAACGCCTGAAAATGAAAAAAACAAAGAATTTCTCCCAACCAAGACCAGACTCACCACTTCAAGCAGAATCTCCAAGACTCAAATGAACCATGTGATCTAGGCTCAAAGCGAGATAGACACAGATCAAGCTCAGAAAGCTCAAAATAGAGTAAACCCTAGTAACTTACAGGATTGGCGCGATTGTAAGGTTGAAACTAGCGCCAGAATAGAATTGGCGCGGGTAATACACTAGCAACCGGTGCCAATGGGCGCGATTGTCAAGATGAAAAACGTGCTGATTGTCAAGCTGAAAAATGCGCCAGTCGAGTTTACCAGTCAAAAATAAAAAAGAGCAATCCAACAAGCAGAACAGTGATGTTTGGAGTTTTCAAAAACCCAAATTCACAAAAAGAACCAGCTCAAAAGAGCCAATCAAGCAAGAAGAATCAAGAATCAACCGAAAAGACAAGACAGTGCTCCAAGTGTTCAGTTTACAAACTAAACCGGAGATTGACTGAAGCAGCTTTGATCTACTTCGCAATTGCAGAGCAAAATCATTTCGAAGGCTATCTGGCCAACTTCAGGCTCCGTCTATAGCTTATAAAATTAACGACAACAAGCTAACGATCCCCAGCGGAGTCGCCAATTTGTTATGGAGGTAAATCCCCTCTGCGGACAGAGGAAATCCCTACTAGCCCAGACTGGGTCTAGCAACAATCGTTCACGCTATAGTGTAGGTTCCTAATTGCAAATAAACCAACTAGCGATGAAGGCTTACCTGGAATCCAACATTGTTGCTTGTAGAAGAGGTAGCGCTCTCGTTCCTTAGCTCTGGCAGATCACGATCCCCACGATCTCCATGATGGGACACCTGCACATGCGAGAAACAAAACAAACGCAAGCGTAAAATCTAGTAGATGCAACTATATGTCAGTCAGATTGGACATAACTCATCATCATAAGTAACAACAAGAGTGGAACCATAACCAATAGTCGTTTATTATTAATCAATCAAAGGAAGAATACAACCATAGTTATGACGCTGAATTCTCCTTTGGAGGGTCGCCAGCAGAACATGTCTCTAAAAGCCTGTCAAGGATGGGACAAACCTCTCTCTTTGGATCTTGACGATAGTCTCCTTGCTTGAAATTGGCCTTAAGGGAATTATGGAGGCTCTTGCAGCATAAGGCTCTTGGGAAATTTAGGAACTTGAAGACTAGCTTGCAATGGAGATGAGCAAGCTTTTATAGATGGAGGAAGGGGAGTTGGGATCCCTATAATCATGGGATTGGCACTATCATCAAGGAAGCTTCCATGAGAGGTGGCAAATCACTTCCTCTCTATGGAGATCCGTAGCCAAACCTCCCAACTCAAGATAGATATCAGTTCCTGGATCAATTAGGATGAAACTTCCGCCATTTATTTTTAAAAAACATTCCTTAAATTGGCTGGCGCGAGTGCAACTCTGGGACAGAGCGCCAACTGGCACGGCATCTTTGAAGTATTTTCCCCATTGGCGCGGGTACTGAACTGCCTGCTCGCGCCAATGCAAAAAGGGCCATTTTTAGGGTTTTTCACAAGGAAATGTCTTCAAGGCAATGATATCTCATGTTCAGAGGGATGTTATGAAAGTATTTTCAAGCCATGTTATTGCTCACAGGTCACAGAATGAGCCCTCCAATGTATGGGACGGGAATTGCAGGGACGGTGACAAATTACTGTGTAACAACATGGAAACTACTCACAACCCAAAATTGTGTAACCCAATAAATACTATAAAAAATATGGCCATCTTCCACCTCTTTCTTTGGGTCCTCTTTCTTCAAACCTGCCAAGGCCAACAGATAAACATTGGGCACTAAATATCAACAAATCGATAAAATTTGTAACAAATGGAACAAAAACCCTGTAATATGCATGATGAATGCCTGGAGGATCAACCTTGAAGGTGTACGTGTCAAGAGTTTCCTTCTAGTCAAGTTAAATGTTGGAAATGGATGTTGACTCATTCCTTTCACGATGCCCAATATCCCCCAAAATGGAAAATTCCTAGATTCGAAAAGATCCCAAAATCCCCGAGAAGGGATCGGAAATGTTGGAAGAAGTGACTAAAAGAATGTCCATCTTGAATGTGATACCTTCACAGAACTAGAGAGATGATATTGGTGAAGTTTTTGGACGGATAGAGGAGCATTTATACAAGTACCAGAAAATGGGTAGAGTATTCAAGAACGAAGGAGAATAAATCCTAAGAGAAGAGTTTCCCTCTGCAAAATGAAAAAACAAATGCAAAGTTCAAGCTCACCACCATGGACCATCTCTTTTCATTCAGTGAATATATCAATCCAATGACACACTATTCTTGAATCGTCTAACGTTTGATTTGACGGTGTAGACATATGCAGAGTGGCAACTAGGAGGTTCTTCTCAAAGGGGAATGCCTTACGACATAATTATAAATTTCATTAACAAAGACTAAATACCTATACTATTAATTTGATTTCCCGACATTAAATAAAGCTACTCACATTTATGTTTAATCTAATAATAATATGAATGAATAACTTACACATTTAAGGAAACAAAAAACATGTATAATATAATATTAAATTATTCCTGAAATTCCTCACTCAGACTGGGAATGGAATAGATGATTCATAACCAATATGAAATGCCAAAACTTCACAAAATAAATATAACTTGATAAAGTGTAACAACCATGTTGAATTTGCGAATTTTCTCTTCCAAATGTCATTGGTTCTCATGAAAGAATAAACACATATCTCTTAAAGGTGAAAAATTGAATACCATATCCATGTAAGAAAAACCTACTAACACTCGAATATGCCTCCACCATTACAATAAGGTAAGAAATGCAAATATAAATATTATCTTATATTATAAATCCAAAATTTAAATTCTAATGTTATAAATCTAATATATTTATTAAATTTTAACATTAATTTAATATTATAAATTTTAAATTTCTAAAAAGTTCTCAGTTCAAACCCCGTGAATCAATGAAAAAACAAATATTATAAATCTTTAATATTAACCTAATATTAGAAACCCTAAATCCTAAAATTTCATAGAAAAGTTAATGAACCCTAAAACTTTAAAGAGGAGTTAATTATATTATGGATAAGAATACATTCTTACCGTGCACACAACTATCATCTCTATAACAACAATATATGTAATCCAAAAGGAAAGGTCTGATCTATCTTTTGCATTGTCGACCAAACTATTGAAAGATTTAGATAAAGTTCCATTATGGACGTATTGCAGATGACTTCAAAATCTTCGAAACCTACGCATCGCACCCAAATGATAAATATACTCCTAATAATAACATGAAACCACGTTATGTATAAATACAAGGAAGTGATGACTAAAAATGAGTATGGGAAGTTTAAAGGGAGCATCTTGTACACTCGATTACGCATTACTTATAAAACACAAATGTATTAACACTATGATTGACCTTCATGTGTGGCTTGAGTTGATTTGTTGAACATCTAGTAATACATTTTTCATGACTTGAAATTTAAATGTGTATAGTTTGTCATAACCCTTGAAATTGATGGGTTGAAATGTGAATTCCTTAAGAGCTCTCATGTTACAAATCATGGTTTTCTATTAAATTAATAAAAGTGTTTTTATGAGGTTATTTAAGGAAAACCAAGATATATGGAGGGTTTATATATATATATATATAAAATATGGGTTTTTATGTTGAGTGTAGGGGAATAATATATGATGAGAGAAACACATTATAGATTAAGATAGAGATGATTTTTCAATTAATAAAAGAAGAATTTTGGTTGAAAAGTAATTTTAGTTATTATTATTTTTGGAAAAAAATAAATGGAAGCATAAACAATATGGAGGAATTGATACAGATATGGTTTTGGTTACTTTGATAAATAATGTTGAGATTTGTTAATGATGATATTTACTTGGTAGAAATAAATTAAAAAATAATTTGGTAAAATGGTTTTTTTTGGAAATTTCTTAAATTTATTTTGAATAATCAACTATTTAATTTAATTTTTTTTAAGAAACACATATTAAGTGTCTATAAAACAAATCTTATAGTAGCAAAAAAAACGTTAAATCCAAACAAATTACATCACAAATTCAAAGTTTTTTATGACTTATCTCTAATCTACAAAGGATAGCGCTTACGCTATTGAAACTCAAAAAAGTGTTTCAACTAACATATGAAACTATAAATAGCTTGCATATAAGATTGAGTTAGTGAATACCACATGGTTTCGAATGGTTGTAGGAAATGTAAACTCAAAATAACTTATTTTTGATGTCGTGATCTAAGCCAAATTAAAAAAAAAAAAGGCAAAAGAAATTGAAGGCCTTTAATAAAAGGATTAGAGACCTAAAGAAACAAGAGATGGGTACATGCTTTCCGTACATGCCAAACAATTATTCTAAGTAGAGAGTCAAATGTATGTCACAATTTTAATTTTGTTGAAGGAGACCAAAAACATGAGGTTGAATGCTTCATGCGAACATGTATACACTTATAACACATGGATTTGATGTCTCATGTCAAAATTTATACATTTTTTCTTGGATTTGAATGTTAAACCTTAAGCATTAGATACAAACACCATTAAATAATTGTATATATTCCTTTGAAATTGTTATTGAGAGCGGTGGAACCATGAAAAATCCCTTGAATCATGTGAGAAGAAAAGTAGAACCATGTAATTTACATGGATCCATCATTTCACTTAATAGTTTTTGTAAAGCCTTGCAAGCTCACAATGACATTTTCTACTTAAAGTTTGTTTTTATTGGTACCTAAATTGTTTGTAATGGTTTTCTGTCTATAGTTTAAAGTTTCAAGATATTGGGATTTGTATATATAATAAAAGGATTGTTATCCTTATTTGTTTGTTCTTTCCACATTATTAATGTGATTTTATATAGAATAATTACTAGTGTGATGATTTTTTTTAGTTCTTCCATATTTATGGGACTAATTTATGATTAGGAAGTTGCAACTTGAGCAATGACATCTAAGTTATCAAAATCACTTATGAATTTCACTTGACTTGGGTCACACCAACCTTTATCATAGTTAATATAGTTTTAAATTTAAAATTTTAACACGAGTGACTTAACAATATGTTATCACCCTAGTAATTTCTTAAGTTGTGGGTTTTGAGTTTTTTAGTTAAAGAACACTAGGGGTAACCACAAACCTACTTGGAACAATAGGATCTAGCCTTCCTATAGTTCAGAGAGGGCTCTCTCTTTAAGATTTATCTTTGTTTTTTTATTTATGTTTTAGGCTAGTTATGATAGAACAATTGGTTTTGTTTTAAAGATTTTGGTGGGAAAAAATCACTTAGAAGTAAACTATAGAGAAATCTACTTGTCCATTGGGCTATGGAGTCTAAATCTAGATAGCAGTACTAGAAGTCAAGGCCAAAAAGGTACAAATGTATTCAGGGCAAGATAGATAACCCTCAGAGGTTTGGGAAAAGTGTTTTTGGTGAAATGGTATGATCAGGATAAGAGGCTATGAAAGGTATTTTGATCCAGAAAGTAGAAGAAAGAGGCAGGGGTCAAACGGGAGTAGGAGCAATTCAGAATTCCTAACACCAGAAATCAGCAGAAAACATTAAAATGGTAACTAGTTAAAAAAAGGGAGTAAAGGACTAGCTTGTAGTAATATTCCTAGTTACTCATTAAGATTGAACAAACATATATAATGCAATGCATGAAACTCAAGAAAGAAAACAATGAAAAAAAGAAAGTAATTTACTCATCAATTTATCACAGGGATCCTGAATTATGATGCCAATTTAGTTTTGTCCAGTCTGCTACTTCGAAATCAACACATGAGAGCCTCCAATGTATCAACAAAAGTCTATAGTAATCTTAGCAATTTTATTCCACACTTAACACTTCCAATACAGAAGTATTTATACAAAATATTGTTTACAAATATCCTAGAGAAATGTAGGAATATCTTTAGGAAATATAAAATATCTTTACAAAATAAGAGGGACAGCTGCTTAACAAATCAGCAAGCTGTCCTCTTATCCAAAATATATAGAACAACTTTATCTAACAAGGAGATTTTTGTTGAATAGTTGTCCTGCTTGTTGGTTGTTTAGGAAATATATTTGTTTGAGTTGCTTTGGATGACACACTTTCCTATGATACTCTTTAACGCTGCCTCTTTAAACATTGATACACTTTGACTGATATTTCACTCTTTATTGCTGAAAAATATGTTTTACTCTAGTAAAAAATTCAGCTGACTATCCTTTTTCTTTAATATTTTTTTCTTGACTGTTTCCAAGGTATTTTCTTCATTGTTTTACATTTTCACTGTTACATTAAATCTGTGAATACTTGCCATTGCTCTGCATTTCGAATTTTCACATTTTTTAGCTTTCTAAAGTTCTCATCGGCATCTGTGTATTTGGAAAAGGTAGGTTTGAAAACAAAAAGATGCCTAATCTCATGCTGTAGAAAGAATAAGTCTTCAAAATATTGAAGGATGACCTTTCCTGTAGGAGTGCCCAGTGGCAGTGGTTTGTTGACTTGTTTTTTTGCAAACTCCATTATTTTCTTATCATGATATTTTTGGGTCATTAGTTTGTCATTGAAGACATTAATATCTGGTAGGCCTTTCTACCTCAAAATAGTGTATTTTGCCAAAAACTTAGCAATGGAAATGTTCATAGCTTCACATTTTTCTTCTAGGTTGTTCATCAAATTTTTCTTGGTCACAACCTTCTTGATTTGTAATATTGTTTCAGTTTTGTCCCGTACCTTTAACTCTTCCAACTCTGCTCTATTCTTACTGTTCAAGAAAGTAATGAGTTTTAAAGCCTGTGATGGCTTATTAGGTAACTCATCCTTGGTTTTCTGAATCTCAGTTTGGGCTGCTAACAATAAGTCTCTCTACTCATAGATGACTTGAATTGAAGACCATTGAGAATGTATGGCTTCAATAATATTTTTCCAAAGATGATTCTTGATGTAGGAAATTTGTTCAGTAAATGTTAACTCCTTTTGTAAATTCTTGATTTGTTCTTCAAGTCTTATAGCCTTCTGCTCATGGTTTTTAGCAGTTATCAGTGTTATTTTGTTGGTGGCTTCAAGAATTTGAATTGTCTTTTTTAAGCTATTTATTTCATTGGTTTTCAAGGACATTTCCTCCATAGCTTTCACTATTTGACCTGCTCCATCTGTTTGTTGTACATGTGTTGTTGAAGAATCTGTGGCTGATGTAGTAGCTGAATGCACTGGCACTGCAATTGCCAATGGCTCATCAGGTGCTAATTTTTCTCCCAAAGTAGAAACCACAGCTGAGGTAATTACAGGTATAACTGTAAGAATAATTGGAGCATCAGTTTCCTTTATAGTCTCTTTCTCCTTAACAAGTTCATCCATTTGAGTATCCATTTCTTTAATCTGAGCAGTTAATTTGAGGATCAAGTGCATCATCTCTTCTTTTTTTGTTTGATCCTGAAGTATTTATTTGGTCTGTGGGTGCACACTTTGAGGAAGCTTTAGCTATTTCCTCAAAGCTGCAATATTATCATTTTTCTTTTTAATCAAAACTTCAACAACCCTAACATCTGAGGGATCAATTCCCACCTGCAAAACTAAGTCTTCTATGGCCTTAATCCTTAGATCTTTGGCATAGAGGGATCCCTTATCCAGTTTCATTTGGTCCTGCATATTTAAGACAATATTTTGCAATTTGGTAGCACTCATTGCATTTTTCACCATAGATATAGCATTTCAGAACTATGTCTGTGGAATTCTATTTGGTCAAGCTCATGAATGTTTTCAGTATCTACCTCAAACTCCATCTTTTTGTAATCTGCCACTGTCTTAGGTGTTGAAGTAGTTGTCTGTAGAAAGGACATAATCATCTTATTTGTTGCATAATCAAAGGCTGTCAGTAGCCTGTTTTGATTCCCTGGTTTTTGCTTAAGAAACTGAGAGTAAATCTCAGATTTGATTTCTTCATTCTTTTGCTTGATTTGCTTGTACTTTTCTTTGATATCTAAGTCTTTTTTCTCAGCTTTCTATGAGGAAGAAGCATCCATATTTTGGGGTTTTTCAATCATCTGAGTATATTTTTCGTTTAGTTGCTGTTTGTTCCTTTTAAATCTCTACTAAAGTCTCATTAACTATCACTGTGGCTTCATCATTGTTTACCTCAGGCTCATTTGTATCCTCAACATCAATTATCTTTTCTTTTCCTATGGAACTGAATTTGAGCCTTTTATTGTAAATCAACTTGAATTTTGTCTCTATGGTGGTCTCAGTTGTATAAGTTCCTTCATCTTTGCCTCTTTTTGTTGAAGTTTCAGGCTGTTTTGCAACTGCCATAGCTTGTGCAGTATCCATTTTTTCTGCTGGCTCTGTATTGACTATTGTATCTATCAGAGTTTTCTCTATCCATTCTGCCTGATTTGCAAACTTCTCAATTTCTGGCTTAGGTTCATGTATAAATGGTGTAAGTTTGCATTTAACCCTTAAATTACTCAAGATCCCTTGAGGATCATAGTTCCTTGGAAATCTCTCCTAAAATTTAAACCCTGCTAACATTTTGGTGATTTCCTTTTCTGCTTCTCTGTTATTGATGATGAAAGGCCCAACTTGATTTTTAAGCTTGAATTGGGTATTTTTCCTGGCAGCTAAGAAATTGATGGAGTCAAAATTTAGAATTTGCCTTAAGTATTCCAATGCAAAAACTCTCATGCACATGTATTTTGGAAACTTATAAGGTAATAAGTTTGAGCCAATTCTTATCTCTGTGTGTTTTTCATAAAGAAACCAGTCTCCCATTTTTCTTTGTTATGATAATTGTAATATCTTCTTCATGTCTTCATTTACTCTAGGTTGCTCTGCTTTGTACAATATATTCATTGCTAGCTGGAGAAATAGGTCTGAAAAATCTGTATAACTGAACTCATTGCCTTCTTTCCTAGGTAAAGAAACCCAGAAGATGATGGACAGAGGCTAGCCCTCTAAGTCCATTTTTTGCAATGAAATTGGAAAGTTGTCCGCTTGGAAGAACAGAAACAAATGAAACAAGTATGATGAGTACCTAAACACCCCTTTAGTGGGTAGTTTGGTCAATTGGTGATGAATGTTGTCTGTTATAAAACTGGCATAATAAAAAATGAGTGCAGGGGGTTGACCTGGAGATAAAGTAGATAGGAAGCCAAGAATGGATTCATCAGTGAATCCATCTGTGAAATATCCCAGTATAAAAGATAACATGGAAATAACATGCCTTGACCCTTCAGGAAATTTGGCGGTTGAATAAGGAGGGTTCAATTTAGGGATGTCAACATGAGCAGGCATAAAGTTCTGAAATATCATAAACCTCTTTGGGAAATACAGGGTTAAGTACAACTGTGTTAAATATTCAATAGAAAGGGGGACTAAATTAGGATCAGATGGTAATTGCAACATTTGATTTATGGATTCTGCTATGATTGTAAAAAGGACCTCCCTGTCTGCATTAACACTACTTCTTTGTTATGGTACATAATGCTTTTGATACAGTCTGACAAGGTCCTAGCCAGGGTGAGTCAAAGGAACTACATATTGGGGCAAATGTGTCTCCCAGATAGGCATTTCATCTTTATCAAGTTATTTATCATAGCACCAATTGTGGATTTCCACAAGGTTAAATTCTATCACAGGGTCAGCAATCTTGTAATCCATATCAGTTAATGGAATGGTTTCTTTAGTAGGTACTAGTGGCTGAAGTGGATTTATAGACACAGTGGTTTTAGTAGTAAATGCTGGAGTAGATTTGATGGCTTTTGATGCTTCAAATTTGGGAGGTTTGGATCCACCAGGCTTAATAGGCATAGAACCCCCAGCTTTGGCTGTCATTTGTTTCTTAGTCATTTTTGAATAACTAATGCAAGCTTAAATGGTTTGCAAGAGTTGCTTTCTTTAAACAGAGGATAAATTTATCAATTTATAAGCTAAGGACAAGCTTCAAGTGATATCTTTTCTCAATTAGGTATTTGAGATATGAAAACTGGTTTAAGACAGAAAAAAAGGGTTTTTTGAATGACTTTGACTGTAAAAGGCATTTTCAGGATATATTTGGGCTTCAACCTCCTCCTCTTCTTTGAAATTGATTTTAAATGAACATAACTGAGGAAATTGGCTTCATATGAGGCTTTTTCGAACATGGCAATTTCTGGGGAAAATTTGCGAGGGTTTGGCCTGTTTTAGGAGTTTTTTTTTGGAAATTTCTAAGGATAATTCTCCTAATTCAAACTTTACTTTACTAGGGATGGTTTAGCATTCAAAATTGCAGGTTTGTTTGTCAAAAAATACCTCAAATGATAGGTTTTTGATTGTTGGAAGGGTTTTCTGCAAGTTTTGTGGTTGAATTTGAGCTCTAGTCCAACTTGCTGGGGTAAAAAATGGCTCGTATAGTCTTCAAACAGAAGATTTGTGGTGAAAATAGGGATTTTCCATGGGAAAAATCGTGTTTCAAGGTTTTTATCACAGTCGGGCGGAGTTCTTTTTAGTTCAGAATGCACGAATAAACGATATATCAAAGGTTTTAATTTTAATATATGAATCGTTTTTAATGCATTCAATGCAGGTCAAATCCGCTGGTGGGAGTGGTTTGGTTTTTCAAATTGCAAAACCATCAGCGGTTTTCGTGTTGGATCTTGGTGGTAAGCTGTATTTGGTGAAAAGAACGCGATCGAATGAAATCGCGCCACGTCACGGGAGGCAGAATACTGAAAACAACTCATTTTGCGTTGATTTTGGCTTTGGGGGAACATTTGGTTTATAGGCGTGATATTGATTCTACACCGTCAGATCATTGGAAAGGGAGCGAATGGCCAAGATTAAAAGGGAAGGTGCGGTCGAAAGGTATGTGGGACCAGGGTTTAAATGATATGTGTTGGGCAATAGATAATGATATAAAACCTTTGTATTATATGCATTATAATCAAATTTTTATATCCAAATAAGCTATATATAAGCGGGGATTATGTGTAGTTAAAAAGGGATTAAAACGTATGTGAGTGGGGGTGTACGGAGCGAGATTATAGGGTTTAACTTTGGGTTAATTTTTATATAGAACGTGAGGTTTTATATAATGGGAAAAGGGAAACGGTTAAGTTGTATTATGACACACTTTAACCTTAGGTTAAGCTTCCGCGGGGAAGAGTGGTAAGTATATTACAAAGGCGGGGGTTTCAAGTTTGGTTTAAACTAAACTTTATAATAAATGAGGGAGTATCTGTTATTTTAAAATACATAGGATACCCCCGAAAACTTATTTGTACATTTTTTATTCTATTATATAGTTTTTTTTAAACCATGGGGGGTTAAAATAACTATAGGGGGCGGGGTATTTCTATATAGTTAGTTTTAGGCCAAAGGGGGTATTTTTGGGTTTTATTTAAGCATGTGGATAATAACTTTGGCTTAAAATCTTATAATAATGGGTTTTGGGGGGATATTTAACATAAAGGTAATTATATAGGTAGGATGAGGTAATTTTAGGGATTTAATAGCATAAGTTAGAAATTAATATGACAAGGGGAAAGGAATACACAAAATACACTTATATGACTAAGTAAAGTGAAATTTTTTAAATCAAAGCTTATTATTTCATAACTTCACCATTTTTACTTAGGATATAGTGTTTTTTGAGGGTTTGTATGCTTTATGAATGAAGGAAGTTAACCAAATGGGCTTTTATGTTTAAGTAAAAAAGGAGCTTTTACTTATGAAAATTAATTAAATGCATGAATGATGAATGAATATTGGTGAAGGGGAATTTATCATAAGAATCCAACATTTTCCACTATCCAGTCAGTAAGCCTTGGGTCCAGTCCCAACAGAAGTCAGAGAAATGCTCTGAGCCTCTTTGACTGGAAGTGTATAATATTGTAGACTTACAGGGGAAAGGAAATTAGCGATTTTCTACCTGGTGAAGAATATTTATATGATTTTTCCCACTTCTTTCTACCTACCCAATATTACTCTAACATTTTTTCTTCCTTTTTGCAGGTGCATTTAAGCTTGCTACCCTAAAACATTTTATTCTTTTGAAAGCATAAAAACTATCTAATTCTACCTTATTTCATCTGAGGGCTCAGAGTAAACTGATGAGCTCCTTATTATTCTCTACCTATCTACTGATTAGTCAGGATTAATCTGTCTGACTAATCTTTATTCACTATCTAAACATGGAAATTGAAAACATGACAAGTCAAGATTAAACAATTTAACTTATCATGGATTATGGCATTTATTGACACTCTGCCATAATCATTTGCAAAAAGTAAAAAGTAGTGGCATTTGGACTTGCACACTTTCATGTTTTATTTTCATCTTTTTCTTTTGGGGTCTATATATTTTTTAAGTCCTTTGATCTTTCTTTTAGGACTTTTACCCTCTTTTTTATTTTCAATTTTTTTATTTTTTACAAAATATGGGAGAACAACTTGCAGAAAGCAAGGTATGTACATATTTTACAAGACTATCATAAGTCAATTAAAAATTATGAATCCTATATTTATAGGAGCCTGAAAATGACTTCACATGGGGATGACATTTCCTGGTGAAATGTCAAGAAATCTAAGACTAGTAGCCTTCAATTTTGACCATGATGATCCAGTAATTGTCTTTTGTTTTCTGCGAAAACTCATATTTATGACATTTTACTCTTCAAAGCTTAGGGCCTTCTCTCCGGGCTTCAACTTTGGAAAGAAAATATCCAATCCAATCTAAACTTCAATGGATATTTACAATGATTTAAAAAGTAACTGGGGCTAACTATTGGTTAAATCAGAAGAATAGTAGTGTTTGAACATTCTACCATTAACTGGTCCTTCTTGAATGTCTGTTCCATCCAAATCTTTGATGAAGAAAGAATTTTTACCCCTATATCCATAAATTACATAAGGCCCTTTCCATAGAAAGTTAAAATTCCCATGCTTACATTTGTCTTCTCTCCTGGAATCCCACTTTAACACTTGATATTTAATGTAAAAGTCATCTTCTTTACTTCTTTTATCAAACATTTTCTTAATTTTATCATGAATGACTTGGGATTTATCATAGACTTCTTCCCTTGTTTGTTGTAGATGTATAGTCTGATTTATCCTCCTTTGGATATCATTGATTTCTACTTGTTATTCTTGAATGATCTTCATTACTGGAACACCTAAAGATGATGGGAAAACTGCATCCATCCCATAAACAATTTGATAAGGGGAAGTGCCAATTGACTTTTTGGTGGTAAGTCTATCTACCCATAAGGCATAGGCTAACTTTTTATTCCAGGTCTTTTTGTTATCTTTAAGTAATTTTTTAATGATATTCATAAGGCTTTTATTTGAAGATTCAACTAGGCCATTACCTTGAGGGTAATAAGCAGTAGAGTGGCCTAGGGCAATATGGTACTTGTGACAAAAGGCAATCATTTTCTTAGATTTAAATGCTGCTGCATTATCAGTAATTATTTTCTGAGGGAATCCAAATCTAGATAAAAGGTTGTTTTCTATGAAAGAGATAATGACTGTGTCAGTGGCTTGTCTGGTAGGAACGGCTTCAATCCACTTAGTAAAGTATTCTGTGGCAGTCAATATCCACTTGTGTTGGCTAGAGGATAGGGGGTGAATTTCTCCAATGACGTCTAAACCCCATTGTTGAAACGACATCTCAGTTGAAATTGGTTTTAAGAATAAAGGTAACAATTTTTTTTTTCCTTCAAAAATTTGACATTTGTGACATGAAGTAACAAATTTCTTAACATTAGAAAATAAGGTAGGCCAGTAAAAACCATCTCTAAGGATCTTATCTGCAGTACTTTTCCAGTATAAATGTCCTCCATAGTCACCTGCATTAATCTCTTCAAGAATTTTGTCAACTTCTAATTTTAGTAAACAGTTCAGTAATATCCCACTTTGTTCTTTCCAAAAAAGCACATTATCCAAAATAAAAAATCTCATTGCTTTAAGTTTAAGAAATCTAGCTTTAGTCCTTGTTAATCTAGGAGGAGCTTGTAAATGTGTAAGTACAAAGATAATATCTGAGTACCATGGTTAATCTAGAAAGGCTTCACTGGTCAATGGAGTCGCCATCTCTTCCTGGTCATCAATCTGAGCAATAAAAATTATGTCTAATGCATTATAGTTGGATTCAGCCATCAATCTGGCTAATCCTTGTCCTTTAATGAGTTTTGTTGCTTTAATTTCTATGTCATATTCTAGGATAGTGGCAATCCACTTACCTCTTCTTCCATCAGGGCCATCCTGAGTAAGAATGTCTTTAACTACTGAATTAGGGACATAGGAAATTATGTGGGAATAGAGAATGTAAACTCTGAAATACTTTATAGATTTAACCAAGGCTAAGGCTTGCTTCTCCATTATGTTATATTTCAGAGGTGCATCTCTAAGAGTATTACTGAAAAATGCTATAGGCTTTTCAAAACCTTGATCATTCTTCTACAGTAAAACTGCAGCAATGGTATGTTCTAATGTAAAAGAAAAAATTATAAAGTCTTTCTTGAAATCTAAACTGATTAAGACTGGTGTTTTATTTAAATCCTGTTTTATGGAATTAAATGATTTTTTGGCTTCAACTGTCCATTTTAAAGTTGAGACTTTTTTCAGGATATTGTTCAATTCTCTAATGATTTCAGCTAAGTTTGAAATAAATCTTCTCAAAAAGTTAATTTTACCTAAAAAAGCTTGTAATTATTTGATATTTCTAGGTGGATGAATGTTCAAAATTTCTTCTATCCTAGCAGGATAAATTCTAATTCCTTCTTTTGAATTATATGTCCTAGTAACTTACCTTCCTCCAGTCCAAAGAGAGTTTTCTTGGGATTTAAAGAGATGCCAAATTTCCTACATTTAATGAAGACCTATCTCAAATGATCCAAGTGTTCATTATTTGTTTTGGAAAATACAGTAAAATCATCTAGATAAATTGCCAAAAAGTCATGAATCTCCTTAGCAAAGGCTATGTCCATAGCTCTCTGAAAGGTTGCTCCTGCATTCATAAGGCCAAAGGGCATTTTCACATACATGAAACTTCCCCAAGGAGTGGTAAAAGTTGTTTTAGCTTAATCTTCCTTTTGGACTAGGATCTGGTTGTATCCTGAAAAACCATCTAACAAATAAATTCTAGAGGAACCCACTACCCTTTGTAATATATGATCCATCTTTGGTAAAGGGTAATTATCCTTTAAAGACACTTTGTTAAGATTTCTAAAGTCGACACATAACCTAATTTCACCTGTTTTCTTTCTTGTTGGTACTAGGTTTGAAACCCAATAAGAATATATGATTGGTGCAATAATTTGAGCATCATACATGCATTTTACTTCATTTTCTATCAAAGGTAATAGAACATGCTTGATTCTCCTCAATTTTTGTTTGAATGGATTTTGATTACCTTTTATGGGAATTTTGTGTTGGATTATGTTTGTGTCATAAGCTTTAAGATCTTCATAACTCCAAGCAAACACATCTTGATATTCTTTTAAAATATCCATGTATTGTTCCTTTTCTTGTTGAGGTAAAGATTTAGACAGTTTAATCAGTTTTGGTTTTAATCATGTCCCAATGTTACATTCCTCAATTTCAGACCTAACTGGTTCCATTTTTGGCTTTTTAGGCACATCATTGGAATAAAAAAGGTCTTCTAAAGGGGTTAAACCTTTAGGCAAAAAGTTATCTCTCAAATCTAACGTGTTAATTTATTCTTCAATGATTTGATCAACATCTATATTCTCTAAGTTATCTATATCAGATTGAGTAAATAAATTTGGTTTGTTAAGTTTATGTACATCTATGTTATCTATTTCACAATTGAAATCTGAATTTGTATTACAGTCCGAATCTATCTTACAATTTTGAAACTATTCTTCAATATTCAAAAAATGGTAAATATGTTCATCTTCAGAGAAAATCTGCCAGTATTTGACATTATCTAGGACAATGGGTCTATATTTAACTTCAGCAGTATACCTATGTGTTGGTTGAAAAATTAAATTACATGTGCTAGAAAAAGTTGCTAAGCAATGTGCTTGAATGTTCTGTTTTCTAGGTATATTAGCAAATTTACATTCCAATAAATCTTCACATAAATCAGTTGTTGTATCTCTATATCTGGCTAATCTAGGATCATGAACAAAATACTCTGCATTTATTTGTTTTATGACTAATTCCAAATCTCCCATGATTAAAATTCTTTTTCCTCCTAAATTTCTAATGATTTGGAGGCCTAAGATAAGTGCCTCATACTCCGCCATGTTGTTTGTACATTTAAAGTTGAGTCTAAAGGCATGTCCTTCTGAATGACTGGTCTCAATATTTGTGATCCATACTCCAGCTCCTGCTCTTGTTTTGTTCACAGAGCCATCAAAGCCTAAGTGCCAAAGGGCTTCATGAAAAATATTGTCATTGTTTGTTTTTGGCTTTATGTCAATCAGTTCTATTTGGATTTCATTGTTATCAGAGTTACATAAACTGAAGGAATCAAGGTCAGTTGGTGTTGAATAGATGGGGTAATTTATGGATCTTTCTGCACTGCTGACCATAAATTTCATTAAAGTTTCCCTATAAAGTTTCTTGGGCTATCCAAATACTGATATAGTAGCATAACTCATGTCTAATTGTAGAGATCCCTGCAACTTTGCTCCCCATGAGCGAGAAAGAAGCATACCATACTTTGGTGGGATGTCAACTACTACAATATCCATAATCATGCTCTTATCAGGATATTGAACTAAATTCACACATAAGTCTTTAATCAATCCTAAGCACTTAACTTTGCTAGAATCAAATGAGAACGAATCTTTATAAGTCCTGGTTATTTCTAGATTAAGAGTTTCCATGATGGCTTTAGGCATTAAGTTATGGGAAGCTCCTGAATCTAACATAGCATTGTGTAAAATATGATCATGAATAATAAGGCTAATATAGAAAGGAGGAACTGATCCATCTGAATGCTTACCATTTACATCAGGGCAAAAGATCAACTCTAGTTGATTATCATTCAAATTAATGGCATCTTCACCATCATTCATATTCAAAGTCTCAGTCATTGTTGATTTATATAAGTCATTCTTTACCAATTTTGTTAAAGGAATTGATATTTTTAACTTAGCTATTTCAGTCTGAATGTTGAATTAGGATTGAGACTTACTAATCTGAAGTAATTCATCTTTTGTAACTGCTATCTGAGTGGGTTTTTCTTGAATTTCAACAGATATAATTTTATCTTCAGTTGTTCTAATATTCTCTGTCTGAGTTTCTTGACTTTTGCTGTTTTTAATTCTTTTTTCAGGTACAATTTGTGTGGCAGCAGATGTTCTACCAAACTTTGAATTTTTAGCAGTTGTTTTTATATTATCAGTTTTAGGATTTGCTAATTTAGAATCAGCGGGACTCTTTTTAGGATCAGGAATTGTTGTCTTTACTGAATTAAAGGCTTTTGTAGTATTAGCTTTTGGTGCATCTTTGGAAGATTGAGCTACTTCATCAGTAATATCAACAATCTTGGGATTTGTTGGGTTTTTAGGACTGGGAGGATTGGAATTTTGCTTGTTTTCTCTTGGAAGAATTTGCAAAACTTTTGTTTTTGGGGCTTCTACATTCTTTTTAGTTTGATTTTGGGAATTGCTTTTTGTAGAAGTTTCATTATTTTTCTTGTTTCTAAGTTTATACTGACTGTGAATTTCATTAATGGCAAAGTCATAAACTTGTTTGTAGTCAAAGGATTCACTGGAGTTTAATTTGAGTTGTCGAAGCTCAAATAGTTCCAGATCTTCCTGAGTGAGGAAAATGGTGTTGTTTTCATCTATTCCCATTAGATGAATGACATCATCATCATCTTCATCATTATTTTGAGAACTTTCAGCATAGTTCTCCTGAAATGGGGGCCTAATATTTTGATATGGAGCAACTTCTTTAGCTTTTCTACGGTTATTGTTTTTTCTAAAATTGGGATTTCTGATCTAAGGTTGATTATCCCATTGAGATTTTCTATCTAAATTATATAATCTCTCAACCACCTTCTCTAAAGTTTTAGCAACAAAATCCAATTTAACATCTGAGTTTGAACTTTGTTCTTTAATTGTAACTATTCTTTCATTTCTAAGTATGGCCCTCCTAGCTAAGATGTTGATTTCTACACTAATAGCATTTAATTGCATCTGTTCTAAAGTTTGGGCATCTCTTTCTCTTAATTGATATGCCATATCTGTATCAAATCCATCAGGGAATTTGAGCAATATAGAGTAAGGTGTTGATTTAAGATCTGCAGGAATAGAATTATAAACATTGTTATACCTAGTGCAATACCCTTGGACAGACTCAATACGAGATCTTTTCAAAGTATCAAACTCAGACAAAATTTGAAGGGGGTTCTTTTTTCTTTCCCATTTATTTAAAAGTGTTCTATGAAATGCAACTAAATCAGCTATACTACCAGTAGCTAAGTTTTTGAACCATTTTTAACTTCTCCTGTCAAACTTTGGGCAAATAACCTCATGTGGACATCTGACTCATCAATTTCATAAATTTCACAATAGTCTATCATTTTTGTTACATGTTGTTGAGAAGTATATTGTGATAGGCCATCAAATAGTGGTACATTCTTTTGGTAATCTTGAGGCATAGCATGGAGGTTTTGAGGTAAAACAAGGGGAGCACACCTAGCAGCCATGGCTTGAATCTTTGTTGAACTAGGAGGTATAACAATAATGATAGGGGAAGTGCTGGATATGGTAGCTGATGAAACAACTACAGTTGAAGAGCTGGGAAATGAAGATGGTATATAAATGGTACTACTAGGAAATAAAGATGTGGTGCTTATAAAATTTGATTGCAAAATAGTGGATGCAGTGGATCGAGTGGATGAAGGAAATAATATCTTAGGCTGCAAAGGAAACTTAGGAATGACTGCAAATGCAAATTAGGAATGAAATGGTTTGTAGATGAACTTGCAGAAGTATCTATAAATGAAGTGACAACATATAAAGATGAATCTGCTGTTGGTATTATTTTTGTGTGCAATTGAGAAACTGGAGGTTTTATGTAAGATAAAAAATGAGCTAATTCAATAGCTTCATCAATATCTTTAATCAATGAAATATTAATCTTTTCAACTGTATTTTGATATTCAGATTTACTTGACTTTGTTCCTACTAATATATTTTTCTATTTTGCATTCAAAAATGAAAGGAAAACATAATCTATAACAGTGTTTTTCAAATTAGTTTCAGATTTAGTTTTAAACAATGAATATTCAAACTTTCTATCAAAATCAATATCATTTAAACTCACTAACTCTTTGGGTAAATAATTGGATTTTCTTAATGGTACTTCAGTGTCTAAATTGACAATTTATTTTTTCTTTTTTCCAATCTGTTCTAGGTTATCTACTATAACTGCGGGCTTAGGATCCGAGTTAGACCTGGTATAGTAGGTTTTCCTAGAAGCCAGAATGATTGTTTTGAATACCCACAACCTATAAAAATAATCTTAAAGTAAAAAGATAATTTAAAGATCTTACTTTAAGACTAAATTTATAATTGGAGATTGGTTAGTTCCCCAATATGGTCACCAGTATGTTATCACCCTAGTAATTTCTTAAGTTGTGGGTTTTGAGTTTTTTAGTTAAAGAAAACTAGGGGTAACCACAAACCTACTTGGAACAATAGGATCTAGCCTTCCTATAGTTCAGAGAGGGCTCTCTCTTTAAGATTTATTTTTGTTTTTTTATTTATGTTTTAGGCTAGTTATGATAGAACAATTGGTTTTGTTTTAAAGATTTTGGTGGGAAAAAATCACTTAGAAGTAAACTAGAGGGAAATCTACTTGTCCATTGGGCTATGGGGTCTAAATCTAGATAGCAGTACTAGAATTCAAGGCCAAAAAGGTACAAATGTATTCAGATCAATATAGATAAACCTCAAAGATTTGGGAAAAGTGTTTTTGGTGAAATGGTATGATAAGGATAAAAGGCTATGAAAGGTCTTTTGATCCAGAAAGTAGAAGAAAGAGGCAGGGGTCAAATGGGAGTAAGAGCAATTAAGAATTCCAAACACTGGAAATCAGCAGAAAACATTTAAATGGTAACTAGTTAAAACAGGGAGTAAAGGACTAGCCTGTAGTAATATTCCTAGTTACTCATTAAGATTGAACAAACATATATAATGGAATGCATGAAACTCAAGAAAGAAAAAAATGGCTAAAATAAAGTACTTTACTCATCAATTTATCACAGGGATCCTGAATTAGGATGCCATTTTAGCTTCGTCCAGTCTGCTACTTCGAAATCAACACATGAGAGCCTCCAATGTATTAGCAAAAGTCCATAGTAATCTTAGCAATTTTATTCTACACCTAACACTTCTAATATAGAAGTATTTATAAAAAATATTGTTTAAAAATATCCTAGATAAATGTAGGAATATCTTTAGGAAATATAAAATATCTTTACAAAATAAGAGGGACAACTGCTTAACAAATCAACAAGATGTTCTCTTATCCAAAATATATAGAACAATTATATCTAATAAGGAGCTTTTTGTTGAATAGCTTTCCTGCTTACTGGCTGTTTAGGAAATATCTTTGTTTGAGTTGCCTTGGATGACACACTTTCCTTTGATACTCTTTAACGCTGCTTCTTTAAACATTGATACACTTTGACTGATATTTCACTCTTTATTGCTGAAAAATATGTTTTACTGTCGTAAAAAATTCAGCTGACTGTCCTTTTTCTTTACGGTTTTTTTCTTGACTGTTTCCAAGGTAATTTCTTCACTGTTTTACCTTTTCATTGTTACATTAAATCTGTGAATACTTTCCATTGCTCTACATTTTAATTTTCAAATTTTTTAGCTTTCTAAAGTTATCATCGGCATCTATGTATTTGGAAAAGGTAGGTTTGAAAACAAAAATATGCCTAATCTCATGCTATAGAAAAAACAAGTCTTCAAAATATTGAAGGATGAACTTTCCTGTAGGAGTGCCCAGTGGCAGTGGTTTGTTAACTTGTTCTTTTGCAAACTCCCTTATTTTCTTATCATGATATTTTTGGGCCATTAGTTTGTCATTGACGACATGAATATCTGGTAGGCCTTTCTGCCTCAAAATAGTGTATTTTTCCAAAAAATTAGCAATGGAAATGTTCATAGCTTCACATTTTTCCTCTAGGTTGTTCATAAATTTTTTCTTGGTCACAACCTTCTTGATTTGTAATATTGTTTCAGTTTTGTCCTGTACCTTTAACTCTTCCAACTCTGCTCTATTCTTACTGTTCAAGAAAGTAATGAGTTTTAAAGCCTGTGATGGCTTATTAGCTAACTCATCCTTGGTTTTCTGAATCTCAGTTTGGGCTGCTAACAGTAAGTATCTCTGCTCATAGATGACCTGAATTGAAGGCTATTGAGAATGTGTGGCTTCAATAATATTTTTCCAAAGATGATTTTTGATGTAGGAAATCTGATCCGTAAATGTTAACTCCTTTTGTAAATTCTTGATTTGTTCTTCAAGTCTTATGGCCTTCTGCTCATGGTTTTTAGCAGTTACCAGTGTTATTTTTTTGGTTGATTCAAGAATTTGAATTGTCTTTTTTAAGCTATTTATTTCATTGGCTTTCAAGGAAATTTCCTCCATAGCTTTCACTATTTGACCTGCTTCATCTGTTTGTTGTACCTGTGTTGTTGAAGAATCTGTGGCTGATGTAGTAGCTGAATGCAATGGCACTGCAGTTGCCAATGGCTCATTAGGTACTAGTTTTTCTCCCAAAGTAGAAACCACAGTTGAGGTAATTACTGGTATAACTATAGGAATAATTGGAGCATCAATTTCCTTTATAGTCTCTTTCTCCTTAACAAGTTCATCCATTTGAGTCTCTATTTCTTTAATATGAGCAGTTAATTTGAGGATCAATTGCATCATCTCTTATTTTTCTGTTTGATCATAAAGTATTTCTTTGGTCTGTGGGTGCTTACTTTGAGGAAGCTTCAGCTATTTCCTCAAACCTGCAATATCATCATTTTTCTTTTTAATCAAAACTTCACCAGCCTTAACATCTGATGAATCAATTCCCACCTGCAAAACTAAGCTTTCTAAGGCCTTAATCCTTAGATCTTTGGCATAGAGGGATCCCTTATCCAGTTTCATTTGGTCCTGCATATTTAAGACAATATTTTGCAATTTGGTAGCACTCATTGCCTTTGTCACCACAGTTGAATATAGCATTTCAGAACTGTGTCTGTGGAATTCTATTTGGTCAAGCTCATGAATGTTTTCAGTATCTACCTCAAACTCCATCTTTTTGTAATCTGCCACTGTCTTAGGTTTTGAAGTAGTTGGTTGTAAAAAGGACATAATCACCTTATTTGTTGCATAATCAAAGGCTGTCAGTAGCCTGTTTTGATTCCCTAGTTTTTGCTTAAGAAACCAAGAGTAAATCTCAGATTTGATTTCTTCATTCTTTTGCTTGATTTTCTTGTACTTTTCTTTGATATCTAATTCTTTTTCCTCAGCTGTCTATGAGGAAGAAGCATCCATATTTTGGGGTTTTTCAATCATCTGAGTATCTTTTCCTTTAGTTGTTGTTTGTTCCTTTTCAATATCTGCTAAAGTCTTATTAACTATCACTGTGGCTTCATCATTGTTTACCTCAGGCTCATTTGTATCCTCAATATCAATTATCTTTTCTTTTCCTATGGAACTTAATTTGAGCCTTTTATTGTAAATCAACTTGAATTTTTTCTCTGTGGTGGTCTCAGCTGTATAAGTTCTTTCATCTCTCCCTTTTTTTGTTGAAGTTTCAGGCTATTTTGCAACTACCATAGCTTGTGTGGTATCCATTTTTTCTGTTGGCTCTGTATTGACTGTTGTATCTATCAGAGTTTTCTCTATCCATTCTGCCTGATTTCCAAACTTCTCAATTTCTGGCTTAGGATCATGTGTAAATGGTGCAAGTTTGCATTTAACCCTTAAATTACTCAAGATCCCCTGAGGATCATAGTTCCATCGAAAGCTCTCCTAAAATTTAAACCCTGCTAACATTTTGGTGATTTCCTTTTCTGCTTCTCTATTATTGATGATGAAAGGCCCAACTTGATTTTTAAGCTTGAATTGGATATTTTTCCTGGCAGCTAAGAAATTGATGGAGTCAGAATTTAGAATTTGCCTTAAGTATTCCAATGCAAAAAATCTCATGCACATGTATTTTGGAAACTTATAAGGTAATAAGTTTGAGCCAAAAATTCTTATCTCTGTGTGTTTTTCATAAAGAAACTAGTCTCCCAGTTTGGTTTGTTCTGATAATTGTAATATCCTCTTCATGTCTTCATTTACTCTAGATTGCTCTGCTTTGTACAATATATTCATTGCTGGCTCGAGAAATAGGTCTAAAAATTATGTATAACTAAATTCATTGCCTTCTTTCCTAAGTAAAGAAACCCAAAAGATGATAGACAGAGGCTGGCCCTCTAAGTCCATTTTTTGCAATGAAATTGGAAATTTGTCAGCTTGGAAGAATAGAAACAAATGAAACAAGTATGATGAGTGCCTAAACACCCCTTCAATGGGTAGTTTGGTCAATTGGTGATGGATGTTGTCTGCTATAAAACTAGCATAGTAAAAAATGAGTGCAGGGGGTTGACCTAGAGATAAAGTGGATAGGAAGCCAAGAATGGATTCATCAGTGAATCCATCCGTGAAATATATGAGTATAAAAGATAACATGGAAATAAAATGCCTTGACCCTTTAGTAAATTTGGCAGGTGAAAAGGAGGGTTCAATTTATTGATGTCAACATGAGCAGGCTTAAAGTTCTGAAATATCATAAACCTCTTTGGGAAATCCAAGCTTAAGTACAATTGGGTTAAATATTCAATAGAGAGGGGAACTAAATTAGGATCAGATGGTAATTGCAACATTTGATTTATGGATTCTACTGTGATTGTAAAAACGACCTCCCTGTCTGCATTAACAATACTTCTTTGTTATGGTACATAATGCTTTTGACACAATCTGACAAGGTCCTGTCCAGGGTGAGTCAAAGGAACTAAATATTGGGGCAAATGCGTCTCCTAGATAGGCATTTCATATTTATCAAGGTATTTATCATAGCACCAATTGTGGATTTCCAGAATGTTAAATTCTATCACAGGGTTAGAAATCTTGTAATCCATATCAGTTAATGGAATGGTTTATTCAGTAGGTATTGGTGGTTGAAGTGGATTTATAGACACAATGGTTTTAGCAGTAAGTGTTGGAGTAGATTTGATGGCTTTTGATGCTTCAGATTTGGGAGGCTTGGATCCACCAGGCTTAATAGGCTTAGAACCCCCAGCTTTGGATATCATCTGTTTCTTAGTCATTTTTGAATAACTAATGCAAGCTTAAACTGTTTGGAAGAGTTGTTTTATTTAAACAGAGGATAAATTTATCAATTTATAAGACAAGGACAAGCTTCAAGTGATATCTTTGCTCAATTATGTATTTGAGATATGCAAACTGGTTTAAGACTGAAAACAAGAGTTTTATGAATGACTTTGACTGTAAAAGGCGTTTTCAAGATATATTTGGGCTTCAACCTCCTCTTGTTCTTTGAAATTGATTTTAAATGAACATAACTGAGGAAATTGGATTTAGATGAGGCTTTTTCGAACACAACAATTTCTGGGGAGAATTTGCGAGGGTTTGGCCTATTTTAGGAATTTTTTTTTTGGAAATTTCTAAGGATAATTCTCCTAATTTAGAGTTTAATTTACTATGGATAGTTTAAATTTGAAAATTGCAGGTCTATTTTTCGAAAAATACCTCAAATGGCGGGTTTTTGATTGTCGAAAGCGTTTTCTGTAACTTTTGTGGTTGAATATGAGCTCTGGTCCAACTTTCTGGAGTAAAAAATGGCTCGTATAGTCTTCAAACAGGAGATATATGGTGAAAATAGGGATTTTCCACGAGTAAAATCATGTTTCAAGGTTTTTATCACAGTCGGGAGGAGTTCTTTTTAGTTTGGAATGCACGATAACGATATATCAAAGGTTTTAATTTTAATATATGAATCGTTTTTAATGCATTCAATGCAGGTCAAATCTGTTGGCGGGAGTGGTTTGGTTTTTCAAATTGCAAAACCATCAGTGGTTTTCGTGTTGGATCTTGGTGGTAAGTTGTATTTGGTGAAAGAAACGTGATCGAATGAAATTGTGCCATGTCACGGGAGGCAGAATACTGAAAACAACTCATTTCGCGTTGATTTTGGCTTTGGGTGAACGTTTGGTTTACGTGTGCGATATTGATTCTACACCGTCAGATCATTGGAAAGGGAGCGAATGGCCAAGATTAAAAGGGAAGGTGTGGTCGAAAGGTATATGGAACCGGGGTTTAAATGATATGCGTTGGGCAATAGATAATGATATAAAACCTTTGTATTATATGCATTATAATCAAAGTTTTATATCCAAATAAGTTATATATAAGCAGGGCTTATGTGTAGTTAAAAAGGGATTAAAACATATGTGAGTGGGGGTGTATGGAGCGGGATTATAAGGTTTAACTTTGGGTTAATTTTTGTATAAAACGTGAGGTTTTATGTAATGGGAAAAGGGAAACGGTTAAGTTGTATTATGGCACACTTTAACCTTAGGTTAAACTTCAGCGGGGAAGAATGGTAAGTATATTACAAAGGCGAGGGTTTAAAGTTTGGTTTAAATTAAACTTTATAATAAATGAGGGAGTATGTGTTATTTTCAAATACATAGGATATGCTCGAAAACTTATTTGTACATTTTTTATTCTATTATATATATTTTTTTAAAACATGGGGGGTTAAAATAACTATAGGGGGCGAGGTATTTCTATATAGTTAGTTTTAGGTCAAAGGGGGTATTTTTGGGTTTTATTTAAGCATGTGGATAATAACTTTGGCTTAAAATCTTATAATAATGGATTTTTGGTGGATATTTAACATAAAGGGAATTATATAGGTAGGATGAGGTAATTTTAGGGATTTAATAGCATAAGTTAGAGATTAATATGACGAGGGGAAAGGAATACACAAAATACACTTATATGACTAAATAAAGTGAATTTTTTTAAAGCAAAGCTTATTATTTCATAACTTCACCACTTTTACTTAGGATAGAGTGTTTTTTTGAGGGTTTGTATGCTTTATGAATGAAGGGAGTTAATCAAATGGGCTTTTATGTTTAAGTAAAAAATGAGTTTTTACTTATGAAAATGAATTAAATGCATGAATGATGAATGAATATTGGTGAAGGGAAATTTATCATAAGAATCCAACATTTTCCATTATCAAGTCATTAAGCCTTGGGTCTGGTCCCAACAGAAGTCAGAGAAATGCTCTGAGCCTCTTTGATTGGAAGTGTAGAATATTGTAGACTTAGAGGGGAAAGGAAATTAGTGATTTTCTGCCCGATGAAGAATATTTACATGATTTTTCCCACTTCTTTCTACCTACCCAATATTACTCTAACATTTTTCCTTCCTTTTTGCAGGTGCATTTAAGCTTGCTACCTTGAAACATTTTATTCTTTTGAAAGCATAAAAACTATCTAATTCTACCTTATTTCATTTGAGGGCTTAGAATAAACTGATGAGCTCCTCATTATTCTCTACTTATCTATTGATTAGTCAGGATTAAACTGTCTGACTAATCTTTATTCACTATCTAAACATGGAAATTGAAAACATGACAAGTCAAGATTAACAGTTTAACTTATCATGAATTATGGCATTTATTGACACTTTGCCATAATCATTTGCAAAAAGTAAAAAGTAGTGGCATTTGGACTTGCACACTTTCATGTTTTATTTTCATATTTTTCTTTTGGGGTCTATATATTTTTAAGTCCTTTGATCTTTCTTTTAGGACTTTTACCCTCTTTTTGATTTTCTATTTTTTATTTTTTACAAAATATGAGAGAACAACTTGGAGAAAGCAAGACATGTACATATTTTACAAGACTATCATAAATCAATTCAAAATTATGAATCCTATATTTATAGGACCCTAACACAATATACCATATCATTGTTTGTTTTATATCTCACGTGCAATAATAATACTATTACTCAATAATTAATTTGAGTAATTAATTTTCAATTTTATTTTAAAAAATAATACATGATAAATATGATTTTATATAAAATAAATATATAATATAATTTTATATAAAGCAAATATATGATATAAAATATGATTTGAGTTTGAATTTGACTTTTATATATTAAAATATAAAAGGTTTAATCATGAGAAATTTCTTCCTTCTCACTTGATGATATGAAGGATATAAGAACATTTTTATTACAATATATTTTCGTAGGGGAATGAATGTATATTACCATATCTACTGCTGCAGGTATATTTCATTAAAATGTCAATATAGTTGACATTAATTTACTTGTGATTTAAAAAAAAGTATACTTACATAGTTTATTTTTATTATTTAAAATTATTTTTCTTATTTTTTATTGGTTAATACTTTTCGCTTATTATTGCAAACTGCATTAGGAAAAACAACAAACCTTCTTAATCCACATTAAATAACAGTGTTTCCAAGGGAACTAGTAGTACAAACACTGCAGTTCAGTACGTGTGAGAGATTCTCACGTAGAAAATTTAAACTAAAATGGAAATGAAAGTTTAAACTAAATTTAAACAATTCAATGAAACATTGAATTTTCCCTTGGTACGGCCCGAGACATTGAATTTCTCCGTGGCGTCACTTTGAAATGTGATATTAAAAACTGAAATGACATTTAATCTTTAAGTAGACACATGGATCAACATGTGAAAATTTTTTATTTGTTTTTAATAAATAAAAAATGTTGAAGGGTTTAATGAGGGGATATACTGATTCCTTTCATACTTATCGTGAAATATGAAATTTATATAAAAAGATATTAAAATGTAGTTAATGTAGTTAATCTGGTTGCTTAATTTTAATATAGAAAATTTGTTAGGTGAATGATGAATGCTTAAACAAATATTAGACATAAAATAAGGTAAATGAATAATAAAGAAGGGTTTATTATACCTGCTCCCTGCAGGTATAGTGCATTAGGTTGCCAACTGAGTTGACATTAATTTACTTGTGATTTAAAAAAAATTATACTTGTTACATAGTTTAATTTTAGTCATATTTATTATTTATTTTAACATTTTATCAAATAAAATAATATTTATAATATTTAAATTGTATTTATTAATATTTCAATTGTATTTATTAATATTCAAATTTTAAATTAAATTAAGGGATAGGTAATAGCTACTATGTATCACTTGTTAAGAAATTAATTTATGACAATCCATTTGTTAAAGTAAAAATGTCACTCGTAAGTATTGAATAATTTATCTTTGTATATCAAGATCTCACCATGGATTATCCCATGTGATGGAATTGATGAGGCTCACTGAATATTAATGTCACTATTCCTTAAATGAGTAACTCAATATGATTCCAAAAACCACATTATAACGACAAATATTTAATAATTTATAGCCCTTTGAAGTATATATCGACACACCCTTTTTCTAAACATGCATAGTTCCAAACTATAAGGATAATTTCATTATGTTTTTGTCATAACATTTGTAGTATTGTAGAGAATATATGAACACATTTATTTTTTAAAAATGGAAAATTATATATACTTAGAGGAGGGAAAATTCCTTTGTTATCTGGGGAACATTATCTATGTCTAGTCTCTAATTTCCAACTAAGATATAACTTTAATTAATTATGAAGTTTGACAAAGGTTAATTAAATTAAATTTCTTGATGATGGATTACACTTGGTAGTTTGAAACACGTCGATTCTATGATCTTTGATGTGATTTCCTCAAAGAATTTATTTGAAAACAAATTTGAATCACAAAAATTTACACTAAATTAAAATTATGATATATTATGACTCACTTATAATAATTTAAATACATATTTAACTATTGCTATGTTGTGATAACTATCACCTAAAAAAAGGAAAAGTTAATGATATTAAATTTGAGACAAAATATTTATCATGGTATAAAGGAGAAATTTATTTATTCAATAATATAACATTCATAAATTTAATATTATTACTTTTTCAAATAAATAACTAACATTCTATTTATTTATATTTAATATTTACATTCATTCCAACAAAAAAGAATGATTCTTTATAATTAATATTTAAATTCAAACAAAAAAATGATTCATAATAAAAGCATCCCACTCAAATACATATATGAACAAGACGAGTTGCAGAGCAGCAAGTCCCTGCCATATTTGAGTAGTAGTATCATATGTTGTCTTACAAGAAACGGCTTAAAAAAGTTTCACAGAACCATTATAATAACGTTAAATGCAACATGAAAAAATAATTATTGCGAGATTTACAGTGTGATTTACTGTGTCTTCAGCTAGTTAGGCCATTAATGTACTGTTAAAACATTTTATATTAAATCTTTCCCATTGCTCATACCATCCATGCTATTGCTTTCTTTGATCACAGTGTAGAACTTTAAAATAGATATGAATCATCTTAATTCTATATTATTGAACAATTGTTCTTCCATTCACTATTAAGCTTATTGGCCGCAATGCTGAATCGAATAAAAAAAATTTCACTGACACTAGCTCAAACATAACCCAACTTAATATAACCTCGAAAACAAATATGAACAACATTGATATAAACTTAAAAATAAAAAATTAAGAAAACAACATTTTTGTCAACTAAAAAATAATACACCAGGTATATATATAGATATAGATAATTGTTTCATCCGCTATCCCAAACCATCAAACCATATTCACTTATTTTATTAGTCGATTAACTTTGAATTAAATTAATAATATATTTTGAAAATTGAAATTACGATAATATTTTACTATAAAACCAAATATCAACTCAAAACATATACAAATTCTACTCTAAATTACAAGTTGTTAAAATTAAAATAATAATTTTAATGTACTAAACTGCCCACGTTAAACCAAAAGGTGGGTGAGGGACGACCAATATTAGCGCACATAGAAAGAGGTTTGGTATCCTACTGTGTGATTCATCTAAAAATATTTAAACAGACTATTACCCATGATATCAACCAAAAACATCAACGTTTTTTTGATGTGGTCCAATTTATGACACCTATAAATTCACACGCCTCACCACAAATTGACATCAACAAATGTTCGAAAGAAGAATTTTCAAATCTCTTGGAATTCCCTAGATATTTTGGAGAGGTTATAGCTAGCGAGGATATAAGGAAGAAAAGGCCACACAACAAAAATAATTATATATTTTAGCTATTATACAACGAAATGCATTCCACCTGGGCGACACATAACAGTTTTGAGTGTTGAACACTAGTACATAATTAGGACCCAGCTGCATGCATGCATTAAAATTACACCCCCCATTTCACTAAAACTCTGACTCAGGTTTTTGAGGCCTAAGCACTGGGTACTGAGCCTCATTTTGCTCTATCGCCCTTTTTGATTTACTCCATTTTTTTTTCGACGGCTCTATCCTTCGCTTGACAGGATGGGAACCCAGGAACCCATATCTAGCAAGCTAGCATGGTTATTATATGCACTAGGAATCCACTAGAATATTTTTCAAGAAGAGCTCTTGGTGGTTACATGACAGCCCAAGACACCCCCTCCATTTTTGTAGACACACTCACTGAATTGTAATGAGCATGATCAAAATGATGTGCAAAACACCAAAGCAACTTGTTGGCGAGAGAATAGGTCCCGTAGAGAAGACCTGGGTTCAGGTTAAGGGTCAACAAGGTTTTCCGCCATAGTCTAGCTTCATGCCGACATTTTCACCCTACTCCGAAGAGCTGAGAGTCTCACTTGAGGCGTGCCATGACCTTACTATGATAGGGAGTCGATCGGTATCATCCCAACAACATTGATACAGTTGAATCAGAGTTATGTTAAAGGTCTAAATAACCATAACACAACATTCCATAACATATATCTCTCTGAAATGCGTTCAGACTTGCAATAAATAAAATTTTAAAAGTTGCTTGCAAAACCATTCATTCAAAACCATAACAGATACCCGAAACAACACTTCTGATTATATTAAGCATCGGCTACCAATGACAAACTATTACAAGGCTCAACTGCGTGAGCATAAACATAACAAAATACAAGAAGTCATATTGGATAGAGAGAAATACAGAAATACAGAGGAATGGAGAATAGTACAACACAGACAGAGCTCTCCTGCAGCTCCATGTTGCCTATTTCCGTCTGTACCAACCTTCCTATCTGCTGGTTGGCTACCTATTTGTTCTGCTTCCAGCGCGACTGACAGTTCCTCCTCTCTTCTCGCTCGACTGTCTTCTATTTCTTTCTGTTCATCGGGAGTTCCACTGCTCGTTTCCTTCCGCACTCTTCCGCCATCTGTGATTGCTCCTGCAACAGCCGCGACACCTGTCCTTCGCTCCTTTGCAACCTTGACATATTTCTGCCTACCATGGTTGCGTTCTGCCACGTACTAGCCACAACTCAAAATCTGTTAAATTTCAAAACAAGGGCCCCAACAAGCCCCGACCACATCCTATTGACTTGCCCCGATTCAATTGTCCTACACTGTCTCTACTTCCATGGGTCCGCTCAGCCCTGCGCCCTGTTCTGCCTGCCTCCCTTCCCCTGGCTGTCCAAACAAGGGCCCCAACTCTAGGACCTTGTTTAGAGTTGATGCCTTGAGTTCTTGGAAGGTTGCCATGGCCTGCTGCCATCCTTGCATTATCTCTTCAGTTTCGGCCGTGATTTTTGTGCAACTTCTTCCCCTACATTCGGCGGCAGGGCACAAAACACGGTGTTGATCTGAGTGTTGGCCTCAAAGGCCAATTTTTGCATTGTCTGTGCATTGAGTTTTACGGGATGTTGAAGCTCCTAGATGGTTTTCTTTGCCGCCGTTGAGGTCTCCTCTATTTGTTGTGTCTGGAATTCTAACACATCTGCCTGGGTGTAGAGTTGGTCAAGTCTAGTCGGGTCCGTGGCTTCCTAGATTTCTCTTGATATCTGTTGTAGTTGTAGTGAGACTGGTTGTGCCTTTAGAGTAAGGGTTGAGCATTCCTGTAGACCCTTCAGTAGGTCGTATGCTTCTCTTGCTGCAGTACTAAGAACTTCCTGCATTTTCGTTACTTGGCCCTGTCTTTCTGATATATGTGCTGAGTACACAACTGTTGGGTCGGGTAATGCGGGTCGGGCTGCCAATGCCGCCTTAAGTTCCACATTTCCCCCCCTGGAGATTTGAATATGCCACCCTGAGGTGGACCACCCGCCCGACTACATCAGTCTCCTACATTTCTTTTGGTATTTGGCTATTGCTGGCCGTTACTGTAGGCCACACTTCCCTAAATACTTTGGTTACTGTCTCCAGTTGTTCCTGTAACTGCTCTTTTTTCGTCGTCAGCTGTTCACACTGTTCAGTAAGTGTGCTTATCTGTGTTGTTGTTGCTCGCATTTCTGCTAGAGCTCTGAGTGGAGCCTCTCGACCTCTTATGATGCTCTCTGAATGAAATGGTACAGTTGAGTTGTCCCCCATGTCTCCATGCTTTCGGCACTGGAGGTACCCTGATCTAGCATTCGTGCACAAAGTGGCTGTCCACTGGCAATAGATCTCGCTGACTGGTCCTGAGGTGATTGTGGCGGTGTTGGGTGTGGTATCCAGTCACTGGAGTCCACCATATGTAGATCTAGCTGCCCTTCTTGACCTGCTAGGTCAGGTGGTTGGAGCGGAGTTTGCTCGGGGAGTGACCTAGCTGTTTCTTCTATTAACTGCTCTATTTGAATAATGAGGTCAGTAAAAGTAGTTTGTGGGATTATGGTTGGGTTAACTGGGGGTACCACTTCCATACCCGAGTTAACCTCCATCCCGTGGTCCCCATTATTTATTCTCCTAACTACTGGGTCTGACACGGTGGCTGATGAAGTGGATGGTGCAGAGTTGTGGGGTTCCCGGGAGATGGATGAGGTGGTGGGTGGTAGCTGGTGGGTGCGGGGTGGTGATATGCGGATGTTTAAGAAATCAAGGGGGTATATGGGGTTGTGGGGTGGTACCCCTCTGGCCTCTTCGGGCTCAACTGTTGTCTCTTCTCGGATTGGTACCCCCACACTTAACTGTTGAGGTGGATCCTCCCCTGTGAGGTCCACCACTAGGCTAGATCCTGCAACCCTGGCCCTTTTTTCCTTCGGTGCTGCTGCTGGTTTTGCAGCTTTACTCTTTCCAACCAGCATTGTAGCTGCTGGGGGTGGTGAATTAAATAAGACATTGGGGATTGGCGCAAATATGGAGGTCATGCTGGGAGATGGGTTGGAATGGGATGCTTGAAATTATGAAAATATGGGAAATGTAGCAACATCACTTGTCAGTACTTGAACTACTTTATTAAGAAATTTTACCTTGGTATTTAGCTGCTTAATAATCGGGAAGATCTGTTGGTTTGACATCCTTATCACTGCTTCCTCCGAAGTTTCTTCCAGCAGTAGGTTTGGCAGCATTCCATCAAAGAAATACGTGTAGACTCCATCCCTGACCGCCATCGCTACCCCTGGCCATGAACAAACCTTCGTGTGGAAGGCTGCTTCATCAATCTGGAACTTCAAAGGCCTCATCTTGAACGTTGTTTCTGGTACACATGTAGGCCTGAGAAAAGTCTGCTTATGTGTGATTCTGAACCAGAACTGCTCACTATATCCATCTAGTAGATTTCTTGGAATTATTTGTTGACTCATCACGACGTAAACCATCTGGCCATACCACACTCTGAAAGCCTCTGCATTCAATTCCTTTGTGCTTGGGTCTCCAGACACCTTCCACAGCACAACCTTTATTGCCACAGATTGGTCTTCCACTATCTCTACTAGTATCTTGATGTTGGGGAAGGTCCATTTCCACATGGCCAACGCCATGATCAAATATCATAGATAAACCCGGTCTATCTCTTGTAATTTTCCTTGCAAGCTTCGAACAATTATTTTAGCAGGAAAGAGCACCAATTCAGCCTTGTCCCTTGGACACAATGCTCCGCAAAAGAAATTGTATCTAATGTGCACTCCCATTTTGTATAGTGCCTCATTGTCTTGCTAGCAATTAGGTAGCAATCGAACTTGACCTCTGGTCTATTAATCAACTCAATATTTGCTCCCTTCCCTCCTCTTCGAGTGCCATACTTGGTGTAGTAGTCTGTGTCTCCATACTTCTTCGCCCTCTTAGATACAGTTTGGAACGGTGATGATACGTCCCTTCCCTCCTGCGACAGTCCAGTTAATCTATGGATGTCTTCGGCATGAATTGGGATTTCCTTTCCCAGCCATAGAGAAACATTCTGAATCCCGCTTAAGAGAAATTTTCTGCACTGCATTGCAACGCCTGTAATCCCGAACATTAGTAAGTTCCTCAAGTTCATTATCGTGGACTGTTGGATGCCCCTGAACTCTGGCAGAACTCTTGCTGCTACCCGCCCTACTTCTATTGCATAATTCTCGATGTACACCTGCCTTTTTAGTGTAGGAAACTCAAAATAATTTGTAAGGTCTGTGTCGATCAGGGTCGCACTATCGTATTTTCCCACAAGGGACTCCATTTTCTGAATTCTGCTGTCAATCTCCTGTTCCACAACCGCTGGGCTTACTCTTGTCATTTTGGCTCGTCTCTAGTGTTAGGATCCCCGTAATTTACAATATTGGCAAGAACAAAAGCTACAGGGCCTACATCAGAATCACTTTGGAATCCTAGGATCTAGTCCTCCTGGATTCAGAGAGGGATCTCTCTATATAAGTGTTTTCAAAATATATGATATTAGGCTAGTTATGAAGCTCAAGGGAACTTGTTTTGGTTTTGGTTGGGTAGGATATCATCAAAATAAAGGAAGTATTTTGAAGGGTAAAGGTGTGAGTAGGTTGAAAGAATGGTTCAACTGATAGGATAGGTAAGAGATAGTATCAACCCATTGGGCTATGGAGTCACAAAAGGATTTAATTGCACAACAATTTTCAAGAGTGGCCCATGGGGCAAGTCATCTATATCAAAGGTTCTCTTTAGGTTGATTTGTGATATGGAACATTAAAAGTGTTGTGAAAGAAGCAAAGCTAATAACCATTTAAGAATCTATTAACTTCACTAAACAAGAAAAGCCTTTCAAAGTAACTGTTTGAAGCAGGCCAAAGGATAGGGCAAACCATAGACCTCTTTGGGAAATTTTTTACTAAAGCACACTTTTCAGACAACAATCCAGCAATCTAACAAATTACCTTTAGAAAGAAGAAAACATATAAGATAAACAAAAGAATAGCCTAAGATCAAGTAAGAACTTTGAATCTATCCTGCTTTTGGCATAATCTCAAGGGAAACTTTCAAAACAACTGTTGAAGACTAAACAAGGGATAGGGCTAACCATAAACTTCCTTGATTAGGAATCTACTTAGCATGCAGTGAAAATATCATTCAAGAACAACATCTCAGGTTTTACTCAGCAAGACATGGGCTCACCAAAATTCCTTGACTGGTTATACTATATTGAAATTATTCCTAAAGCAAAAATTAGAAGAAAACATAGAGATAAATCTTATCAGTGAGAAATAAGGTACTTTGTAGTAAATCCTAATATATATTTCCTGTTCTTTATCAGAGAAAGTGGACAGTATGAAAACATAAGAAAAACAACAATTACAGTTAGAAAAACATCACCATTGACATAGACCAGGATCCCATAAATCAACTTGTGTATTTGATGTTCAAACCAATTACAATCTTCAAGCCCAGTAGGTCTTTACAGCTTCAAACTTCTCTTCTCAGCCTATCTTTCTTCAATTACTAACAGAGCTTCAGTAGCCTCAACAACTATTTACATTCAATAAGTATTCAACCAACATTTACAATGGGCTCCTCTTATGATATATATAGGTAAATTGAGGAGGTGGAGTGAAAAGAAGGTCTAACTATACAATTAATACAGAGTAAATGCTTCTCGACCTTTGGGAGGCCAAATGGAGAAGATATCTAATGTCTTAACTCTGTTAATTTATTTTTACATTAACTTTCATCTAGGGAAAATTTGAAGGATGGAAAATTATTTTGAAGTTAAAAAAAATGGCGAATCTCACTAGTCCCTAATATGAAAAATGTAAATTGTTTATTGATGTATTTGTAAAATTATTCCAATTTATAATGATATTATATATATATTCTATATAATTTTGGCGATTTTTAAGGTAAAATAATTTTATATTGTAAAATTTGGGCGAATCACTTTTATAAAAAATGGAAATTGTTGAATCTTTTTTTTGGAAAACCCATGGAAAATTAGCCCACCTGCGAATATTAGCCCCTAAAATTTTCCATGCTTTCATGTACTTCAGTCACTTTTGTTGACTTTTGAGGCTTTTGGTGGCTGGAAATTACTTTCTGAGCTGTCTTTGTAAAACATCTCTGACTGTGCATTTAATTTGTAGGCTTTTGAGGTAAAAGAAGTTGACAGGTGGCATTTTGATCTTTGGAGGGAGTAAATAGCCTTGATGATCTAGCAATTAAGGCAGTCTTTTGCTAATCTGTCTTGATTTGTCACTTTAAACTTTAATTAGGCCTTTTATATGTGTTTAGGCCTTCTTTAATCATCTTCAGTTTTCAAACTGTGTCTTTATCTTTAATCTTCATGCTAATCTCTGCTTCTTTTCTGATCTTTACTGCTTTTACTGTTTGTTAACAGGTACTTTCTTTGTGCGCTGGAGGGTTTTGCTGTGTAACCAATGCTTATGAAAAAATTGGTTAAAACGTGGAAATTAACCCTTTATGTCCCTTTTTTGCCTCTGATAAGGCCTTTGAGGATCGTCACCCTCAGCCTCTGTCACTTTATTTGACTGCAGGATGGATTTTTATCCTTTCCACCATGAAAATCTGCAACACCCACGAAATGATAAAATAAAACCTGTGATGCTTGGGTTAAACTTATTCAGAGGGCTTTAGCGGGGGCAGAGGGGCATTTGTGGAGGAAGTGTATGCAGCATATGTAGAAAACCATGGAGGATAGGTGAAAACAAGGTTAAAACATGGATTATGGCGTGAAGAATAATTGGTGGTTTCAGAAAACCATGAATGGTTTTCGCCTAAGCAAAGGGTGGTAAGTAGTAATGGGTTTATCGAGCGCGATACAGTTCATTTCTCAACATGTGGCTTCTGCAAAACTGACAGTTTCGCATTCAAGATGCACGACGGGGGGAGGGGGCATAACAGATGCGAAATGATGCGACAATTGTTAGATCTTCGGGCTGAAGATCTACGGCTGAGAATGAACACGACGGGAGGGGAGATGCATGGCGGAAGAATGAGGTGGGGCCGAGCTGACGTAAGCTAATTTGTCACATAACCGGGAGGCTTGAGGTTGGGTAAAATGATGTGCGCCGTTGGATTATAGTGATAAAGGGTTATAATCAAGGTAGGGGTGAATATATAAAGGGAAAAAGGTGGAAGTGGGAGGGAGTGAAGGAGAGATGATGGCCATCAAATCTAGAGAAGATCGACGGCTGAGATCAACTGCGGGGGGACTGGGGGGTACAGAGGAAATTATCGGGGGTGTGCCTCCGTAGTAAATCTTAGCCGTAGATCTGAGATCTCCCATAGTCAAAAGAGTCAATTGCGGGGGCACTAGGGAGTATGAGCCATTTTGGTCGGATGCCCTCGTAGTGAACCTGCGCCATTGATCTGTTTTAATCAGACGGTTGCTATTGAGTCGGGGGATCGGCAATCAGTAGAGAAGAGGGTCTGGGAAGGAGGAATTTGGAATCGCGATGTGCCGATGGTCGATGGGATAAGCAAGTGCGATGGACAGAGGACCGTTGGATCGGGATAATGATCAACGGCTAGGATGTGATCGCGAGGGATGATCATCAGAAGAGAAAGGAAGGCGGAAGGGAAAAGGGCGAAGCGCGATGCGATGAAACGATGTGCCGACGAGCGATGCAATGTGCCGACGAGTGATGGGGATGGACGGTCCAGATCTCATCGAAGGGTCGCCATATCGATGGAGTAAAGGGTCTGGGAACAAGGAACTGGGATCGTCGATGTGCGATGGCCGATGGACTTAGTGCTTGGTCACGGAGCATGGTCTTTAAGCGAAAGGGGCTTAAGGCCTTTATATTTTAAAATGAAGGTTTTTGAAGGATTTTGAGGTTCTGATAGGATATAAAAGGGGTTTTAAACCAGAATAAAGGGATTTCATCAAGTTTTAAGGGGATTTTGAAGGAAATAAAGGGTAAAATGAGGAAAATGGGTGACATGAAGGGAATATTTTGAAATGGAGAAATGGTGGGAATTATGGCTTTGAAGGTAGTTTTCCTTTTGAATTAGCAGGGCTTTCTTTGAAGGTTTTGAAGTGAAGATATCAAAGAGGTGAATTTTTTTTGATAAGGTACACAACAAGGCTTCAAGAACTCATAGATTTGCTCCAAATTTGTTTCTTGAAGACTAATAGACCTGTTTTAGCCATCATTAGTTATGAATTTTTTTTATTGATGGCTAACAGTGGCTCCACTTAAGGATGGCAGCTCCTTGGAGATGTCAAGAACCTCAGAGATTTATCTCTCGAATGTAGATCACTGCCTTGCACTTTTTGACAATCCTCTTTCTTCTTTGATCATGCTACTTTAAAATATGATCAGTACTTATATCAACAAACAAATTTCTTTGCCCAAACAACTACCTACACAACCTACCTCCTAACATTTTTTCTTTAGTAGGGTGCACTTAGACTTGAAAACCTTTAACATCAACATTTTATTCTCTTATTGAAAGCAAGAAAACTAATCTAAAACTACCCTTATAACTTACATGAGTCCAGATTAAACAGTTGGACTCAAAAATTCTCTACCTAATCTACTATCTGCCAGGATTAAACTATCTGACAGATTTTATTCTCTATATTCTAAAACAGAAATTTAAATACAGACAAACCAGGATTAAACTATCTGATTTGCTGTAAAACTATGGCATAAAAAACAAGCTGTGCATAGACTGAAATTTACAGAAATTTAAAACAAAATTGTGAAGGCTTAAGATATGAAAATTAAGAACATCCTTCATTCTTTCCTCAGCTCTAGTTTTGATCTTTTTAGAGTCATCTTCTTTTTCTTTCTTGGTTCAGGTTTTCAGCATATTAGAACCATTATTTTATTTTTTCTTTGGCTCAGTTTTTATCTGATTTGAGCCATTCTTCATCAAACTTACAGGTTCAGGATTTAAATATGTTTGAACCTTTGTTTTTCTATACTAATCTAGTCTACTGATAAGCCAAGATTAAATTGTTTGGAAAATATTCTTCACTAACTTATCAGTGGTAAATTGAAATCTATCTAGTCATGATTAGGCTATATGACTAAATAGTAGTGCTCTTTCAAGTAGTGGCATTTAGGCTTGCAGACTTTCAGATTTTTCTTTTCTTTTTTGGTATGGTGCTATACCTTTCTTCTTTTATATCTACCCTCTTTTCTCCTTTTGTATTGTTTTTGTATTTTTTCTTTTTTCAAATTCAAAAGCAGTGTTATATACAATGAAAAAAAAGCTTTGAAACTAAAATATCAGTTAAGAGAAATAATGTTTAAGCATCCTGCCATTGACAGGACCTCCAAGATGTTCAGCTCCATCCAATTCTTGCAGAAAGAATGCATTGTTTTCAATAACAGATTGAACAAGATAAGGGCCTTTCCATAAATTATCAAATTTTCCATGTTTGCCCTTATCTTCTCTCCTTGAATCCCATTTCAATACTTTGTCACCAATTTTAAAGTCACTTTCCTTGGTTCTTTTGTCAAACAACTTCTTGATGTTTTCTTGTAGTTGTTGTGCTATGATGTAGACTTCCTCCCTGGTTTGTTATAGATGTATAGTCTAGTGTATTCTTATTGTCATATCATCATCTTCAGACTGTACTTCTTGGATCAGCTTCATGACTGGCACTCCTAAACTTGTTGGAAATATTGCATCAGTTCCATAAACTAGCTGGTAAGGGGAAATCCCAATTGACTTTTTAACTGTCAATTTTTCTGCCCATAATGCATGTACTAGCTTGTTGTGCCATGATTTTTTGTTTTCTTCCAGCAACTTTTTGATTATGTTCACCAAAATTTTATTTGAGGATTCTGCCAACCCATTACCTTGAGGGTAATAAGCTGTAGAATGACTCAATATAATCTGATATTTATGACAGAATTCCACCATATTTTTAGACCCAAATGCAGCAACATTGTTAGTTATGATCTTTCTAGGACAACCAAATCTAGACAGTATATGGTTTTCAAGGAATGAAATGATAACTGAGTCTATGGAATTCCTAGAAGGGATGGATTCTATCCATTTGGTAAAATAGTCTGTTGTTGTGAGGATACATTTATGTTTGGTAGATGAGGTAGGATTGATTTCCCCAATGAATTCTAGACCCCACTGCTGAAAAGGAGCTTCAACAGTGATTGGTTGCAGAGGTAAGGGAAGCAAATTTCTTTTGCCTTCAAAGATTTGTCATTTGTGACAGACAATAATCATTTTGTGGATATCTTGAAAGAGGGTGGGCCAGTAATAGCCAACTCTAAGGATTTTGTTAGCAGTTGACTTCCAGTAGAGGTGGCCTCCACATTCTCCTTCGTGAAACTCGTGCTTGATCTTATCTGCATCATTCTCAGGCAAACATTTAAGCAATAATCCACTAGAATTTTTCCAATATAAACATTTATTCAAAATGTAGTAATTTACAGCTTTCAACTTTTAGAATCTTGCCTTTGTTTTAGAAAAACCAGGAGGGACATTTAGGTTGAGAAACACATACAAAATATCAGCATACCAAGATGAATTCAGAAAATGATCTTCAATAATTGGAGTGTCAACTCCTCCTGTTCATCTAATGCATTAAATATGTTTATATCAAGAGCTTGAAAGTTGGATTCAACCATAAGTTTTGCTATTCCTTGACCTTGTATGAGCTTAGTGGGCTTGATTTCTAAGTCATATTCTAAAATTATAGCAATCCACTTTCCTCTTTTGTCATTTGGATTTGGGTCAATATGTCTTTTACAACTGAATGAGGCACAAATGCTATAATGTGGGAATGTAAAATGTAAACTTTGAAGTCTTTTAAGGCTTTGACCAAGGCAAAGGCTTGTTTTTCCATTATATTGTACTTCAGAGGTGCATCTCCTAATGCCTTACTGAAAAATGCAATTGGTTGCTCTTGTCCCTTCAAGTTTTTCTATAATAGGACAACAGCTACTGTGTGTTTTAATGTGAATGAAAATATGAAGAAATCTTTTTTTAAATTAGGACTGATAAGAACTGGTGTTTGGGTCAGTGCTTGTTTTACTAGTTCAAATGATTTCTTTGCTTTTAAGGTCCATTTAACCCCTTCTTCTCTTTTAAGCATGTTTGTCATGTTTCTAAGGAGTTCAACTAGATTGGGTATGAACCTTCTCAAGAAATTAATCTTTCCAATGAAAGATTGAAGTTCCTTGACGTTTCTAGGATGGTTGATTTGAAATATACCATCGATCCTTTTTGGGTCTATCCTGATTCCCTCTTCAGATATGATATGTCCAAGAAATTTACCTTCTTGGATACCAAACAATGTTTTCTTTGGATTTAAGGATAACTCATATTTTCTGCATTTCTCAAAGACTTTTCTCAAGTGTATCAGGTGTTCTTCATCTGTTTTTGAATATACAGTTACATCATCAAGTTAAATCACAATGAAGTAACCTATTTCTTCTGAGAATGCAATATCCATGGCTCTCTGAAATGTGGCACCAGTATTCATTAAACCAAAGGGCATTTTCAAATACATGAAAGTACCCCAGGGTGTAGTAAAGTTTGTTTTAAGTTGATCATTAGGATGTACCAATATCTGATTATAACCTGAGAAGCCATCTAGCAAAGAAATCCCTCTGGAACCAACTACCCTTTGTAAGATATGATCCATTTTGGGCAAGGGATAGTTGTCCTTTAATGAGGCTTTGTTTAAGTTTCTAAAGTCAATGAAAAGCATTATCTGTCCTGTTTTCTTCCTAACTGATACAAAATTAGACACCCAGTCTGAGTATCTAATAGGGACCACAATTCCAGCATCATACATTTTCCTAATTTCTTTCTCTACCAGAGGTAATTGAACATGGTTGATTCTACGCAATTTTTTTCTAAAAGGTTTCTGGTTTTCTTTGAGGAGTATCTTATGCTGGATTATCTCTATATCATATGATTTTAGATCTTCATAGCTCCATGCAAAAACATTGGAAAACTCTCTAAATAGCTCAATGTATTTTAGTTTAATGTGAGCTGGCAGTGTCTTGTATAATTTGATCATTTTGGGTTTTTCCTCACTGCCTATGTTGCATTCTTCCACTTCAGCTTCAATAGGTTCCAGTTTTGGCTTTTTGGCAACATCATTGAAGTCAAACAATTCTTCTAATGGGACCAGTACTTTTGGCAAGCTTTGATTTTTAGATTGCAGCATTTCTAAATATTCTTTTTCTAAATTTGTGTAGATTTCTATTTTGTGTTTGGGTTTATTAGTTAACAGATTTATTTCAGCAATCTCAGGAGACTTTTCTTCTTCAAAAAGTGGGTTTTCTTCAGTAGGACAGTCTTGTTCATACTCTGAATCTGAGTTTGGTGTTTCAAATTCATTTTTGGACTGTAGGCAGTCTTCTATTTGTTTATCTCCTTCAAACACTTGCCAGTGCTTTTCATTATCCAGGACAGCTGGTTTATATTTTACTTGGATGGTGTATTGTTTGCTCTCATAAGGTCTTAGACAAGTACTAGCAGCAAAGGCTAATCCATTGGCAAGAATGTTTTGGTTCCTTGGGACAAAGGTAAGTTGGAATTCAGAAAATGTTTTTAACAAGTCCATGGCATCATCTCTATAGGCTCTAAGTCTGGGATGTTTAGCAGTGTATTCCCCTTTTACTTGCCTAATTATCAATTCTAAATCCCCCTGAATTGTTATTCTTTTGGCCCCTAATTTTTTGAATAAATGCAAGCCTAAAAGGAGAGCTTCATACTCTACTATGTTGTTTGTGCATTGGAAGTTTAATCTATAGGAATGACCCTCAGCATGATTGTTTTCAGTGTTACACACCCGTATGCCTTCTCATGCACCAGTTTTAGAGCAAGACCCATCAAAACTCATACTCCAAAGAGGACTATTTTCAGATTTGTTATTTATTTCATTGTTGTCCTCTCTGTTTTGTTTGCCTAGTCTATCACTGTGTTGTTCCTGTAGGTCTACACTATGTTGAATTTGTTTTGTTCCTCAGGGTTTTCAGTGTTTTGAGGATTTTTTCTTTGAAGTCCATGATCCGCACTATATTGATGATTGTTTTGGACCTCAATACCTTCAATTTGTTTGCTGTGAATTTCTAAGTTTGCAAACTATTTTTTAGTTTTCTGCTTGCTTTCCTCTTCATCTATGGCTGCCACTATGTTTGGATGTGGAGTGACCACTATATTGGCTGATGTTTCATTGACTAACTCTTGCTCATTAGGAATCTCATCATTATAAAGAATGAATGAGTCAAGATTAGTATGTATAGAATAGAGAGGAAAGTTTTCTAGCCTTTCTTGGTTACTCACCATGTATTTCATGTGCGTTTCCCTATAAAGTCTTCTAGGCTAACTGAAGACAGGGATGGTGGCATAAGTCATATCCATTTGCATAGTACTTTTCAACTTAGCACCCCATGATCTTGAAAGGAGCATGCCATATTTGGGGGTTATATCAGCCACTACAATGTCCATCACTAAGCTTTTGGTTGGAATTTGGGCTAAGTTAACACATAGATCTTTTATTAGGCCTAGGCATTTTAGCCTACTTGAATCAAAGGAATATAAATCTTTATAAGGTATAGTTACCTCTAGGCCTATTCTTTCCATTATTACTTTGGGCATGAGGTTATGTGATGCTCCTGAATCAAGCATGGAATTGTGAAAAATATTCTCATGGATGTTCAAACTGATGTAGAATGGAGGGGTAGTTCCTTCTTGAAATTTTCCTTCAATCTTAGGACCGAACAGAAGCTCTGGTGTATCATCATTTAAGTTAACAATATCATGAATATCTTCTATGTTCAAAGTTTTCAAAACTTGACATTTATATACATTTTGAGTGACTAACTTAGTGAGTGGGACAAAGATTTTGATTTTGGCAATTTCATTCTCTAGGCTAAAAGGAATCTGATTTTTCAAAATGTTCGATTCAGCCTTCTTAGTCACTGATTCATCAGCAAAATCAGCTTGCTGATTTCTACTATTTACAGCAGTCAAGATGTTTTTTCAGGAGCATTAGCTGAAGTGCTAGTGCTGCTAGGGTCACCACTTTGTTTTTCATTGATTCGGGCGTTTTTTCCCTTGTTCGGATCATAAATTTCAACCCCTATGTTATGGTTTTTTGTTGTCTTTTTAGAAGTATTTACAAGGTTGTTTTTGGCGAAATTATCAGAGGTTTTCTTTTTGGGAGTTTTTGGGTTATTTTTACTTCTTAGATCATATTTTTTGGGCGCTCCTATGATGGCATTTTCAAAATATTGTTCATAGTATTCAGTTTCTAGTCTTCTATCATCATAGGGTGTATATAGGCCTTGTTTTCTTTCATGGAGGAAATCAAAATCCTCATTTCTTACTCCCAACATGTTTATGTTATCATCCTCTATTTGTTCATTTGTTTCTCCATCCTCATTAACATAATTTTCTTGAAAAGGAGGTCTGATCTGTTGATCAACATCTCTTTGTCTGTTCTGAGGTTGAATTCTCCTAAAGTTCTGATTTTGATTCTGGGATTGGTTTCTATTTTGAGGAGCGGTTTGGTTTTCTCTAGGAGGGTTTCTTTCATTTAAATTGATCTTTTCTAGCATTCTTTCCATTACCCTCACTAGGTTGTCAAATTTGGCCTCAGATGAAGAAGTAGATGCCATAGTTTCATCTTTATATGTGACTCTTTTCTCCGTTCTCAACCTAGCTCTCTTCTCAATCAGATTTGCTTCCACACTAAGAGCTCCCTTCTGCATGTCTTCTAAAGTTAAGGGATCCCTTTCTCTTAGCTGATAGGCCATTTCGGGATCAAATCCTTCAGGGAATTTGCCAAAGCTGAGCCTTGTGGAGGTTTCAAATCCCGGGGTAGTGCGTTATAAACACTATTAAATATAGTGCAATAATTTTGAACACTTTCGCCAGTGTTTCTCTTAAGGTTGTTGTAATATGAAAGTATTTGGAGAGGGTTCTTCCTAATTTTCCATTTTTTTATGAATGTTTGATGTAAAGAAGGGAGATCATTTATACTATTAGGAGTTAAACCCTTAAACCATTTCTTGGCCTCTCCTCCTAAACTTTGGGCAAAGTTTCTCATCTTAATGGTCTCATCTTATATTTCCATATAATCAAAGGCATTGTTCATCTTGTCTACATGCTGTTGAGCAATAGTGGGCTCATTTATGGTGAAATAGGGAATTTTGGATTGATAGTCATGTGGAAAATTGACTAAAGGTAAAGAAAGGACTAGAGGAGCATACCATGTTGCCATGATAGGAAATTGTGGGATAAATGGGGGGTTTACAAGTGGAGGGTTTATGAAAGGAGGGGGAGGATGGAATGGAGTAGTTTGAATAGTGGGTGTATGGATAACAGAAGTGCTTGGACTAGCAAGAGACTGTTGAGCAGATCTAGGATGAGAGAAACCAAAGTTATGAATGAAATGAAGATCAGGTGGAGTGGTTTCTCTACTATCAGTATGTTCACCACTATGTTGGGGTGAGTGTGGAGACTTAAAGACTATCTGATCTATATTACTAAGTGACTTAGTTCTGGATGGGTTTCTTACGAATGGTAAGTCAACTTTTGTATCTTGCAGAGCTATGAGATTTTCAGGGATAGAATTAGCTCTATGAATTGGTCTGACAACAATTGAAGTATTGGATTTAGGATATTTCCTAAGGATAATTTCTAGATTATGAACTATCTCAGGAGGATTTGGGTCAGGATAAGCTCTAGTATAAATTCTTCTAGAAGCCACTCTGTGGTGTTTTTAGACCTAATGATGAGAAAATTTTAGCCAAGTATGATAGTCTTTTAAAGGCTAACTAATCTTTTTAAAATAAAACTCAATCCTCAAAGTCTTCTTAACTGGGTTTGAATGATGTTTGAAGGATAAATAATTTCCCAGTGGAGTCTTAGGAAAAACTAGTGGGGTCAGCAGGCCTACTGAATACCAATGGAGTCTCCAGGTGAAGGATTTTGACTTGTTTTCAAGGTTTTGTTGTTGTTCACCATCAAAAATCATTAATAACCAGTCTTGGTGACACTTGATTCATTTAGGAATAGGGGTTCGTTGAGTTGTGAAGTTATCTATTACTCAATATTCCCCAGTATGGTCACTACTATGTTAGGATCCCCGTAATTTTCAAGATTGGCAAGAAAAAACGCTGCAGGGCCTACATTAGAACCACTTTGGAATCCTAGGATCTAGCCCTCCTGGATTCAGAGAGGGATCTCTCTATATAAGTGTTCTCAAAAGATATGATATTAGGCTAGTTATGAAGCTCAAGGGAACGTGTTTTGGTTTTGGTTGGGTAGGATATCAGCAAAATAAAGGAAGTATTTTGAAGGGTAAAGGTGTGAGTAGGTTGAAAGAATGGTTCAGCTGATAGGATAGGTAAGAGACAATATCAACCCATTGGGCTATGGAGTCACAAAAGGATTTAATTGCACAACAAGTTTCAAGAGTGGTCCATGGGGCAAGTCATCTATATCAAAGGATCTCTTTAGGTTAATTTGTGATATGGAACATTAAAAGTGTTGTGAAAGAAGCAAAGCTAAAAACCATTTAAGAATCTATTAACTTCACTAAACAAGAAAAGCCTTTCAAAGTAACTATTTCAAGCACGCCAAAGGACAGGGAAAACCATAGACCTCTTTGGGAAAACTTTTACTAAAGCACACTTTTCAGACAACAATCCAACAATCTAATAGATTACCTTCAGAAAGAAGAAAAAATATAAGATAACAAAAGAATAGCCTAAGATAAAGTAAGAACTTTGAATCTATCCTGATTTTGGCATACTCTCAAGGGAAACTTTCAAAACAGCTGTTGAAGACTAAACAAGGGATAGGGCTAACCATAAACTTCCTTGATTAAGAATCTACTTAGCATGCAGTGAAAAGATCATTCAAGAACAAAATCTCAGGTTTTACTCAGCAAGACATGGGCTCACCAACATTCCTTGATTGGTTATACTCTATTGAAATTATTCCCAAAGCAACAATTAGAAGAAAACATAGAGATAAAGATTATCAGTGAGAAATAAGGTACTTTGCAGTAAATCCTAATCTATATTTCCTGTTCTTTATCAAAGAAAGTGGACAGTATGAAAACATAAGAAAAACAACAATTACAGTCAGAAAAACATCACCATTGACATAAAACAGGATCCCATAAATCAACTTGTGTATTTGATGTTCAAACCAGCTACAATCTTCAAGTCTAGTAAGTCTTTACAGCTTCAAACTTCTCTTCTCAACCTATCTTTCTTCAATTACTAACAGAGCTTCAGCAGCCTCAACAACTATTTACATTCAATAAGTATTCAACCAACATTTACAATGGGCTCCTCTTATGATATATATAGGTAAATTGAGGAGGTGGAGTGAAAGGAAGGTCTAACTATACAATTAATACAGAGTAAATGCTTCTCGACCTTTGGGAGGCCAAATGGAGAAGATATCTAATGTCTTAACTCTGTTAATTGATTTTTACATTAACTTTCATCTACTTCAGTCACTTTTGTTGAATTTTGAGGCTTTTGGTGGTTGGAAATTACTTTCTGAGCTGTCTTTGTAAAATATCTCTGACTGTGAATTTAATTTGTAGGCTTTTGAGGTAAAATAAGCTGGAAGGTGGCATTTTGATCTTTGGAGGGAGTAAATAGCCTTGATGATATGGCAATTAAGGCAGTCTTTTGCTGATATGTCTTGATTTGTCACTTTAAACTTGAATTAGGCCTTTGATATGTGTTTAGGCCTTCTTTAATCATCTTTAGTTTTAAAACTGTCTTTATCTTTAATCTTCATGCTAATCTATGCTTCTCTTCTAATCTTTTCTTCTTTTACTGTTTGCTGACAGGTACTTTCTTTGTGTGCTAGAGGGTTTTGCTGTGTAACCAATGCTTATGAAACAATTGGTTAAAATGTGGAAATTAACCCTTTATGTCTCTTTTTTGCCTTTGATCAGGCATTTGAGGATCGTCACCCTCGGCCTCTGTCACTTTCTTTGACTGTGGGATGGCTTTTTATCCTTTCCACCATGAAAACCTGAAACACACATGAACTTATAAAATAAAACCTGCGATGCTTGGGTTAAACTGCTTCAGAGGGCTTTGGCAGGGGCAAAAGAGCATTTGTGGAGGAAGTTTATGCAGCGGAGGCGGAAAACCATGGCGGATAGGTGTAAATCGGGTTCAAACATGGATTATGGCACGAAGAATCATTGGTGGTTTCAGAAAACCACGAATGGTTTTCGCGTAAGCAAAGGGTGGTAAGAAGTAATGGGTTTATTGAGCACGATACGATTCATTACTCAACACGTGGCTTCTACAAAACCGACAATTTCGCATTCAAGATGCAGGGCGGGGGGAGGGGGCATAACGGATGCGAAATGCCGCGACAACAGTTAGATCTTCGAGTTGGAGATCTAAGGTTGAGAATGAATGCAATGGGAGGGGAGATGCATGGCGGAAGAATGAGGTGGGGCTGAGCTGACGTAAGCTAATTTATCGCATAGCGGGGAGGCTTGAGGTTGGGTAAAACAATGTGTGCCATTGAATTATAGTGATAAAGGGTTATAATCAAGGTAGGGGCGAATATATAAAGGGAAAAAGGTGGAAGTGGGAGGGAGTGAAGGAGAGACGATGGCTGTCGGATCTGGAGAAGATGGATGGCCGAGATCAACTATGGGGGGACTGGGGGGTACGGAGGAAAATCTCAGGGTGTGCCTTCGTAGTAAATCTTAGTCGTAGATCTGAGATCTCCCATAGTCAAAAGAGTCAACTGCGGGGGCACTGGGGAGTACGGGCCATTTTTGTCAGATGCCCCTGCAGTGAACCTGCACCATTGATCTGGGTTAATCAGATGGTTGCTATTGAATCGGGGGATCGGCAATCGGCGGAGAAGAGGGTCCCGGAAGGAGGAATTTGGAATCGCGATGTGCCGATGGCTGATGGGAGAAGCAAGTGCGATGAACGGAGGACCGTTGGATCGGGATAATTATAAACGGATAGGATGCGATCACGGGGGATGATCATCGGCGGAGAAAGGAAGGCGGAAGGGAAAAGGGCAAAGCCCGATGCAATGAAATGCGGTGATGGAGCGATGCGATGTGCCGGCGAGTGATGGGGATGGATGGTCCAGACCTCATCAGAGGATCAGCATATCAACGAAGTAAAGGTCTAGGAACAAGGAACTGGGATCACCGATGTGCGATGGCCGATGGACTTAGCGCTTGGTCACATATCGCGGTCTTTAAGTGAAAGGGGCTTAAGGCATTTATATTTTAAAATGAAGGTTTTTTGACTGAAAAATGAAGGTTTTTGAAGGATTTTGAGGTTTTGATAGGATATAAAAGGGGTTTTAAACCAGAATAAAGGGATTTCATCAGGGTTTAAGGGGATTTTGAAGGAAATAAAGGCTAAAATGAGGAAAATGGGTGACATGAAGGGAATATTTTGAAATGGTGAAATGGTGGGAATTATGGCTTTGAAGGTAGTTTTCCTTTTGAATCAGCAGGGCTTTTTTTGAAGATTTTGAAGTGAAGATATCAAAGAGGTGAACTTTTTTGGACAAGGGACATAACAAGGCTTCAAGAACTCACATATTTGCTCCAAATTATTTTCTTGAAGACTAATAGACCTGTTTTAGCCATCATTAGTTATGAAATTTTTTTATTGATGGCTAACAGCTGGTATACCTGTAGAACAGTTCTCTCTCTTTCCTCTTGAATTCCTTCTTCTGGATGCCTTCTCTATTCTGGTTTTGGTTTAGCTTCCCTTACTCTTTTGGATGTTTCTGATTCTAACTCAGATTTTTCTGGCATTCTCGCACTTCTTTGCATGTGGGTTATGTAAGTAACTTACACAGGTGAGGTTGATGAGACCCCATAACTAATTAATTTTTCCCTGGCTTCTCCCGAAGCTACAATTGTGCGATTAGTTAGTTGCTGAGGTGGGTTTTGACATTGCTGACTGTGGTTTTGGGATTTGGGAAGACACGACGGCTGGTGGTTATGTCTAATTATGGAAAATTTATTACAATATGGGTGATGCTAATTATGGAAATTATTTCCAAATCTTGTTAATCCTACGGACTGACACTGGTACTACGCTTAATGATGATGGGATGATGACATTGTGTAACCGGCTCTATCTTTCCTTCAAATGAGAAACACTGGGTGAAGTTGTCTGTAACTTCCTGCCTTTTATTGGTCCCTCTTCTCTTTTCCTCCGTCAAGTACCAGGCCTTTGGAATTACATCCAGAGAGTGGATAAACCGGTGGACCCACATTTCTTCTAGATATCCATCGGTTCTCCATTGTGCTTAACATTTCTCTAGATGGTTTCTGGGGTCTGAATCCCCTTGGTACTTGTCCTTACTTCCAGGTCCTTCCTCCTCCTTAAATATGGCTTTCACTACTGCCGCAACTTCGTCCCATTGCGTCAATGAGTTGCGATGATTACTCCACCATCTTGCGGATGTGGATTGTAATGCCATGTCCATCAATGGTACTCTGTGACTTTCCGGTACCGTAGTTTCTATCTTGGCTATGAAAAGGCTTATAGCCTTCATATCAGATAATATTGGGTATTCCTGAATCTCGGCCCCAATCCAATTGACTCTTCCAATACTTGCACATCTCCTTGTATTTGTTTCATACCCTCCTTGCTGCCAATCATCCCAAGCTATTTCTAATCCCAATTCTAAGCTTTGGATGCTTCTCCAGCTTACAGAGCCTTCTGCTGTCAGGTTAATGTAATCTTCTCTTCTTCCTGCGGTCATTTGATAGAGATGGTCCAGAAGCTGAGCATCTTCTTTGTTATCCACAGTCTCTGTATATCTCGGTCCTCGGTATGGGTTGAGTGGCTGAGTGAATCTGATCTCCCCATCCTCGAAGATCATTAGTTCTTTCTTCAGATCTATTATTGCATAATTTTCAAAGGCCCAAGAAATTCCTAATAGTTCAGGGTATGGATATTTATCTCCCATGACGTCGATGACTTCAAAGTCCATAAATGTCTTTACTCCCGCAATGTCAACTTCAACCTCCTCCAGTTGGCCGATGGGAACAATGAAATACTGGTTCGCCATCCAAAGTTGAATCGGGGAATGTGTCAATCTTGGCTTCCCTAATGCCTCCCATGTTTTTCTTGGTAGGATGTTGAAATCAGATCCCAAAGCAAGCATGGTGTCTTTAATCTGGAACCCCGCAAACTGTGTGTTCACTCAGAATTCGTTTCCCGTCCTTTTTTTATTTCTCTTTATTCTCTGTACATAATTTTGGTCCGCCTCTGGTGATTCTCTTGCTCCTATGTTCTTCTTCAGCACCCCTTCCAGGTTCTGCTTTAGCTGTTCTAGCATTGGTGCGTTGTTAACAATTTTCAGGAATAGATGGAACCACTCCTGGATCAAAGATTCAAAATTACTTTGGGTTTCATTGTCTTCCTAAGTTTTTTGTAACTCAATTCCTTTCCCCCCCCAGTTGGGAAAACGTTTCTGCTGCTTCCTAAAAAAATTGTTTCTGTCGTTCTTGTTTGATCAGGAGTTTTGGGGATGCTGGCATGATCAATTTTATTAGGTCCATAGTACTCACATCTTACCCCATTCTTTTGCCTCCTCGTGTTACTATGGCCACGTTTTTCATTGTCTGAGTTCCCATTAACCTGGGTTCTGCATTTACTAAATTTGTCCCCCTCTGTCTAGTTCTTTCCTCCCATCTTTTGATAAGCTTTGGGAAATATTCTGTTGAGTGTGTGTTAACATGGCACTGAGAACACCAGGGTCTTCTAGGGAGTGGACATTCTCTAGCTACATGTCCTTTCTGGTCGTAGTTGTAACATCTTACTGGACCTATACCTCCTGCTCGGCCTCCTCTCATGCCTCCTCCTCTTCCTCGGGGAGCTTCGTTTACTCTGTATGAAGGCCAGTCCAGCCGCTCTGCCAGTGCATCCAGTGCTCGGTACTGCTCTGTGCCATGGGTTGTTGAGGCACAGAACTCACAGTATACATTATTTGGAACATTGAAATATTTCTGTAAGATTGGACACAGGCGAGGTTGATGGCCCATATTTTTGCATATTTCACAGTACTCATTGGTGAATGGACTTTGTTATTTGCACAACCCCTCCTAGTGGTAGAACCCCCTATGCTCCTGCGGCCGATGTCCCCACATTTTTCCCCCGCAACCGAGGACATTAAGTTTCCACATGTCCCTCCATGAGACAATGCGTGCACCATACATTCGGTCTCGCCGGTCACATTGGTTGCATTTACTTGAGTTTTTCTGTCAGACTGGCTATTTGATGTTGCAGACCCATTATAGAGGGGTCCTGTACCGTTACTCCTCCCTTAAAATCTTGTGGGTAACCCGCCATGGCTTCTATCTTCATTTCCTGCTCTAGCGCATCTTGCAACGTCTCGATCCTTTGTTGAGTCAATGGAGTTTGGGTCAAAGGTAGTAGAGATTTAATGAACCAATCCCTCTGATGGTTTGGATCAATTGGATAGCCTATTTTTCCGATTGCATCCTTGAATCTCCGCATCAAATCCCAAGCGGTTTCTCCTTCTCACTGCTTGATTTCCCACATCTCTGACAGGCCTTTTTGGTCTGTTTGGGGCAGTTTTAATTCCTTAATGAAATCCCTATTTACATCTGTCATCGCTGGATTTGGGTGAGCTTCTGACCATTTCATAAACCAGCATAGGGCTATCTCCCTAAAGGTGGTCTGAAATTCTATTAACTTCCCAACATCTGGTGTATGTCGTGCCCTCAATATGGCCTCGCAGAGGTACCAGTGTTGTTTGACGTTGTCGTTACCCCTCCTAGAGAATTTTGGATACGGGGTAAGTGATCCTGCCATGTTCACTTGAATAGGCGTTACTAAAATGAAGTCGTTGGATCTTGGTTGTGAGATTGTGCCACTAGCAATCCTACTACTAGTATGTGTTACTGTTGGAGACAAAGTACTGTGCAACTTACTTAATTCCCGCAACTTAACAAAAATTTCACTTATGGTCTTATAGAGCACCAGGGGAAGGTTGGGACTAGAGCTACTTAAACTATGGGGATTAGGAATATCTTGAGATATGGACGTCGGCCTTTCTTGAAATAGTTTCTCCATTGCAACGTGCATCTCCACATCGGACACCTCCTCCGGGCACGCATCTGTACCTTCTCCGTCAGACTTCTTTCCTTTCTCCATCTGGGCTAGACACCTATACACCTTCTACACTTCTTTCATGGCCCCTCCTATATCATGAGGACCCACCTGACCTTCCATTCCCTTTTTCATCTAAGGCGCCTCCTCTTTGTTATTTCGACCGCTTTCCTATCTTTTCAACTCCTTCATCACCCTCTCTCGCCACCTTTATACAATCTGTGCCCTTCGATGTGCTCGTCACTCCCTGAGCTTGTTGTCGGTCTCGAAATCCATACTCCTACTCCCTCGTCTCATGGTTCTTGTAACATCTCTCCCTTAATCCCTTCCCTCGGCACCGGAGGTTTTACGCTTCCATCTATGCTTTTTGGAATCCCATCAGTCCTTTGTCTACCATCAATGCCTTAATCCACAAAGGAATCTCCTTCAGCAGCTTCCCCCTTAACCCGGATCTGAATTTATCTTCTGCTCTTGAGAAAGACTGGTAGCACTCGGCTACAAACTCCACTATATATCCATCTGAGGTAGATTCCACCCAAAAATCTACAGCTTGGGTTAAATTGGTGTTTAACCGATGAAGGGCCACCAGATCCTCGTGCGCCCACTTGGGATTGATCTTCTGTGACTTCTCTTTGATAGCGTTGGTCTGAAGCCTCCGCAACCAGTTATAGAGTTCTTCTGGGAACTTTCCCCAAAATCTTTCGTAGGTGTCACTAGTAGAGTCGGAGAATAGAACCAGGTTTTTAATCGTTTTCTCTTTTTGTCGTCTCAGCTCAGCTTGCTGAGCAATGAATTGATCTAGGTGGTTATCCCACCAGCTTCCTATTCCTCTTTCAGAGATCCAAGATACCATGATCTAGCTCCCCAATGAATTTTTGGGTCCCAACAATGAAACCATTTGTTGGCGAGAGAACAAGTCCCCCAGAGAAGACCCAGGTTTAGGTTAAGGGCCAAAAAGGTTTTCTTCCATAGTCTAGCTTCACGCTGGCATTTGCACCCTACTCCGAAGAGCTGAGAGTCTCACCCAAGGCGTGCGGTGACGTTACTATAATAGGGAGTCGATCGGTATCATCCCAACAACATCGATACAGTTGAATCAAAGTTATGTTAAAGGTCTAAACATCCATAACACAACGTTACATAACATATGTCTCTCCGAAATGCGTTTAGACTTGCAGTAAATAAAATTTTAAAAGGTGCTTGCAAAACCATTCATTCAAAACCATAACAGATACCCGAAACAACACTTCTGATTATATTAAGCATTGGCTACCAATGAAAAACTATTACAAGGCTCAACTGCATGAGCATAAACAGAGCAGAATACAAGAAGTCCTATTTGATAGAGAGAAATACAGAAATACAAAGGAATGGAGAATAGTACAATACAGATAGAGCTCTCCTGCAGCTCCCTGATGCCTATTTCCGTCTGCACCAACCTTCCTATCCATTAGCTGGCTGCCTATTTGTTTTGCTTCCAACGCGACTGACAATTCCCCCTTTCTTCTCGCTCAGTTGTTTTCTATTTCTTTCTATTCATCGGGAGTTCCACTGCTTGTTTCCTTCTGCGCTCTTCCGTCATTTGTGCTTGCTCCCGCAATAGCCGCGACACCTGTCCTTTGCTCCTTCACAACCTTGACATATTTCTGACTACCATGGTTGCATTTCACCATGTACTAGCCACAACTCAAAATCTGTTAAATTTCAAAACAAGGGCCCCAACACAACTTTGACCAAACAGAGTAAAAGGCCAGGCCATCATTGCTATAAAATAGAGCAATAGAGAAAGGAGAACGATTCAGAACTTCACATGGAATTAGATTTTATTTTTAAGTTACAATTCACTCTGGAAACTAATTTATCTTCCATTTAAAGAAAGGAGAGGTTATTTAATCATCCTCAAGATTTCGAGTTATGAATCTCTCATCTCTTTCGACATATATTTTCTCCGGTGTTTGTGTTTGGTGAAATGTCAAGGATGAAAAAATCACGCGGAATTAAATTTTCAACCTAAGGGTTGGAAGTGTTGAATTTGAATATCATTTTACATTTTTAGACAAAAAAAAATCGAAGGCAACCTAATATGGGATTCGATCCCATACCATTAGAGTGATTTCAGATTTGAGTGCCGGTGAAGATTTTACCACAGTAGGAGCAATCGAGGAGTTTAGGTGGCTCATCTCACACAGGTTCGAAGCATTGGGGCATCGAGCTTGTGCCCCGACATATTTTAATTGGAGATTGGTTTCATGATCGACCACTCTTGGCATATTTTTGGGCACACTATTTGCAAATTTAATGAGTCAGGTAAAGTTCACTTCAGGATTTGTATTTTTTGTTATTATTTGGTTTTTTAGTTTTTGAATTTTCAGTGGAAATTTGACGACCATGATTTAGTAAGATCTAGTTACAAGCCCCAATAAATTTGCAGTCACTATTTTTTCAAGTAAATGTAGTTCTTTCCCTCAAAAAAATTCAGCTAGCTGAGCCTTGTTATAATGTAATAGCCTGTTTGTTCTTACTGAATTGTGATAAATCAAGTTTATGTACGTGTATCATCTACCGATCTTATATATCAAGTCATTATTTACAAGTTATATATTCCTATATAAAAATTCTCAATGGTGTTGGTTTTGTGCTTATTTAGGTCCAACATGATCTGGAAAGAGCTAAGGAATATTATGGGAGGGCAACACTAGCCAGTCCCAGTGATGGAGGTATCCTCTCTCTTTATGCCAGTGTCATATGGGAAGTTCACAAAGATAATACAATGTTCACAAAGATGCATCTCCTTCGCAATGCTACTTTGATCAAGCTGTTTAATATAATTCTATGCTATCTGATACTTCTGTTGAAACGAACTAATACGATTTGACACTTCAAAATACTCTCAGAAGTTGGGAGGCATAGGCAGTGATAGCACCGTTGCCAACAATTTGCACACCCGCCTAACTGTAGTCTGATTTACCTTACGTATAAGAAACTAAATCTTTGTATCGTTATATTTTTCTCATTAATTTCATAAAATGTTATGCACTCATTACAAATTTAATTTTGATGAGAAAATTGAAGTGGTGTATACTATATTCTATTCTAGAACTTAGGATACTTGTAATATTTTCTGTAGAGAATGTATTAGTGCAATGTTTTAGGTAAGATTTTTCCTTATAGTGCTTAAATTTGAAGGAAAATTTGTGTTTTTCCATCCATGTCCATCGCTTTAAAAATTGACCCTGAAACGAATAGCTTAACAGTCACTGACTCTGAAAAATTTAATGCAATCTCTCTGAGAAATTTATGAAAGGTCAAGTCAAACTGGATAGGTAAACTCGAGTTCATAAACCAATATTCAATATTTTAAAATAGTTGCTTAGCATTAACTAAAATTACAACCAATTAACATTAAAAACAAATATTAAGAGTTATTTGAGAAGAATTTGAAACTCAAGTAGGCACCACAAATCAAAGAAGAAGAAGAAGAAGAAGAAGAAGAAGAAGAAGTTCATTCCTTTTTGGAATGTAGTTTGCATTTCTATTTTGTTTTTTTTGGATTTTAGCACTGTAATGTTTTTGGGTTTATGGGTTCCTACTTATTTACTTTTTCTTTCTAACAATATTTCTAGTTATTGAGGATCCCCAATGCCGATATAAAGATGCTGAATGTTGTTTATTCACTGGGGTTGAATGAAAATTCTTATGGCCTTGGTTGGAACTAAAACCCCCAAATTCCAAAGGTAAAATGAAATTTTGATATTTATGTTTCTTTTAATTTGGTTTTTTTTTATCCAGGTAAAAATAGAAATTTTTCTTACGCCATTTTTCACCATGATCAATGCTTACGGGTAATTACTTTTGAAACCCTTGGTTGGACCTAAAACCCCCAAATTGGGAACTAGTACCCCCAACAGATTTTGGTACTGTGACTATTCCAGCTACTTGATCATATCAAAGGCATAATTAGATTTTAGTTTCAGTGAATTTGGGTAGCTTAGCATCTACTATTGTGCATTCTGCTCGAGCGGCAGTTACATCTTTTCTAACCAAACCAGAAGAAAAAGAACATGTATTTTTCTCTGAACAATTGTGTAGCTCAATCTATAGCTGATCAAAACCAACTTCTTGCTACTAGTTTTCCCAACCCATAGATCCACTAAAAATTATAGAGAACCATTTTCATTTCCATTAAATTTATGAAATAAACCAGAGTAATATGTAGAAAACCAGAGTAATATTGTAAAAATAATAGTAGTAAAACAGAGTAATATTGCAAAAATAATAGCAGTAAACTAGAGTAATATTGCAACAATAGTAAACTAGAGGAATATTTCAAAAATAGTAGTTATCCATATTAGTTTTTAATATTTTTAATTTTTGATATTGTTTTTTGCAAGACAACAATTTTTTCAAAGCATAAATGGTGTTTTTGAAAATGAGTTTGTGACAAAGAGTCCTACCATTTACCATTTTATTGAATGTGCAGCAACAAGACATGTGTTGGGTATGTGTTATATTCTTTCCACGACTAGCCCCACGCGCTGTACGTTGCGTCGGGCGCAGCATGGGGGTCACAAGGGGGGAGGCAGCCCCCATTGTTGGGGTCCGGGGCAGCGCCCCGACGAAAATTGTTTTGGTGTGCAGAACCACTCATAGGCGGACCCACCCATGTTTTGTGCATGAGTTTGCACATGGTTTTGGGGTACGATGGTTTTCGGCCCCTAGTATTTTGTAGATCCGATCAAGGGAACTACGGTTATGTTCTAATCCAGGGTTAATGGATTGGTGTTTATGTATGCTTCGGCATGTATATATATGTGTTGTAACACTAAAAGGAAAATAATGAAAAATCAAGCTGGTCGTCCCGATTTGGGATCCAGGGGAAAATCTCTATGTTTATCAGTTTTATGTTTTATGCTCTCGCTATTGTTTATTTTCTGTTATAAGATTCGTGTGTAGATAATTTCTGTTCAGGGTTAAAACCTACATTTGGTATCAGAGCTTTTTCGGCTTCAAGGGGACACCTTTGCTACTGAGGGTTTTTTGCTCGGCCCTGAGGTAAACCCTGTTCAGTGGGAGATCTGTGGGATCGATTCTTGCGGTGAAAGAAGATGGCAAGCGACAAAAAGATAGAGATTGAGAAATTTAATGGTCAGAGTTTTGAGTTGTGGAAGCTCAAGATGGAGGATCTGTTGGTGGATAAAGATCAGTGGATTGCGGTAGATCCAGGTACTAAACCAACGACAATGTCAGATGAAGGATCGGAAGGCTAAGAGCACAATACGGTTGTGTGTCTCAGATTCAGTATTGTTGAATGTATCTGGGGAAGCTACGACGAAGAATCTGTGGGAAAAACTTGGGACTTTGTACCAATCTAAGTCTTTGGTGAATAAGCTGTTCTTACGGAAAAAGATGTATAACCTGAGGATGAAGGATGGAGACTCGGTGACAGAGCATATGAATGCCTTCAATACTGTGGTAAGTCAGCTGTCATTTTTTGATATTAAAATCTCAGATGAAGATAAGTGCATCAGTTTGTTGTGTTCTCTACCAGACTCGTGGGATAGTCTGGTTATTGAAATAGGTAGCAATACAACTACCTTGAATTTTGATGACATTGTCTCAGCCTTACTGTCGGAGGAAATGAGACGGAGAAATATGGAGGGCCAGAATGGAGATGCCTTATCTATACGAGGAAGGTCCCAAAACAGAAACAAGAATAAGGTTTCAAGTGGGAGATCCAAATCTAGAGGGAGATCTAAATCTCCTGGAAAGTTTGTAAAGGTATGCTGGAAATTAGGAAAGGAAGGGCACTACAAAAAGGAGTGTAGATCTAAAGCTCCTGAGAAAGGAAAGGGATCTGATGATGCTCCTTCTGCAGAGGAAAAAACCACCTCGGATGAAGGTGGGGATGTGTATTTGGCTTCTTCTTCAAATACACATGTAGATCATGAGTCATGGTTGATTGAATCAGGTGCATCCTTTCACTTCACTCCCCATAAGGAGTGGTTCTGCGAGTATGAGAAATATGAACACTGTTACCGATGAAATAGGTAACCTGACCTCAAAACGGGAACTCTAGCCCAAAAACTCTCAAAAAACATGAAAAAACACCCCCAAAAAAAAATGTGTCTTCCAGAACGCACTTGTTTTTTTTCGAAGGTCAAATTTCAACATTTTCTAAAATTATGCTAAAAACAAAATTGTTTGTTGAAAAAAGGATTGAAAAAACACCCCCCCCAAAAAAAGTGTCTTCCAGAACGCACTTGTTTTTTTTTTAAGGTCAAATTTCAACATTTTCTAAAATTATGCTAAAAACAAAATTGTTTGTTGAAAAAAGGATTGAAAAAACACCCTCAAAACAAAACCAGTTGATTCTGGAATAACAAAAAAAAAATTTGTGTCATAATTTTGACACTTGTGACAATGGAATTAAAGACAACATATTAGGACATTTTTAAAAATCGTAAATTTCTAACATATTTTATAGATGATGTTAAAGATAAACAAATACATGTCTGAAGGGCTTATAATTTTGAACAATTTTCATCCATGTTGTTAAACATAGAATATCTTGACTTTAAACAACCCCAAATTTGTAATTATTTTCAACCATAACCTTAAAGATAAAGGTAAATCTAAAGTTTTTCAATCTTAAGTGTTCAACATACTTGAACAATGAAATTATGGAGAAAATATAAGACTTAACAATTTAAAACAGAAACAAGTAAGAGTAATTTTAATTTTAAAGAAAAAAAACTTATCTTTTTTCAAATCTTAGCATAAGACAAATTTAAATATAATTTCAACCAAAACCTAAAAATCAAGCATCAAAACAAAGTGTTTTGTTTCAATGACACATATAATTATTAAAACTTTTAAAAGTATCTTATACCAAATGGTAACAATACATAATATCATGGTAATATCACTGCATAATTTAAAAATTCAACATTAGTTTCTATTTTTTATTTTACTTATAATTAAAATATCAACATTGGTACATTGAATATAACATAAATTATTTTTGTAATTCATTGTTACATTGTCGATATTCTAAAGAAATGAATTCTTCATAATTAAAACGTATAATCCAACAAAAATAGAAATGTCTCAGAACTTCATGAAAAATGATATGGAAGTCAAAATTTTTATTTCAAGTTACCATGCAAACATCAATTACAGAAAAGTGTCTTAGATAGTTATTCAAAATCAGCCATAGGTTTTGGCACACCATCATAATCTACATCTTTAGATGAATGGCTCGATGCAGATGAAGATGATCCATATTCTTCTCTTTCATCAACTAGTGCTCCATCTGAGTCAACATGCATGCCCACCATTTCAGAGTTCAAAAGTCTTGTAGATCTACGTCTACATTTTGCAGAGTCTTATTTCAACAGTAATTGTTCTAGTAGAAATTTCTTCAAAATATTTATGGTCTGCAACCGAAGAGTTCCTCTCTTTGTCAAATTGAAGTCATACACAAGTATATCAACATCCTCCAATTTTAAGACATTTGTGCGGCGAAGATTTATATTTGCGCCCTTTCTTTTTCTCTTTATGCCAATTCTTTTTTCCAATACCATCTCTGGCTTGTACACACCATTGAAAGGGTGGGTACTTGTGGCATATCAATGTACATCAACAACTGTAATCTCTTCATTTTCATTAATGACCTTTATAACCTTGGCAATCCAGAATGGATAGCCAAGTGGATCTTCATCTGCTAACACTGCTATCATGCAACCCTCCTTAAGATCCTGCACAGAACCCCTGTAAAGGTCTTCCATGGCTTCACGTTGTGCACATGATCTTCTAGAACCAATATAGATTTCTCTTTCCTCTACCTGTGGGAAATTAATAATAGCTTGAGGCTGTTGTTGTTCAACATTGTGTGTTTCTTGATGTTCATGTTCATTTGGCATATTTTGTGGCCAAAAAAAGGAGTCTTCAAAAGCGTATCCTCATTTACTGATCTTGAAATCATATCACTTTGATTACTGAAAAAAGACTCCCACCAAACTGAATCAGCAACATCGAAGTATTCATATGTATCTCTAATACATCTTTTAATTTCCTCTAGACATTCAAAATAATTTATCTCTCTCTTCTGCCTTCGTGCATTATGGAGTTCGGAAACTGACTGTAATAACAATATCTTTGTTGAAAACATTGGATGCTCTGGAATGAACTTCAAAAATGCTAAAACTGATGATGGTCCCCATTCTTCAATAGTTGAATACTTCTTGCCCCATATAAGTGTTATCCCATCAATTTTTTTGATACGAAATTGATGTTGGAAGCTAATTTCGTTAAGTTTTTCAATGCATTTTTCCTCACCATGCGATCCAAAAATAAACCTTCGCATGTCAATAGTTTCTTCCAACACATGAAAAACATGCTCTAGAATGTACGATTTCTTAATACATTCAATTAATGATGGCAGGCTCCCAACACCTTTCCTCCTCAATGTTACTGAAAAACGACTGAACATTTGATCAATATGATCATGAGTATGCCCAACAAGAAGGAAACCAATCTTTATCTTTTTAAAAATCCCCAATTCAACAAGCATGTTTAGATACCCAAAAAGAACTTGATTTTTGTTCTCACGACTTGTGTTGTCTAATTGTAAATACAAAACTTCAGGAAGAATCCGAGACCAATGAGTAACCACATCATGGATTATAGTTATGGTCAGATTTGCATCATTGTGAATATTTGGAGTTGTGAAGAAAACTCTTGGAAACATCTTCTCATTAAATACCATACAACCAACCAAGTGAAACTGAATGAAATTTTCCTCCTGTAATTTGTTTGGCGTGCGGACAAAATGTGGAAGAAGTGTTTTCTTTTGGTCCATACCATCAATTATCAATCCCATATATTTATTTGGATGATCATAACACTTCTTTCGATGTTTATACAACTTTTGTCTTTCACTTGTTTGTTGATTGCGATGGTCTTGAAGTTCTTTGACAACAGAATTTGTACATAAAATAAAAGAAACATATGAATAAATATATTTTCATAGTTGATAAGTATCAAATTTTAAAAAACAATGTTTTGAACACATACCTCTTTCTGCCCCTTGACATTTATCTCTTTTTTCTTTAAGAGAAGCACATGTGCTGGAAATCCCCATCCTTGTCTTCTTAGGAATACGAACATTGTTGAATTCAGTTTTCTATATCCTTATAAAATAAGAATATGTAATAAAATTACCAATTCCTTCAACAACTTCTGCATAATCTTTGTATAACATGAATATTTCTCGTCTCGAGAAATAATCTGGAATATGTATTGTGTCTTTATTTGGCATACACTCTCCATGATTTGAAAAGAAGTCTTTCATCCATGTCTTAGCAGTATTTGCAAACGGCCCCACCTCCCGTTTATGACGTGCTTCTGAATAATATGTGGGATCCTTTTCCAATCTATCTTGGATTCTTGACAAACAACAATTACCAATTGAATACAACATTTTGAACGCCTTTCTGCAAAGCAATACATTCCCAATATGATAATCATAACCTGCTAGTGTAGATTGCATGCAACCCACTAAATATGAATTGTGCATGCTTTTATTCATTGACATATATGTTTTCCTTTTCTGCAAAGCAAAGTTGAAATCCATATTTTTCAAGCAATCCCTTCGACAACATGCACTTGAAATCAAATGAACGACAGAACTTTTTGTCGTGAGATATTTTGTCCTCGCCCTTGTATAACTGGAATGCCTTGGATTGATATGAAAAGGTCTACTCCTACTCCCAGTTGCAATATTTGCTTGCAACGGCTTCATCATTCCATCATCTTTTGTAAAAGTAGTTTCATCACCATTAGAAGGAATATTATCCCCACTATCATCATCCTCAACATAGTTAAGAAATTCATCAACATCATTGCATGGAAAATTTTCTTTACCATCATCAGTTGAAGAAAACATTTCACAAGAATCATCGACACTTTTGTAACCCTGACTCAAAAGAAATTCTTCACCATCTTGACCCATGCTTTCAAATTCTTCCCTAGGAGGATTCAATTCTTCATCACCATGAGTGTCTTTGAAATGGTCACTTGGAGAAAATGCAATATTCAGATCTGTGCCTTTAAAATTATCATTTGCAAGAAACTCTTCGTCCTCCCCTTCCTCAGTGGCGCTCTCATAATCCTTGGGATTAGGCATAAGTGGAAGCTTTGAATTTGTATTCACTAGAATTTCTTCACCCTGCCCCTCCCCTTCCTCACTAAAGCTCTCATAGTCCTTAGGATTGGGAATAAGTGAATGCCTTTTTATCTATATTTATTGGAAATTCTTCATCCCCCCCTTCATCAGTGGTTAAATTATAATCGTTATGATTAGGATGAAGTGAAAATTTTAGCTTTGGAAATTCATCCCCGTCTTCATCAGTGGTGCTGGCATAATCCTTAGGATTAGGGCGAAGTGGATATTTTGACACTGCAAATTATTCATTCCCCTCTTCCTCAGTGGTGCTGACATAATCCTTAGGATTAGGACGAAGTGCATATTTTGACTTTGCAAATTCTTCATTCCCCTCTTCATCTGTGGTGCTGACATAATCCTTAGGATTAAGACGAAGTGGAAATTTTGACTCTGGAATTTTTTCGTCCCCCTCTTCATCAGTGGTGCTTGCATAATCCTTGGGATTAGGACGGAGTGGAAATTTTGACGCTGTAAATTTTTCATTTCCCTCTTCATCAGTGGTGCTAGCATAATCCTTAGGATTGGGACGAAGTGGATGTTTTGACTCAGAAACATTATTATTCCCCTCTTCATCAGTGGTGCTCGCATAATCCTTACGATTAGGACGAATTTGATATTTTGACTCTGGAAATTTTACATCCCCCTTTTCATCAGTGCTGCTGGCATACTCCTCGGGATTACGACAGAGTGGATATTTTGACTCTACAGATTCTTCATTTCCCTCTTCATTTGTTGTTCTCATATAATCCTTAGGATTAAGCTGAAGTGGATATTCTTCATCTCCCTCTTCATCAATGGTGTCCTCATAATCCTTGGGATTATGACGAAGTGAAACTTTTGACTCTGCAATTTCTTCATCATGCCCTTCATCACTGTTGCTTTCATAATCCTTAGGACTAAGAGTTAGTGGTATAACTGGCGCTCGATTTTTTGACTCTCTATTCATGGTGAATGAACTCTCGTTATATTCATCACTCTGAATAGAGTTGTTGCGTGACGAAGATGTTGATGTTCTAGAAAGAAAAACTTCGTTATCAGAAGAAACCATGGCTTCCAACAAAAATAGGTTGAATGATACAAATTCCTCTCCCACTTACAATATATAGCTTAAAGACTGAAAATTTCCCTCCAAAAAAATTCGCGAAAAAATTTCCCTCCAAAAATTCCCTCCAAAAAAATTCACGAAAAACTTTAACTATTTTAACTATAATGACATGTAAATATTTTAAATTTTTTATTTTAAACTTACGTTATATTCATCTAAAATATATTTCAATTTTTTTTTTTAAATATTCCTTTCATGCATGTCTTCGAAACTAAAATAATTTTCTTATTTGAATAGTTTAAGATTGACTACATGTAAATATTTACAAAAATAACATGATGTAAATATTAACTATTTATACTATAATTAACTACATGTACATATTTTAGATTTTAAAATTTAATCGCATGATTTTAAACATTGATTACATATAAATATTAACTATGATAACTAAATACAAATATTAATTATTTTATCTATAATATTAAATATAATTAACTACATGTAAGTATTTCATATTTTAATTTTTAATCTGAGATTATATTTGAATTATTCAACATTTAGTACATGTAAATATTAAATAAAATATTAATTATGATAACTACATGCAAATAATAAGTAGTTTAACTATAGTATGAACTATAATAAATTAAATGTAACATTCAGTACATGTAAATATTAATTATGATAACCACATGCAAATAATAAGTATTTTAACCATAGTATGAACTATAATAAATTAAATGTAAATATTTTAAATTTGAAATTTTAATCCCACATTCATTAAACAGTAAATCAATCAGACAATATACGATATTTAAAAGGAATGATTGTTTCTATTCATCACATCACATCAAGTTTTCTGGTATTTGTTAGAGCAAATTTCTAGAGGTGTTGCGTTGGCATTGGTAACTTCGTGGAGGCATTGCATTGGCATTGGAATTGTGTCGCTATTGGTAATTTTGTGGAGGTGTTGCATTGGCATTGGTAACTTCGTGAAGGCATTGCATTGGCATTGGAGGCATTGTGTTGCTATTCGTAATTGTGTGGAGGCGTTGTGTTGGCATTGGTGACAACAGTTTCTTGCATTTCAAAGGCTAGTTTTCCTTCTATTCTGTCAATTTAGAGATGATTTTGGGAAAAATATGTTTTTCTATAGTTTTTTTTGTGTTCAAAAACTATTTTTTTAAGGTTTTTAGGTTCAAAAACCTTGATTTTTTTATATTTTTTTAGTGAAGAAAATGCAAAAAAAACTGAATTTTTTAGGGTTTTAAGAACAAAAATTTAGATTTTTTTTCTTTTTTAAGACTTATAGGTTCATTTACACATAAAAATCCATAAAACGACCATGCACATAAAAAAAAAAAGTGGCCTTATAACATTTTTTATTTGTATTTTTTTTTATCATAAATATATGAGTGATTTCATTATTTAAATTTTTTTTTTATGTGAGAATTTTTTATTTTATATTTTATTTTTTTAATTTTAGATCTTTGTTTTATTTTTTTAATTTTAAATCTTTAATTTTTTTTTCCTTTATTGTTTTGTTATATATATACATATATATATTTTTAATTGTATTGTGATATATATATATATATATATATATATATATATTATAATTTTAAAACATATTTTTTTTTTAATAGTTTATTATATTGTTTTTTTTTTTTTTTTAAATTATATGTTTAAATTGTAAAATTTAAAAAAAAATTATGCATTTTGTTTATATGGTTAAATTGCAAAATTTTAAAAAAAAAATTAAAAAAAAATTATGTATTTTGTTTATTGGTGGTGGCGGCCACCCGGGCGGCGCCACGGGGGCGGCCCACCCGCCTCCCGGCGCCCCCATCGGCCGAGGGTCGATTCTCGAGCTCCGCCCGTTGGGCGCCGGGGCCGCCCGGGCGGCCGGCACCACCAATAAACAAAATACATATTTTTTTAAAAATTTTATAATGGTTTGTTTTTAATTGTTTTTTTTTTATTTTTATTTTTAAATTTTATAATGTTGTTTTTTTAATTGTTTTTTTTTTTAATTTTGGTATTTTTTTTTTATAATTTGGATTTTTAATTTTTTTTTATAATTTTTTTGTTTTTTTTAATAATTTGTTTTAAGAACACATTTTATAATTTTGATTTTTTTTAATTTTTTTTTTTTAAACAATTTATTTTAATAAAACAATCATAGAAACATTGTTATATATAAATATAAAAAAAAAATTGTTATATAATGTAATAAAAACATTATTAAATAATAAATGTTAAAAATTTCAAAATATAACAAATATATATATATATATATATCAAAAAAAAAATACAATGTAATAAATTTACAAAAAAAAACATTTGTTTTAATATAACAATAAAAATTAATTAAAAATATATATATAACAATACAATTAAAAAAATAAAAAATTATATAACATTATAATATTTGTTATAAATAGTTAATAACTTTTTTGTTTTTTTTTAAATATTAAACACAAACTGAAGTTTCAAAATACTAGTTTATTTTTTAAGTTTAATTTTAATGCTTTAATTTCAAACTATTTAGTTTTAGAAATACATTTTGTTTATTAAATTTATTTTATTCGCAATATTTTTCCATTAACTAATATATATATATATATATATATATATATTTTATCAGGAAAATGGCATCAAAAAAGATTTATGTGAATGTTTCTGCACCTAGGGCAGCAGCTCCCAAATCTACGGCAGTAGCTCCCAAATCTACCGCTGCAGCTCGACGCACTATGGATACAACTCCCAAATCTAAAGTTGCAGCTGAACGCACTATGGACACTATTGGACGCAATAAGGATATTGTTGCACACACTAATAAAAGTCAAGCAAGTGGGGCACCAGGTTCATTAAAGGTTATTTCTGATTGGAAGAACGCCAAGGAAATATATAAAACCAATTTCTCATGGTATCTTGAAGACAGTGAAAGGGAGGTTGATATACACATCTATCTGATTTGTGGTATGATTGACTTAAATGAGCAATATGAGGTGATGGGCAGAGTACGAGACATATGTATGGTCCCGAATACAAACACTATTTATGTTCTTCTAAGGGAGGCTCAGAAACGTGAGAAGGTTAGATATCGTCTATCAATCGTCAAGTACGACACAGATGAAATAAGTTCAAAATTTTTCGAAGAAATAGCAAACAACATTGCAAATAACATTGTAAGTATGCTTATTTTTATTTCCTCTATGCATTATTGTAAGGATGATTCAATTTTTTATAAATTATTGATCATTGACATGTTTTATTTTGTTTCATAGGATTTCGTTCCGAGTCTTTCAAACATGTTTGATGGTATTTATATGTTGGTGCCAAATGTTATGGATGTGATCAATACTTTCCACAAAGACAAAGCAGAGGAAAGGAGATTGAAGCAAAGAGCAATAGCTCGTGACACTGCAACAGTACAAAGAGGGGATCAACCAAGTGTCACTAAGGTGGGTCAGTCTAGTAAACTTAAACATGTTTCTTTTGAAGGTGTCGAACATGAAACAGAAAATTATGATAGAATTAGTGAGGAGAAGATGAGAACTATTGTGCAAAAGAAGAAAACAGATCAGACACCAAAAAGAAAAATTGCCAAAGATCTCTCTCTTGTACCTCATGGAGGAGAGCTTGTTTATAAAGAAACTGATATGTTATCCAATAAGGCTAGGAAATAAAATATTGGTGAACCTGTAAAGGTCGTGAGCAGCAGTGAAGAACAAATTGAAAGCTCTTACGGAAGCAGAGAAATCATAACACCAGGTGCTGAGTTAGAGGATGGCATTATTAAAACAAAACAAAACACTATTCGACAAGAGTTGAGGAAGAATAAATTAATTCTTGGTGGCCAAACATTTGAACTTAATGTTAACCAATTTTATGGCTCAGATGAAGGGCAATCTCAATATCAAATTAGAAAGGCCCATCACCTACATGTACATAATCTGAAAACATTGTTCGGGTTCAATCCATATGCGCATGTGGTGGATTATGTGGTTCTTGTCGATCCATGTCAGGTTCCCAACAAACAAGCATTTGACAAGGCAAAATGTTTTGATTATAAATATTATGTAATTGGAGGAAACCATTCAATAGAGGCTAAAAGACAATTGATTGCAGAATATCCCAATAACCATCTTTTTCAAACAGTGAAATGCATCATTTACGTTCGCTTAACAGAAATGGAATCAAAGTTATTGGCATGGGATCATAATGTAGATAATGAGTACAGAATGAAAATGACTTTCATCCAAAGGGTCAGATTTATTCATAATGAATTCATAGAAAAATGTCGTGGGGATAAGACAGAAGTTAGTGTAGCATTTCGAAAGGAATGTTTAATGTAAACAGGTTATCAAATTGATGAAAAAAAGCAAAAGATGGAAAATTGAATACAAATCTCTTCAGAGGCACAGATAACATTTTTCAGTTGGCATTTAGAACTGGGGAGGTATGGGATTTGATTGATGAGATTTTTGATCGGTGGGAGAATATTTCTATAAAAAATCAGAAGGTTAGAAAGAGTAAACCCATAATATGTACCAACAGTAAGGGGGGTCCTGAAATGAAGCAGCTTCCAGAGGATATGACTATTACACCTTGGAGAACAATGCAAGGTGTGAAGGATGATAAATTAGTCAAATCAGTATTAGCCCGTGTGAAGTCGGGTGAATTATCAATGGAAGAAATGTGTGCATAATTTAAAAAGTAAGTTTCTTGAATTATTTCTTTCATTATAATTTTATTTTAAATAAAACATAATGATGTTGGTAGAATTTGTTATACATGTCAATATATTAACGTTTTTAACTTGATTTATTCAGTCAGAAAATTTATATGAAAATACAAGAACACATGGTTAAAATGTTGACTGAAGACAGTTGGGATGATGTTGTACGCAACTACCCAGAAGAAAGTTCTACATCAACACTAAAAGAGTTTTATATTGCATTCAATAAGGTATGTTGATTTATAAATTTATTTTATTCATATTTTAACTATTTTTATTTTATTACTTATATATATATATATATATATATATATATATCTGTGTGTGTGTGTGTGTGTGTATATGTCATTAAATATGTCGAAGAAGGATGGAAATGGAGTACCAAATACTTTCAAAAGCTTTATTGAAAAAATTAAGATGGAGAACATGAGAAGGAAGCGTCTTATGAATGTTGAACTAGATCCTACTCTTAATCATTACATTTGGAATGGGCTCGACAGTGTCCAATATCAAATAATACAAGGTGACTGTGAAGACATTACAACACTAATACCTAAAAGGGAATATGGCCTAGTTATTGCAGATATTCCTCATGGTTTCAATTTCCCAGACATTGAATATGATAGAGAACCATATACTTATCAAGCTTTTAGTAAAGTGGTTACGGGTTTTCAAGAAGTGACAACATCACCACTTTGGTGATTTGTGACATTTCATTCAGACACACAGTTTCCAATGTTATTAACAAGCTTCAAGGGTAAAACAAACTCAAGGATGCAACTTACATGGTAAGATTTTGAAATTGTATGTTTGATTCCTCCTAAAAAATTTTATTCATGTAAAATTTAATTGAACTTTTACTATGTTATGTAACAGGCAAAAGTCAAATATTGTTTCTTCCGAAGATCAACTTATTATAAATGATTGTGAGTTCATCCATGTTGAATGTTGGACAAAAGAGGATAGCTATAAGCATATTATTATGAATCAAGTAGATGGGAAGAGTCATAGTCAAGTATTGGTTTATGATGCAGTGGTAAGAAAACTAACATATGAGGATAAAGATGCAAAAGGAGGTATAGTTAACATTTATCAAAAACCACAAGCATTGATTAACTATCTTATAGATCTATGTTCAAATGAAGGAGAATGGGTTTTGGATTTATTCTCAGGTTCAGATAAGTTTTAATATACAAATTTAAATTTAAATATTGTCTTTTTTACTTTTTATGTCTCCATAGTAATTTTCTTACTTATTTTTTTTGTGCTTGATGATTAGGTACAACACTAGCATGTTGCCTACAAAAAGGAAGAAATTGCATTGCCATTGAGAAAGATCCAGTTCAATGCAAATTTATTCAACAAAGAATTAATGCTCTTAAATTCCTTCCAGATGTGAAGCAAGAAGTTGGTTTGAGGAAAGGAGATTTTAATGAATCACGTGTGGAAAAAAAAGCAAAGGAACCTCAACCACCATTATATGGAATGATTGGAAAGGGACACTTTGGAAGATTTGCTGACATGAAAGATCCATTAGAAGACGGCGATGATCAAAATGAAGAAGCAAATGTTGCGGAAGAAGCCATCAATGTTGTTCTAGATGATGTTGAAGATGTATTAGTTGATATTGTTGATGATGTTTAAGTTATGCTTGCAAACAAAGCTTATTTTTCAGAACTACTAATCAGCTTTACTTGTAATGTTTAGAATTTGATATTTTATGAGAACAACCCCTTTTTTTTGCAAAAAACATGTGATTGCTATTATTTTTTGACATAAAATTCAATAAAAATGTTGTTTTCTTAAGTTTTTTTTGTTAAAATTCTCCCAAAAAATTAGTTTATTTAACATGTTTTTTCCAACAAAAACTCTGTAAAAGTGTATTTTTTGCATTGTATTTATATTGAAAAATGTATTTTTTTGTCATATGGTTCAAAATATTGGTTTTTTAGCGATATTTTTTTGATGTGCATTGAAAAATTATTTAACAATACATAAACATGTGGAAAATATAAACTTTAGAATATTGACCTTTTTTCCATCTTTTATGTATGTGAAAAAGTGAAGATATCATTACAAGTTTTTATTTTTTAAAAAAATATTTTTTTATTTTTAAAACACAAGTACATAAATGCACTTAAAAATAAACATCTCACAGAAGAAGAAGACATTAAAAAATTTATAGTGTCAAAATCAATGCTATAAAAAAAACGTTGGTGATGATACACCACCACTATTCAAAATCGACATAAAAAACACCACTTAAAAAAAAAAAAATTATTAAAAAAAAAAACAAGATGAAAAAAAAATTAAAGTGCCAAAAACATGCTCAAATTTTTTTTTCGTGATTCTGCATCGCCACCTTTTCAAAATCAGGTGTTTTTCTTGATATTTGAAAAAGTAGGTAACATTGAGGTTACCTATTTCATCGGTAACATTGTTTATGATGGTGATGTCTTCCTAGGGGATGATAGGAAGGCCAAAATCATCGAACGTGGAAAGGTCAAGCTGAAGCTGCAAGGTGGAAGGATTAGAACACTTCCTGGTGTTCTACATATTCCTGCATTGGCTGGAAATCTGGTTTCTGTAAGTAAGATGGATGATGCAGATGTAAAAACAGTGTTCGAGAAAGATACCTGCAAGATGGTTCGGGGAGCACTAGTATTAATGCGGGGAGTTCGGACTGGAACTCTGTACAAGCTACAAGGTAGCACTGTTATTAATGGGTGTAATAGTTATGTGGTTCCTGAAAGTGAAGCGGAAAGCCTAGCTATCTCTGGAGAAAAGACCATGCTATGGCATCAAAGGCTTGGACATATTGGAGAGAAGGGCCTTCGGATACTACATAGAAATGGTATGGTAGAAGGTATGTCTAATTTCTCTCTGGATTTTGATTTCTGTGAACATTGTGTATATGGGAAGCAGATTTGGGTGAGTTTTCCTTCTGGTGCTAAGAGGGCGAACGAGATATTAGAACTTGTGCACAGTGATGTGTTTGGACCTGTGTCAGTTCCATCACTGGGAAAGTCTGTGTACTATTTTTCATTCATAGATGAATTCTCAAGGAATACATGGATATATTTCTTGAGGAAGAAATCTGAAGTCTTCGACAGATTTAAAGAATTTAAGGCTCTGGTGGAAAACCAGACAGAGAAGAAGATAAAGGCGCTGAGGACAGATAATGGTGGGGAGTTCTGCAAGAAGGAATTTGAAGAGTTCTGTAAGAAGTGTGGTATAGCACGGTAGAAAAATACTCCATACACACCTCAGCAAAATGGAGTTGCAGAAAGAATGAACAAAAAATTGATGGAAAAGGCAAGAAGCATGCTCAGTGGTATCGGGTTAGGACAAGAATTCTGGGCAGAGGCAGTGGAGACTGCGTGTTACTTAGTTAATAGATCACCTTCATCAACGTTGGAGGATAAGACTCCACATGAGGTATGGACTGGTAAGAAACCCTCTCTTTCACATCTAAGGGTATTTGGATGTGATGCATATGTACATTTTCCAAAGGAGAAAAGGACCAAGTTGGATAATAAATCTGAAAGGTGCATCTTTATTAGGTATAAGGATGGTTTAAAAGGTTACAAGCTTTGGAACCCGGAAACAAGGAAGGTTGTGTACAGCCGAGATGTGGTCTTTAGAGAGGTGAAAGATGTTGTTAAACATGAAATCATACCAAAGGAACCTGATAATATAGAGTTTGAGCTAAAATAGGATGAATCAGACTCTACAGCAGAAGAAGATTCAAAAGAGGAATAGCCACAAACTCCAACTTTGAGAAGATCAGTTCGGGAAAGAAGGCAACTAGAAAGGTATAGTCCATCTAATTTCTGTTCAGGTTTTGCCTTAACTATAACTGATGATGATCCCAAAACTGTTAGGGAGGTAGTAGATTCCGAGGATGGAAAACTCTGGAAGGAGGCCATGGTTGATGAAATGGCATCCTTGCACAAAAATGAGGCATGGGATCTGGTGGAGTTGCTGGCTGGAAGGAAGCCCATTGGGAGCCAATGGGTGTTTAAGAAGAAGATGAATGTAGAAGGCAAGGTGGAGAAATACAAAGCTCGGTTGGTAGCAAAAGGTTATTCCCAAGTGCCGGGAATTGATTTTGGTGATATTTTTTCTCCTGTTTCCAAAGTTACTTCTATTAGATTACTTTTATCTGTTGCTGCTGCATTTGATTTTGAGATAGAATAGATGGATGTGAAGACAAAATTTCTTTATGGGGATCTATAAGAGGAGATATACATGAAGCAACCTGAAGGCTTTATGGTGAAGGGTAAGAAAGAACTGGTATGCAGGTTGAAGAAGTCTCTGTATGGGTTAAAATAGTCACCAAGGATGTGGTATCAGAAATTTGATACCTATATATGGGGACTTGGATTCACCAGAAGCAAGGAGGATCACTGTGTTTATTTTAAATTAATTGGTGACCATGTTATTTATTTTGTCTTGTATGTGGATGATATGTTGTTGATTGGAAATGACAAATAAATTATCCAAGATTTGAAGACCCAACTGTTCTCCAAATTCGACATGAAGGATCTTGGTGCTGCAAACTATATTTTGGGCATGGAAATTAAGAGAGATCGGGCAAAGAGGAAGCTCTGGTTAAACCAGAGGAAGTATGTCGAGACTATATTGCGGAGGTTCAATATGCAGGATAGTAAACCGGTGAATGTTCCTATTCCTGTAGGTGTAAAGCTGTCTGCTGAACAGTGTCCCAAGACACAAAAAGAAGAGGAGTATATGTCCTGTGTTCCATATGCAAGTGCAGTGGGTAGCCTGATGTATGCAATGGTCTGTACTAGACCAGACATTGCACATGCAGTGGGAGTATTGAGCAGGTTTATGTCAAACCCAGGGAAGGAGCATTGGACAGTAGTGAAGCGGGTTTTCAGATATTTACGTGGCACTAGTGATTATGGCTTGTGCTACCGGGGAAGACCAGGATTGGAAAGAATGTTGGACATTCGTGGTTTTGTTGATGCAGACTGGGCTGGAGATCTGGACCAAAGAAGATCTACAAGTGGGTATGTGTTTAGCCTATTTGGAGGCGCAGTCAGTTGGATGAGTAAAAGATAGTCTATAGTGGCACTTTCAACTATAGAGGCAGAATACATAGTAGCCACTCATGCAAGCAAGGAAGCAGTTTGGTTGCAGAGATTGTGTTCAAGTATGGGGTTGGTACAGCAAGCTATAAGGATAGACTGTGATAGCCAAAGTGCAATTTTCTTGGCTAAGAACCCTGCTTACCATTCAAAGACAAAACACATTGATGTTCAATATCACTTTGTTATAGATATGGTTGAGGCTAAAAGGGTGTTGCTGGTAAAGGTGGACACTTTGAAGAATGTTGCAGATGCATTGACAAAGTTTGTGAGCACTCAGAAGTTCTCTTGGTGTAGAGAAACAATGGGTGTTGAAGAATTGGCCCAATGACTAAGCTCTCCTGCGGCCCTTGTGTAAAGAAAAAAACAAGTGGGAGAATGTTGGGTATGTGTTATATTATTTGCATGAATAGCCCCACGCACTGTACGTCGTGCCGGGCGCAGCAGGGGGGTCACAAGGGGGGAGGCAGCCCCCACTATTGGGGTTCGGGGTAGCACCCCGACGAAAATTGTTTTGGTGTGCAGACCCACTCATAGGCGGACCCACCCATGTTTTGTGCATGAGTTTGCACATGGTTTTGGGGTACGATGGTTTTCGGCCCCTGGTATTTTGTAGATCTGGTCAAGGGAACTACAGTTATGTTCTAATACAGGGTTAATGGATTGGTGTTTATGTATGCTTTGGCATGTATATATATGTGTTGTAACACTAAAAGGAAAATAATGAAAAATCAAGATGGTCATCTCGATTTGGGATCCAGGGGAAAATCTCTGTGTTTATCTGTTTTATGTTTTATGCTCTCACTATTGTTTATTTTCTGTTATAAGATTCGTGTGTAGATAATTTCTGTTCAGGGTTAAAACCTACCACATGAAAAGATACAATTGTGCTTCATTTGAGGGTTTGACAAAGCTCCAGACTCCTAGCAGGCTGTGGGTGCCATATATAGGTTTTTATGAAGCAGTGGAAGAAACATGTACAAGAGGGACAAGAAACATGTACAAGGACTTACAAGATTGTGGCCTCACTCAGTGAGGCCTATTTTCCAAGGATTTAATATTTCAACCCCAGGTAGGAAGAGATAATGGCACCATGTGAACCGTGGACGGGAGAGATAATGACATGTGGGCAGGAGTGCATGCAAATAACCACTCTCCTCTGAAACATATAATGTAAAACACTTTCTAAAGCTAGTGTAAAATGTTTTGGCTAGCATTAGAGGAATATGAAAAATGTGTTGGAAACTTAGTTTTTTAAAATAAACTTTTTGATAGACAATGCCACTTTTGGCCTCGAAAAGAGGCCAAATAAGACCTCAAATATTTTGAAGCTTTTGATTGGCCAACTAAAACCTTCCTCAGTGTTTAATAGGCTGTGGAAAAAGTGATAAAAAATTTTGCATGAAAACTTAGGCTAATTTACGTTTAAGCATTTGATTTCTTTTTAGCAGGTTCATATTCCAAAGCATTTCGATTACAAGATTCCTTGTCAGCCCTTTGGGAAGGGAGTAATAACAAATAATTTACATAATAATATTAAAAATGATTTCATCATTCAAACACTTATAATGTGACCAAAAATATACATTGCAAACTTTTAAATTTTATAATCTGTTCAATAAATGTAAAGTGAAATTTTTAATTTTATAATGTGTTGAATAAATGTAAATTGCAAATTTTACAACATTCATTTTATAAGAAAAAAAGAAATTTGTTGGAAGTGATAATTTTTTTTTTTTTGTTTTTTGTAAAATTGTGTAAAGAATTTTCATTAATCAAAAAAAGTTTATATAGAGTTTACAATACAATTTTGAAAGTGGAATTTTTCACAAAGAGACTAAAACCAAATTGTAAGGAGGGATCTAAATACATAGAGTAGCATAAACCAAAAGTATCACCCAACTTGGGGCAGGTTTTCGGATTTGATTTTTTTCCCTTTCTTTTTGCTTATTTTCACCAAGGCTTGTTGAAGAATTTCCTTACAAGTTACTACTGCGTCCTTATCGAAGTCTAAAGAAACTAATTCGTGGGCTTGGTTTACCACTCCCAATGAAACAATATTACTATTTATTTCTTTTCGAACAACTAAAATTGTATTCTCCTTACTCTCCTCACAAGGAATTTGAATATCTAATGTTCGGTTCTCATTTGAGGAGAGCATGTCATCATTTGTTTCACTTTCTTCCTTGGTCTAAATAAGAGGAGTCATCTTCCTCCAAAGGGATCAGGTTGCATAGCTTCCAAGCCTTAGATTTAGTCTTCCGTTTTACTAGATTTTGAGCCCAATAATTCTGTAGGAGTCCTGCTTGATGGCAGAGGCGAAAAAAAAAAGTCGTGTTCTCATAGTATAAGAGCTGGAACTAGTAGAAATCACCTAATTTTAGGTTGGTTTTGTCAGGAAAGCCTTTACTGATGTCGATTCTATATAGAACATATCGTAAGTATAAACTCTAGTTTGGCCTTGCATAAGATCTATGGCTAGGAAGAGACTCGAGGTGTTTCCTATGCTCGTAAAGATGGATTCATGCCATATATGAACGTAAATTTTGAAATCTAGACCCAAATGGGGTGCTTTATGATTACTATCGAAGAGGGGTCAAAGTCTAGGAACCAAGGGGTCATGAAAAACCCCACTTTTCCCCAAAAATACGGTCCCTTGGAGAAAGTACTCTGATAATGTTCTTGGCGGGAAAATACAAATATGAAGAAGCCTTTAGAACATAATAGAACCCTATAGGAATTTGTCCAATTAGAGTGGATCCATTGATAAAGCTTCGTTTTGTGAGGCCAAAATCCATTAAGGCAACATATCAAGCTATTCTCTACCATTAGCTCATGAAGATATTCTAGATATGGATGGGAAATGTCAACAGAAGGAATATCCTCATATTTATCCACTATAAATGGACTAGAAACAACCTAGGAAGGGGCCACTTTACCTGAAGGCTAAGGGTGATTCGAAGGAGGAACAAAACCCTCGGGAGCCTGATTACGATTTGCTTCATTGTATGAGAAAGCCTGGGACACTATAAGAAAAATGCCTTCTAGCAGATGTTATAACAAAGGTTTTTAGAGTTATAAAATTAGAAAAAATTGTAGGAAAAACATCCACTAAAACATTAGTTTGTGATAGTGGATGTTTTAGCAGAGGTTTTAACAGAACTTTATCACAACTGAAAAAAATTGGGCAGGCAAAGATTTTAGAGTGTTTTTTTTTACAGTTTGCTTCATGGAACAAGAAGCACTAGTGGAATACATATATAAAAGCATCAAATGACATACATAAAGAAAGTAACTGAGGTGTTGAATGCAAATAAAATTTACACGTAATACATACCACACCGGTGCTAATATATAAAAAATCCTCGAGGTGTTCTTGTAAGGAATGACATCAAGGCATGGAAAAAATAATTTTTGTACCTATGTTCTTTTAAAACTTGCAGTGTCGATGCGTATCATTTGTACAAATGCCTTAATGAGCTAGTTATACAAAAGTACTAGTGTTGTTAGTTTTCATAATGTACCAGGTTAGAAATAATATTTTGTAGGACCAGGATGTTATTTCTATGAAAGAAATGGTGCGTTAAGAATTACAATGCACTAGGGCATTAATCTCAAACAATATCAATGCTTGAAGAAATAAAAACCCCGGTGTTGTCATTTTCTGAAAAGCCACCAATCATGCAAAAATATGTTGTCACAGTGCTTTTATATAAAATAATGCACCAATGCATTTTTATGTTATAGACACACCATTTTTTTTAATGAGATTTTCTCTTTTTGGAAACATCAACCTGTGATAGTGCAATTATTGCAATTTTTAAATCTGTTATTTATCGAAAAATCGACATATATATTATAACAATATTGATATAAATTAAAATTTTATTAATTCATTTGCATATGATGTTTGGATTAATTTGTTATATTATCCGATTTTGCATCTCTTCATTATAATATTTAATCATCCATATATTTAATCAGTGGTGTAACATTTCACAACAACATTGGATAACACAATAGAATAAATTAAAATGTGTTTTATTATATATTAATAAGAGGCTCTTTGTCATATAAAATGGGTTTGTTATTAGTAACCCCTTGTCTTTCAATTGGGACACTATGTCCATTATATTAAACAAATTTTTTGACTTTCATAGACAATTATTTCAAAAAATCCAACAGGTTTCATTATTATCCAAATAGATCATCATTATTCACTGAAATTGTTGTCAGTGCTTGAGCTACTTCCATGATTTGGGTTATTTGGAGGAACTTATTGTTGATTGCATTGATTGTTTTTGTCTTTTTGATCTTTTTCCATATGCAAACATAAAAGTAAAGTGTAATGTGTGTATCTACATTGGTGAGAATAATGAAAATTGAAATAAATAATATACATCATTGTGAATCGAATAAAAACATACCATAGCAAGAAATGACTCATAAATTGTGTACATGGTTTCAAAACCAAGTCTCATGTCTTGTTGCAACAAGTCTTTTATTGGCATAGTTCCATACTTTTTTTCTGCATGTTTTAATCTCCATTATAAATCATAGATTTAATATAAATATTTCTTTTGCTCTATTAATTATAAACTCAAAGAAGTAAAATAACATAGATACATACAAATTCCACAATTAATTTTTGATATGCCAACATATACTCATAACCCATATTTAACCCAATGTCAATCAATTTATCTTATGGCTCTTCTATGTATGGTGGCATCTATTTGAAGACATTCAATGATCGTTGTTGTTAAACAGCTTAAAATATACAAAAATGAAACATTGATTTTTTATAAGGAAATATTAAAAATTACTCACAAACTTTGAAATCAACCATTTTCTTTCTTGTCATCATGTTTTATGTGTTGAATGAGTTCCATCTTGTTTTATTTTCTACAAGAAAATACTTGAAAATTAATATTTAATGTGGAATTATTTTTTTTATGCACAAATTCAATCATGATTACATACATTTGAAGCATGTTGTTGTTGATATGAATCCTCTTGTAATGCAATTAAGTCCATTTATTTTACCATCTCCTTATACACTTTTTTGGATATTCCTATTGACATGTTTCACATATCAATGAGTTGATAATTTTGGATTTTCATAATCTTCTTGAAAAAAGTAATAAACTATTTTTATATTGATATATGGAAACTAAATATAACAAAATCATATTAATAAATAAATGGTTTGTAGTAATATATACATATAATTCTAGAAAATAATTTTTATAATTACGAATATTACCTTTTGAATGATTCTTTTTCGTTGTTGTATATTTTTTTATTGCAAGTTTGACATGTCTCATTGACCATTACGCTGGAAATGCTTCCTATAGTTTAGATATAATTTGGTTCTTAGAATCATTGAATTTATTTATTTATTGTAAGTGGAAATTATGTCTATACTTTCATTCCACTAGATCCCTCATAGTTCTACAGAAAATTCACCCCCTTTTATTAAACTCTAGCACCACTCCAGATGAGATAAGGACCAATTCATCATCATTTACATGTTCTATAATTTTCTTTTTTTAGAATCACATTGATAATTTCCTTCGTTGTTAATCCCTGTAGAACATTAAACATATATGAGTTAATAGATTGTTTGAAACATGTTATATAAGATTCTTAAGTATATTATTAATGAAAATTAAAAAAAAAACTCATATTGAATAACATTTTTTCATTCACGTGATTCATCATTGTATAATTTTTCTATCAAGCTTTTATGCTCTTATACACTGAGATATAAATAGTATTATTCACCATGTTCATTTTGTGTCTATGCATGATACACACCAACCAATACATATTAGTTAAAATTACATACAGTTCAAGCATGTTAATTTTGTAAAGAATTTACACAGAACTTTCCTTCTCTGCTTTTCTTAATGTGCTACCATTGTTTCAATTAGTATTTTTGTTACCTGAAACCTTCTGAGACATTTTTTTATCAATATACAGCTTTTACCGTTCAGTAAATAAGACATTAAACATATTTTACAAATAAATCAAATAATTTTCAGCCAAAAAAAGCTCTGGTAATTGGTGCATTTATCTAAATCAATGCACTGGTGCGTTTATTTATAACATTAAACCCACTAGGTGTTTAATTGTTTAACACCATCATGAATTTTTTTTTAATAAATAATTTAAATTATGATGGTGCGATTTGTATCTCTAAACATACCGTAATGATTTAATGTTGTTACTTGAAAGAGGTGCATTAGTGTGTTATATTACACCAGGAGCAATGATGAACAAACTAGACCGAATCGAAAGTGTTATTGCGCCAAGAGGTGATCTACAACCCAAAATATGACACATGTAGATGTAATGTAAGAAAGTTTATAAACATTTGTAATGTTAGCTCAATTGTAATCAATATATTTTTAATAAATATAAAAGGGGTATAAAGAGGTATGGTAAATAAATAAAAATATATCAAATAGGATTAGAAATCAACATCTAATTATATATCAAGCCTATGGGCCAAATACAATGGTAAAAAAAAGGGGTATGGGAAATAAATAAAACCTGTTTTTATATTTACTCCATAATATGCTTTATATTTACCAACACTAAAAAAAGAGGTTTTATTTAGGTGAACCCTATGGGAAAAATATCAAGGGAGAAATTATGATTAATACCATGCAAAAAAAACATTATTAACCCTATTATTAATATTAAATATAATATTCATACTAATATATTCTGATATTAATATTATTAAATTTAATAACTTTGGATTAATATGATATTGAATTTTTTATATTATAATATATATTAATATATAATTATATTTATTAACTCTAGATATATATGGGAGGCAAGAACAAATATATAGAGTGATGGAGGTGGAGAGATAGAGGGAGTGACAAAGGAGACATGGAGATAAACTGAAGGAGAGGGGAGAGGAGGAATCAATTGAGAGATATGGAGAGGAGTGAGAGAGGTAGAGAAGGGTAAGAGAGGGATATGGAGACACAAAGATGGAGGGGGAATAGAGAGAAGGGGACATGGATGGATATAGTGATAGGATTGGAGAGAGAGAGAGAGAGAGAGAGAGAGAGAGAGAGAGAGAGACGGGGGAAGAGAGAAGGAGGTGTGATTGAAATGGAGAGAGAGGAAAGATGAGAGAGAGGAGGAGAGAGAGAGGGATAAATATATGGAGTTGGAGGGGGGAGGGAAAAATAAAGGCATGGAGAGTGAGAAGTGAAGAGAGAGAGGGAGTGACAAGGGAGAGATGGAGAGAGAGTGTGTATGTTTAGGGGTGAGATTAAGAGACAAAGAAGGAGAGATGGACATAATGGGGGACAAAAAGAGAGAGGGAGGGATATAGTAACATAGAGAGAGAGAGTGTGCGTGTGAGAGAGAGAGAGAGAGTGATGGAGGAAGAGAGAGGAAGACAGGAGATAAAGGGAAACCATATTGTATGGGTACGCCATTTTCTCCTGCTCATGTTGCGGCTACTTTTGCTGATGTCTCTGCTACATGATTGACATATAAGATACATAAGCCTCATAAATAAAATACAATTTTTTTTTATTAAATGAAAAATTTACTTATTAATTGGAAACATAACTTTCAATTAAAATAAAAAGAACAAATCATCGGTGCACCAAAAACACATTCATGCATTGGCTTCGGTGCACTGAAAACACAACTGCACCAGAATCAATGTGCACTTACATATGATGCGCCACAGTTGGTTCACATATTTTAATTTTCATAGTGGTGTGTCACACTTATGCACCTATGTGCACGTTTAACATTTTTGCACCAGTATGGAACATTCACATTATCGAACACACTGAGGTATAACTATATTTTTAAATATTATTTTTGGGATGTGTTTGGTAAATATGATTGCACCACTACTGAAGGAACATATCAACAACGCCACATTTATGATGGTGATTAAGAAACATTTTTTTGACTTTCAAATAGACTCAGTGATGCATTTTTGTTTCCTATCTAGATTATGTAAAATAAATATCTATTTTTTATGTATTTATAACTAAATTATTTAAAGTAGACATGTCTTTATCATTGTGAACGTGGTGTAATATTAGCATCCTAGGGTTGAAGAAGGTCCCAAGGGTTTGGTTGTTCCTCGATGAAAGACACGTGAGTTGGGTTTAGAATGTTGTGAGACAGTTCGGTTCCTATCTACCATTGGTGTTGAAGGGAGAACTATGAGGAACCCTAGTACGAGAGGACTGGGCTGGGCCAACCTATGGTGTACCGGTTGTCATGCCTAGCAACGCCAGGAAACCAAGTTGGTATGGAAGAAATGTTGAAAGAATCTAAGCGGGAAATCCTTCTCTAGACAAGTTCTCGTACGAGGTGAAAGAACATCACTTCGATAGGTGATAGGTAGCTAGGAGAAATGTGGAAACATAATTTTAGTGGCTCTCTTGTGAAATTTATGTGGAAAAAATATTATTTTTTGAGTTGTTCATTAAGAAATAATCAAATATATTATTTGTAAAAAGTTTAAATCTAATATATTATCATTTTTGTACTATTTAACTCATATTTATTATTAAAAAGAGTTGAGTTTAAATCATTACAATAGAAAATAAAGAACCAAAATAGCATCAAAATGATTTTTTTTTATTACTAGAAAAAAGTTCACTTTCCTCTTTAAGGGAGAACTTCCAATAGAGTGAATCCCCAACTACAAGTAACTTCACAAGCCTTATTTTACATTTATTTATCCTCATACTTAGAGAGAAATTTCTAATTTAAATTGGTATGATGTTATAAATTTTAAATTTAAATTGTTTGAAAATATCATAACTTTATTAATAAATTAAATTTTATAAAAATATAAATTTGAAGTTATATTAAATATAAATTAATTACACAGAGAGGTGCTCTACAACTCAGTATGGGAGAGATGCTGTCGTGTAAGGTTACATTTAAAAATATCCCCGATTGGAGCGCGAAGTAGTTTCAAATAATTCTCAGGATGATTGAAAATAATGAAAGGACGATGGGAAGGGCCAAAGAGCAGCCACCTCCCAGTAGGCACGTGTTGGCATGAGGTAGTGGGTTACAAGATGTTTATGGTATGGTTAATGAGTAGGTACGATAGGTCCAAGCCATAGAGGCCAATTGGAGGTGGAGATAATTACCCACAACATAATTGTCTTGGCCTCTGAGAAGGGTGGTAACCAATTTCTGGAGTGGTTTTGTTAAAGTGGTTTGTTTCGAGAATAAAAAAAGTATTCTAGATGGGTTCTCGGTCATCCGGCTCATGGCGTAGATTAACAAGTATGTTTCCTTTTTAAATCCTTTGTCCGACCGTCTATGGTTAGTTTTGTCTGATATTTGCATCAAATGTGAAAAATTTCTCAAAAAACAGAATGTTGGTCGAATCTGTGATGAAAGTTTGTTAATTTGGAAAGTTTCTATAATTGCGGTCCTGTTTGTGAATGATGTTTCCTTGTCTATGTCTGTATTCTATTGCATTATATTGTCTAGGATGGGTATGCATGCTCGAAGTTTGATTTTTAGTTGGGTAGATAAATATGGTTTTGAAAATAGTGGGGGGTTTCTATTGATTATGTCCGACCCATACATTTAAACGAAGGCTATTGTCTTGATTGAGGTTTCTAATGTAAAGGAGGTATTTTGCAATGATATAAGGCTCATGGAGTCTCTCTCTGGTATTTCATTGGTTGATAGATACCCTTTATTGTGTTTATTATTTCTTGGTGGATTTTGTAAGTATGCGATGCTGATCTATGACTCAAATTGGCAGTGGAGACATCCATGGATTATTTTCATTTTACCGATCGGGCTCTTGACTAACAATTAATGTTCTTGTTTTTTTTAATTAATTTGTCTCATGTTCAAGTGATAGGTTCCAGCTCTGGGCTCATGGGTTAAATAGAAGGTTTTGGTCCTCAGTAATCCCTTATCGTTGGCCTACTCAGATTTTTGACAGAATTTCTCTTAGTATAATGGTACACCTGAACCCTGAGTCTATCACTTCTAGTAATGGAGTCCATGGCCGGTGCAGACAGAAGGATAGATGTAATGGAAGTGGTTCTCCCTCTCTGTGAACTCAAAGGAAAAGTGAGCACAAAAATGATGCCCAGATAATTAAGGAAGTTGTCCAAGCTTATAATGTTGTTACTCTTTCTGAGGTAAAAAAATTGATTGAGACATGGGAATTGAAAGCTCAACCAACAAACTGAACATAACTTGTAGGTGGAGGATTGGCGACTTCTCACCCCAGACTCGATTCATACCCTCAACCTCACCACCCAATATAAATAAACAATTTATCTATATTGGCTTATGAATAATCTCATGGCTAAATCCATTATGGTCTTGTCAGTAAATTATGCAAAGTTGGACCCTGGTATTTTAGACATTTAGAAATAATTGCAACTGATTCAACATCAAATTCAATGATAGAATCAACACCTTGGTCGGATTGAAAAACACATTTCATGCCTCCCTCAGTCAGAATTTCCTGGTTCTAGTCTAAAGGACCCTGCCCCTGTGGAGTCCTCAGATGATGACTAGTTTTATGATTAGTTTTGTTTTATTTTATTTTTATCTAAATGTTGTATATTTGGGATAGAAAATATTGTGGTGGCTATGTAGATATAGAAGGACCCTGGTTATAAATTCAGGCCTATAAGTCCATGTTTGATAGACTTAAAATTTTCATATTTTGGTTGGCTTATAATGTGTTTTAGTGGCCAACATACTTGGTTTCCCACTCGGAAGGTTGAGGCCACTGAACCTATTTCATGGTTGTAAGCTTTTTTTTGAATGAAAGAATGAAGAAGTTCATGTGAAGCTTACAAAAAAAGAAAGTTTACATTTAAAAATAGTAAAATAATAATTTAAATTAACAAACTAAAAATGCTAATAACAAAAGAATTAATGTTAGACATAATTATAATACTTCAATTTACACTTACATATATATGAAGTAACCCAAAGTAAAAATAAATAAAAATAGCTTTTATTATGAGGAAGAAATGTAATGAGTAAAAAAAAATATAATTTACTTTTTATTACAAGGAAGAAGCGTAATGTTTTCACATGAAAAGAAATAACATATTGATATTATATTATTTGTAATTCATTCTATGTTCCATTTCCATGTGATATTTAAAACAAAAACAAAAAATATTTTACTCACATCCACAAGTAAAATATTTCTGAGTAAAATATTTCAATGTCCATATTAAATAACCATGGAAAATTTTAGAGGCTAATATTCGTAGTTAGGCTAAATTTTGATGCTTTTTCCAAAAAAGAAGATTCTCCAATTTCCATTTTTTTCTAAAAATGATTTGCCAAAATTTTACAATACAAAATTATTTTACCTTAACAATCACCAAAATTTTATATACACTAATATGGAATCATTGGAAATATAATTATTTCTACATAAATATCACGAAACATTTTACAATTTGTGTATTAAGTACTAGTAAGATTTGCCAAGGTTTCTAAACATTAAGATAAACTTCAATCCTTAAAAGTTTCCCTGTACATAACATAATTTTATAGATATTTTATATAGAGAAAAATAATGTAATTTAAATTGAAAATTTTCTTGTATTTTCACTTTAGCGAGAAAGATTGAGATAATTCTTATTCAATTAATAGTTGCTTTCTAATTCAATGTATGAAGGATATTTACAAAATTTTCAATGTTTAATATGGATTTAATATGAATATTTTAGAAAATATTAATAATAAAATTAATTAAGTGTATACATAGATGAAAAACATATGAGGGGGGCATATTTTAACATTTTAATTGGAGAACGTCAATTATAAATAAAATATTTCAATGTCAACTACATAAACATTATACCATCCTAGATCCATCTTAATTTTGGATCTGCCAGGCGCCTAGAGGGATCAAATCTCTTTTCACTTTAAAATATGTTTGCATCTCAAGATATTTGATATCTCTCGGTGCTTGGTAGATCCAGAGTTAATATAGATCTAGATTTCATGTTATAAAAAATTATGAATTAACTTTCTTAAATTTAACAATAAATTGAATTTTATAAACCAATATTGAGTTGGTTAAATTTTATTTTTGAATAATTTATTATTAATAATATTTTATATTAAATATTGAATGAGTTACACATTTTTCATTATTAAGAACACCATAAATTATTTTACCTTTAATTATTTTTTCCTTGAGTATTGAAATAATTTATTAGTTAAGTTAGATTGAATATCATTGACTATCTAAGCAATAGAAAAATATTTATTTTAATTTTACAATCATAGTTTCAACCATACTAAACTTTGTAATTTAGAAAAATATCTTTGCATTTTTTTTTAAAGTAAGTCGTTTTGCATGCAATTTCGTATATAAAAGTTTAATATAAGTTCATAAATACATAATCTATAATAAATATTATTTCATAAAAATAAAAATCATGATGATAACCATATAACAAACATAAAAATAATCTAAGATACACATTCAAATTCACTACCATCATCTAATTATGTACACCTCTAGCACATATAAATGTCATTAGCTAGCACACAAATCTAATAATCTAACAGGACATCATGATCATGATCACATCTCAAAAAACACAAACATTGTAATCTAACATCAACACAACACACATCCTCAAATTAATATAAATATCATGTCAAATTAATTCTATCACATACACATCTACATGCAACCACATTAAATGAACATATCTAACATGACCTAACAATATACACATCAACACCAACATATAAATTAAGTACATAAATGTGAACAAAAAAAATGCACCACACACACACAAATATATATATATATTCAAATAAGTGCAATCAAATATTTGATACAACAGACGCAGTAGTACCAACTTAGTTTGCAGTGTAAGACAATGGATGGTCAAATACTTCTTGATCAACGTATTTCAAACTCAACTAAGGTGAAAAGGAGGTGGCTAGTGTGTAGTAGAAGATGATGGATGGTCAACTACTACCTCAACGCGGTCTGTTGAACTATAAGGTGGAGGATTAGGTGGCTGGTCTACTATGTGAGGAAAAACATAGGGCAAATCCTCTAGCTCTGGCATCTCATCATTAGGTAACTAACGAGGAGGTGTATTACCAGAAGGATCACTGAAACCCTGATGACCATGATTCGTCGGGGTGGTACTACCAGAAGCATCATGATCACCACCCTCATCATCACGATAATGATCATCACTCTCATCATCATCATCACCACCATCCTCAGATGTATATGTCGTTGCACAATGCCCTGCATCCCTCGTTGCTACCAGTACCCTACTAACTTTGATGATATGTCGCATAAGAGACATCATCTCGCACAAAAATCCTTGTAGAGATCCAAGAACATTGGATCTATGTTGATATATCGAGGCCTCATAAGGAAAACACCCTCCCGAACCAAAACTATGGACAACATGTTGCAATAGTCCATCTGAAATCGCAGATCAACCCTACGACCTTGAAAGCCCACACCCCCATGAGGATGTGTGTCTCCCTCTTGGTCCTCGCTCATATCCTCATTTTTTCCATCAGATGGTGAGGGAGTAGGCATGGGCCATCAAATGAGATGATGCCTACAAAATATATAGTACACAAAAGTAATTAGATAATTTCTTTAAAAAATTTAATAAAACAAGTTAAAGAATATGCTGGAATACATTTTATTATAATTCATTAAAACAATAAAATGAAACTAGCTTAATTTAAATAAAACACTAATATTACCTCTATCATATGGAGCCTTAGCCACTTTTAAGAGGATTTTGGGAAACTATCTCCAATAAATCCCCACGTATGGAAACGAAAATGCGACAAACGCATGGTCATCCTCACTGGCCAATAGCACGAGTGCCTCGACAGAAATCATGTTCAGATACTCCAGCAGCTCCCTCTTGGGCGTCATCTACCCCCACATGCGCATCCAAACCTTAGTGATCAACCTAGGAGGGTGACAATCAAATGTAAGCCTAAAGAAATGATATCTCAAAGCACGATATCTATCTAAAGCATCGCAAAATTTCCTCAAAAAAATGTCTGACCATCTGATGCAACGTAATCAAAGAATCAACATAATAAAAAAGAGGTAAACTAATGTGTTTCCCATCACTACTAGAGTGTGCAATGGTGGTGACTAATAATGAGAGGCACCTAACCTCTTATGCAGCAAAGGAAGAAATATGTAGTTGTTCACCACGAACCTGAAAATCTGCTAGATAGACTACATGATTGTAGGAAAGATAAGACTCAACTACAACCCCATGGGGAACATCAGGGAACTAGGGAAAATCCTCCTCTCTCCTAGATAGGCTAGTGATAAAGTATATGCCCTCCTCATTGGGCCTATACCACACCCCAGGGACGATATGGAAATCCTGCTCTTTGGAACATCATCGGTGGATTATATGCACCAATAAGACAAAGTCACTGTAGTAATAGGGCAAGGGTATAAATCCCTCCTCTTCTCTTTGGCCTCCCATGGTCTGACCATATAGTATGGGTCCGCCTGTTGCTCCTATTCCTATTGCTACTCCCTTTGTTGATGTCTTGGCTACATGATTGAAATATAAAATACATCAATCTCATAAATAAAATACTAATGTTTTTTTTTCAATGAAACATGTATTTAAAAATATGGAAACATAACTTTCAATTAAAAAAAAAAACCTCATATGTGTGCTCAAAACACAGTCATGCGTCGGCTATTCCTATGTGCTTCCAACTATAACTGCACTAACATCAATGCACACATAAGTATGATGCACCATTGTTGGTTCAAAAAAATAAATTTTTATAGTGGTATGACACACTTGGGTATTGGTGTGCACGTATAACCTTTTCACACTAGTATGAAATGTTCAGGTTATCAAACACGCTAAGCTATAGCTGTATTATTAAAAAAATATTTGTGATGCAATTGGTAAATATAAACGCACCGGGTGTGATGCACCAACGTACAATTTATCTCTTTCCCAATGTGTTTTAATTTAAAAAACACACCACAAAAATCGTGGTGTGTTATGTTAACGCACTGAAATGCGGTGCACCTTGTAAATTTATAGGGTAAGGGAATATCGATGTGATCCGAACATATCGAGCACACCACGTGGTGAATTTTGTTTTAAAAAAAAGAAGCAAAATTTAACCTAATTTTCAATTGTAATCCGCTAAAAAATTAAATCAGAAACACATATAGACATTACCTGGACATTTGGTCGTTGGGGAGGCATTACATGTAATGGAGAAAAACAAATTTTATCACGGTTTAAAAAAAATAAAAACTTAGACATTGAGCATGGTATGGAAGGATGGTGAGAAAGAGAAGCATCGACATCAAGGTGCTTCCATAAGGAAAGAGAGACATTAGTGCTTCAGAGCTCTCTATCATTGTAGATGGTAAAAATGAAATTTACATCTAGGATTTTTTATTTATCTAACCCTCCTCTCGTGTGTTTCACTAATCACACCAGTGCAGGAATAAATACAAGAACACCTTTTTATAAATTAAAAAAACTATCACGGTGCGGGAATAGATCCAAGAGAACCACGTTTTTAAAATTAAAATCCCTATTGTGGTGCGGGAATAGATCCAAGAGAACCACGTTTTTAAAATTAAAATCCCTATCGTGGTGCGGGAATAGATCCAAGAGCGCCACATTTTTAAAATTAAAAAAACTATCGTGGTTCTTTTCTTGAGACACTTTTGGGTGTTTCTATACAGGTGTTGCACCAATGATTTTTTTTACTATATCACCGCTCTATTTTCAGAAAATAAAATCTGCCTAGCGGTGCTCTTTAAAAGAAGCCCCGGGTCATTTTAGTACATTTACCGCACTGGAACGTCATTGGAAAATAACACAACATTTTTATGAAATTTAAAACTACAATGGTTCTCCCTAGTGGTATGAAATGGCTCATTTTACTACATGAAGGGAACCCATTCTATCAACTATTCAAGCACTGGTTGTAATGTTCCAAATCTGGAAATCTCTACTCCATCGGGAATATCTTTCAGATATTCCAATTCCTTCTTCATTGAGATATCACAAGTCTATTTCAGAGATTGAATGTTGGGGAATTTATGGGATATGTCTCCTTCCAAAGAAGGGAGAGATCCTGAGGCTAGCTGGCCCTTCACAGACTCTGCCTATGGATATGCAATATTCCACTTCGGGAATTTCTGCTACAGGGTCCTTGAGGACAATGTATAAGGAAAATACTACAAAAATAAGAAAATCCAATGTTGGGATGCCCTAGTACATATAAAATATAACTTCCTTTCAGAAAATGAGCTCAAAGAAATAACACTAGATGGGTTATTCAAATCTCCCCAATCTAGGTCTCTAAAAAAATGCCCAAAGAGAGAGCTACAACAATATGCAAAACATCAATATCTTAATGTATCATGAGAGGGTAAACACTACAGACATCATCATATTATTATATCAGCAAGATTATAAAGAAATATCATGAGGAACAAGGCCCTCAAGCTTTTATAACCAACCTCCAATGAATATACAATGTAATGCCGGAGTAGCTACAGCTACACAGAATACCAGGAAACCATAACTGTGCAGTATCTATGAGAGATGCAGCTGATGAACATGTATATAATGGAAATGTGGCCGAAAGGTACAATAAAATGGCCCAAGAGAAGAAAATGGGCTCAATATGGGATTTCTAGCCAATCTCAGGGAGATTGCTAGAAATGTCGGATACAATACAATAGTGACAAACAAATTGTCACTACAACTAAAAAAAAATGAATATGAGGCTATTGCTGATATGACATGATGATTCCCTCCTCTGATAATGCCCTCAAGGGAAAAGGGTTTGATCCCCTTTTACTCAAAAGCACTCCTCCTGATGAGCACAAGAATCTCCCTCAACACTGCCCTCATGGAATAACGCAGTTTCTCCAAGTGACTCCGCAGTGGGAGTTGGTGAATGAGTGGCATGATGCCACAGATCTGAAATATACTCCAAGAGCCCTCTCTACGACTCCTCCAATGAATAAATCCATCCTCCATTGAAAAGGAAAATAAGGAAGGACTTTATGAGTTCCTCTGTTGCTACCCCAGCTACACAGCACCATCCTGCTACAGAAATAATACTGCAACTGAAGGAGTGAGCTTGGCCAAATGTCAGAATGAGGAAATGCAGCTCAAATCCTCTCCTCCCATGAGGAAGAGGTGGGGGATCCCTGCCCGAGAACACCCCCAGTGCTCAAGAGCACTGTAATCTCGCTAAACAGCCTGGATGTGCAAGTCCTTAGCCTCACCATGAAATTTCTGAATCAAAGAATAAACAAATGAGCTGCTATCTTCTCTCTTATAAATAAAATGAACTCTCTCTCACCATAGGTCCCACAATTAGGTTTTCCATTCACTTTTGAATGCTTTCCCTCCAAAATCTGCGTTGTCTTTTAAAGCAAGCCACCCCTCTAAGGTAGCGTTGTTGACTTGGTCAAAGATGGCCAACTCAAGGTGATCCTCATCATGTTCACACCATTAGGTGTTATTTCAGCTACTTATTTGTCCTCCTTCCTCATAAGGAGTGTTATTTCTCTATCACCAAAGGGTTAAGGGGTCTCCTTATCCATTTTATTAAACAAAATAAAAATATGCCACTATAATGTTCCATTTTAGCTTGAGGCTAAAATTGGGAACATTACAATCCTCCCCTCCCACATGTTGCTTGTCCTCAAGCAACTGCATAGAGAGAAAAAAATTTCTCCCCCTTCTTCTCTTGTGGCCTCCTCATCAACAATCTCCACTGTTGATCAAGATATGCTGAAATAAAACTGTCCTCCAATGCCTTCTCCCAAGTATGCAAACCAGAATGGTGCACCTTATGGAAAGATAGGGATAGGTGGAAATATCCCTGCTGAACCATGACCTCCTCAAGGTAGAAGTGATGACATGCATGGAAGAATATAATCCCACTGGTGATCCCCTCATCCATGCTATCATCCAAATGGAAATCTTGCCCTCAGTTCTGCAATGTAATGGGGCTGACTGGAGAGTTTTGTTGCTTCATCCCAATAAGCTCTTCTCTCCCTCTGTAGTACATATGGGGTTGCCTCTATTCTTGGGATGAAATGGTATGGCCTCCAAGAGTGGCCCACACTACCCCATCAAATATTTAGCCATGAAATGCCTCTACAAATTCTTCAAGTGGTTTGCCCCACAAGAAGAGAAAAGTAATAGTATGGAAATCATGGTTTTCCCATGGTATCTCCTGCGATATAGAGAATGTGTAATGGGGAGAATAATGCTCCCAATGGGCTGTCCCAACATATAAGTCACTCTCCAAATAGTGCTCCCTGTGAATAAAACAGCATCAGCAATACAAGGTAGCATAATACAATGAAAACAAGCTGTCACAAGACAACTAGAGAGTGGGTCATTGCTCCTCTCATGGGACCAACGCAGTGAGCCTCTTGCCTTCATCAGAAATATACATAACAAGTGCTTTTCCCAGCCACTTTTTTGCTGCCACACACATCTCAAAAGATAGGAACATGAAAACATAAATTGGTGCCAATGGTGCACACCAAAGAGTATGTGGCTCCCTCCACAAACCACCATAAGAATGGTCCATTATTCTACTACAAAAGTCTACAAATACATCCTTGTACATTATGAAAGAAGGAATAAACTCTTCTTTACTCATATTCTGCTCAAACAAGGAGGGAAAGTACAATATAGAATGTGAGATTATACCTTCTCCAATTTGTACTTGAGCTCTTGAGCTTGAAATGGCCCAACTGAAAATTTCCCTCTACCTTCAATGAGTGGGGAAGTGGCTGTGAGGTTCTCTCCACCATAATCAAGTGGGCTATGCATCTCTCCCAATGCTGATAGGTGCCATGATGAATTCCCTCCAAGTGAACTCCTCTAGCCAATCAAATTATGCACCCAAGTGCATAGCTAGGAAGTCCTTATGTACTGCATGCAATAATTTCTTCTTGAGACTAGAAGCTCTAGCCAAGAAGAATCTGCCATAGTGTTAGATGACTACATCATAAACTCTATATCAGTCATCTCCCTCTTGGTCATCAAGAATCATGCATGCATCAGGATCCTAGGGAATACTCAACCCATGCTGAGCCCTCCATCCTGGATCAGTCCTCCACATAGACAACGCTGGTATTCTGCAATATGGTGCTCCATCACGTTGCTTCCTACCACCTTGACATCCCCTCATGCCAAAGTCACCTTCCAAGGTGGTGCCATGCCGTCATGCAGCTACTTATGCTCAAATAGAAATAAGGGCCTCTGAAAATGAGACTCCTATGAGAGACAATCACCTCCAAAGAATCTCCCGATCCTGGGCAATGTAAGCATGAGTGGCCTCCATCCACTCCAATGCATGAAAGAGTCCTTCCTCAAAGGAAGTATCATCTCTCTCACTAAATATATGGAGCAGTCATCCTGCATCATGAAGATGCAATCCTCCATCCCTGCAGCAAAGTCTATTAGCGCAGTAAAGTTGATGAAGATGGGGGATACTGAAAATGAGAGACTATATCTCTCCTCCTCGAGTTTACCCCAAACCTCTGCGCTATGTTAGATTCCTCTAGTGTCTCCACCCCTCCTGAATCCATGAGTGGTGAATCAAATGGAATGATGCCTCTAATAAAATCTAAACCAAGTGGCCTTCGAGGTGGAATGCCCCCATAAAATGAGACATCATGCTATGAATTAGACTGCATGTATGAGTGGAGTGATTTGTTGCTCTCTCTCCTCTGCGCAGTGCAGTCTCTTTTCCTTGTGTAGAAAGTTTTTTAAATGGATATGGGTGAATGCCCATCATCCCTCCATGCTGATCCTTCCCTTTCTCTTCCATCTCACAATCCCCAACAAGTGCTACATAGGGCTGCGGAATTGTGCCTTGGTTCCCACATGCAAAAATATTTTGAGTTCCCTGCAAAGATACAAGGGCTCTCTAGTGGAAGCAATAACTCCCTTCTCACCTCCATATGGTGATTGATGTCCTCCAAATGTCATACAAAGTGTTTGTGTTTATGTCACAATGAGTTTCAACAAGTTCTTCCATCAAACCCTTAGTGAAAGCTTTATGTGTTTTTTCATTTGCATGGCAATGTAAAATGGGACTTTAAAACCAACAAACATGAGCCATACCTTTGAGTTGCAGCGCTGCTCCTCCAATGGCCTCATCTCCTTCCTCTATCCCCTTTGCAAATGAACAAAGGACTGTGATGTGGATCTGCATGTGTGGCTGAATGCTCACAACCATCATGAAAAACTAGGGTTTGCTCCATCCACAACCCTTTTCAGAAAATCTTCCCACTGTTCCCTTTTCATCAATATTTTCAATGATGTCCTTTATGGTCTGGAAAAGAAGAAGGGAAACCTCCTCTTCCATCATTCCTCTTTCCTTGTCTCATTTTTAAATCTCCTTTCCTTGGAGAGAAGCTCCTCTTTCTGATAGCCTTAGATCTTGGGCACAGGCTGAACCAAGATCATGCTCTGATACCACTATAATGTTCCAAATCTGGAAATATCTGTTCCATCGGGAATATCTTTAAGATATTCCAATTCCTTCTTCAGTGAGCTATCACAAGTCCATTTCAGAGATTGAATGTTGGGGAATTTACAAGATATTTCTCCTTCCAAAGAAGGGAGAGATCCTGAGGCTAGCTGGCCCTTCACAGACTCTGCCTATAGATATGCAATATTCCACTTCGGGAATTTCTGCTACAGGGTCCTTGAGGACTTTGTATAAGGAAGCTGCTGCAAAAATAAGACAATCCAATGCTGGGATGCCCTAGTACATATAAAATATAACTTCCTTGTAGAAAATGAGCTCAAATAAATAACACTATATGGGTTATTCATATCTCCCCAATCTAGGTCTCTAAAACAATGCCCAAAGAGAGAGCTACAGCAATATGCAAAACATAAATCTGAAACTCTGCAATTCTGAATGTATCATGAGAGGGTAAATACTACAGCCATCATAATATTATTATATCATCAAGATTATACATAAATATCATGAGGAACAAGGCCCTCAAGCTTTTAGAACCAACCTCCAATGAATATACAATGTAATGCTGGAGTAGCTACAGCTTCACAGAATGCCAGGAAACCATAACTGCGCAGTCTATATGAGATATTCAGCTACTTAACATTTATATAATGGAAATGTGGCTGAAATATACAAGAAAATGGCCCAAGAGAAGAAAATGGGCTCAATATGGGATTTCTAGCCAATCTCAGGGAGATTGCTAGAAATGCTGGATACAATACAATAGTGACAAAAAAATTGTCACTAAAAATGAAACCAAATGAATATGAGGCTATGTCTGATCTGACATGATGATTCCCTCCTCCGATAATGCCCTCAAGGGAAAAGGGGTTGATCCCCTTTTACTCAAAAGCACTCCTCCTGATGAGCACAAGAATCTCCCTCAACACTGCCCTCATGGAATAACGCAATTTCTCCAAGTGACTGCATAGTGGGAGTTGGTGAATGAGCAGCCTGATGCCATAGATCTGAAATATTCTCCAAGAGCTCTCTCTATAGCTCCTCCAATGAAGAAATCCATCCTCCACTGAAAAGGCAAATAAGTAAGGACTCTATGAATTCCTCTGCTGCTACCCCAGCTACACAGCACCATCCTGCTACAGAAATAACGTTGCAACTGAAGGAGTGAGCTTGGCCAAATGCAGAATGAGGAAATAAAGCTCAAATCCTCTCCTCCCATGAGGAAGAGGTGGGGGATCCCAGCTCGGGAACACCCTAAGTTCTCAAGAGCACTGCAATCCTGCTAAACAGCCCGGATGTGCAAGTCCTTGGCCTCACCATGAAATTTCTAAATCAAAGCATAAAAAAATGAGCTGCTATCTTCTCTCTTATAAATAAAATTAACTCTCTCTCACCATACGTCCCAAAATTAGGGTTTCCATTCACTTTTGAATGCTTTCCCTCCAAAAGTTGCGTTGTCTTCTAAGGCAAGCCACCCCTCTAAGGCAGCGCTGTTGACTTGGTCAAAGATGGCCAACTCAAGGTGATCCTCTTCATGTTCACACCATTAGGTGTTATTTCAACTGATTATTTGTCCTTCTTCCTCATAAGGAGTTTTATTTATCTATCACCAAAGGGTTAAGGGGTCTCCTTACCTATTTTATTAAACAAAATAAAAATATGCCACTATAATGTTCCATTTTAGCTTGAGGCTAAAATTGGGAACATTACACTGGTGTGTTGTGTTATTTAGTACACCATGTTTTTGTTTTTATTTTATAAAAATAAATTTTTCATGGTACACCATGTTATATGCAACACCGATGCTTCTATGGAAAATAAAGCATTGGTGCATTTGTATATTTTAAATGCACCATCCAAAAAAAAATCCGCTAAAAGATATGCCCACCCACCTCTATTATAAATGTATTTTTGGGCTATTTTTATAGGAGGTTTTGCAAAAACCTTTTCTAGAAGGTATTTTCCTTGTAGTGGGAGGAGGAGGGTTTCCCCAAGGTACCCCCTCACAGGAAAATATTCAAGAGCACAATGGCATCCAAATATTATACTAAAAAATAGAAAGAGGATCTTCTAATTTTTTACCTTCAAAAATGAGGTTTTGAATGCTTTGGGGAAACCCTAATTTGAGCTTCGATGAGAGTTTGAGGTCCCTTATTAGATCTATAGATTGCACCCAGAAAAGAAGATAATATGTAGGAAACATTTTGACAGAGATATGGAAGGGTTTGATGTCTATAGGTTGTTTTCGCGTAAGAACATCCTCTGAAACCAAAGGAAAAGTGTTGGGCGCCAAGCCTAATACCAATTTTTTTTTAACCTTTTTGCGCCCATAATCCTTGAAAACACCCCCAAAACCCTTACCCTCATACTCAATCTACTCCCCAGTTTTATCCCAGGGGACGGTGGGGAGAACCATCCTTTACTCTGTATTCAACCATTTATTCTCTGTAATACTCTTGGACCTCCTAACGGGTCTCTCGGAATACAACTCGATCAGGCTCAAATTCTAGCTCTTTTTCTTCTTAGGTTTGGTCATGAATGACTTTGTGAAGGAGGGAAAATTATCTTTGTCCCTCTTGGACTCAACAATAGTCAGGTGTTGCACAACCTCCTCCCACTCCATGTCGATTAAATAAAGTTAAAACCCCTATATAATAAAAAAATACTATAGATCCTAGTAGTAAATTTTCTTACAACCTCTATTCCTATTTAAATTTAATTAAAATTCTAAAAACAAAAAAAAACAAAAAAATTCAATACTTACCTTAAACCCTTGCTTCTTCCTGCAAAATTTCACATTAGGGCTTAACTTTCTCTACCACTTCACAATTAGAGATTTTCAATTTAGGTATTTTAGATTTAATGGGTTTGCATATTTACTATATATAAGGTTTTTTACATATAAAGTAGGGGAATCACTTATTGAATTAGATCCAAACCTTATCGACCCTCTCCGTTTTTTTTTAAATAGCTAGATGTTGTGTGGTGTGCCATCCGTAACATAACACATTGGTGCTACCTAAGTAATAAAATGCACTAATAAATTATAACACTTTCGATTCTATCTAGTTTGTTCATCTTTTGTCTGTGTAATATAACACATTGATGTGCCTCTTACTAATAGCACTATTAAATCATTGTGGTGTGTTGAGCCTTACAAATCACACCGTCAACGGTCTCTGATTTCTTTAAAAATGAATATATGCTTTGTTGTGAAATCTATGTAATATAACACACCAGGGTTACTTGAGTACCACAACGCACCTATATATTAGAACAATTTGGATTATTTCTAGTATGTTTATCATTGCTTCTGATATAATATAATGCATCAACACACCTTTTCCTAATAACATTGTTAAATCATTTTTTTGTGATTAGCTTTAAAAATCGCACCATCAGCCCTCTCCTTTAAAAAAAATGGTTATATTTTGTGTGGTGGTCCCTATGTAATATAACGCATCAGCTCTACTGGAGTAATACAATGCAATGGTATATTATAGCACTTTTGATTATGTCCAGTATGTTCATCGTTGCTCTTGGTTTAATATAACACACTCAAACACATGATTCTAATACCACATTTAAATCAGTGTAGTCTTTGTAGCTTTACAAATAGCACCATCCTAATTTAAAATTAATTTTAAAAATTAATTTCGCATGATGATGTTGAACCATTAAAATCCCAGTGTGTTTAATCTTATAAATGCAACATTGCCTTTATTCAAGTAAATGAACCAGTTACCAGAGCTTTTTTTGGCTGAAAATTATTTGATTTATTTGTAAAATATATCTAATGGATTTTGCATTGAATGGTATAGGTTTTATATTGATAAAAAATGTCTTAGAAGGTCTCAAGTAACAAAAATTTTGATCCACACAATGACAAGACGTCAAAAAAATCAGAGAATGCAAGTTCTTTGTAAGTTATTTAGAAAATTAATATGTTTGAACTATATGTAAGTTATGTATTTGTTGGTGTGTGTCAGGAAAAGCCAAAAAATGATCAAGGCCAATAAGATTATTTATAATCTAAATATAGAAGACTAAAAACTCCTGATATAAAATTTCAGAATGATGAATCAGGTGAATGAAAATATATTATTTGATATGAGTTCTTTTTTTGAATTTTGAATTTTCATTCATAATATAATTAAGAATATTAGATAACATGTTTCAAACAATATATTAATTCATATATGTTTAATTTTCTACAGTTAGTAACAAATATGGAAAATTTAAATATCGTTCTAAGAAAAGAAAAATTATGGAACATGTAAATGACGATGAATTGGTCCTTAACTCATATGGAGTGATGTTGAAGGTTAACGACAAGGGGGGGGGGATTTTTACAGAACTATGAGGGATCTAGTGGAATGAACATATAGACATAATTTCCACGTACAATACAAAAATCAATGTAATGATTCTAAGAACTAAATTATATCTAACCTACAGGAAGCATTTCCAGAGTAATGGTCAATGAGACATGTCAGACTTGAAATAGGTGTTACATGTCATTTTGTCACCATGAAATTTGATTTCTCACATGGGTCTATCACCATCCATATCATGTTCCATTAGAGGTCAAAAAACACTCATGTTCTTAAATCAAGTCTGGGATATTGGAGAAAAGCTCTGTAAAACCCTTAAAAGATTGTCATCGTGATTTCTATAGTCTTTTCCTGTGCATGCACTGATGCTTTTTCCATTAGCCAAGGCGATCGCCAATCTTTTCACCACTAAAACCTACGCACCCCCGTTAAAAGAAAGTAAGAATAAAAATTAACTTCTAGAATCCTATTTGGTCGAAAATTCTCCCAACTGGAAGCCTCTAGAGTCGCGTCAGTTCAAGCTTTATCCCTACACTCATGGAGCTTATCACTTGGTCCAAGGAACTCAAATCCATTCATGGGAGGAATCCATCCCTCTTAATGGATCTAAAACTACTTCAGTCTCCCTATATATTGAGCTCAAGTTTAAGGTTCAAGGGTAGAGATACCTAGATACCAATGTGAATAGAGACTGATTCGCATAGTTTCTAAGCTGGAGAGAGTTCATAGAGTTCATATTTTATATACTAGTGAGCTTTTGTTAACACATTGAAGATCACATCTTTGTGCCCATAAGTTCATATTGGTCAGCCTAGATAGGAAGGCTTATCATACTAAAGGAAAACAATTGCTCAGACACTCGGGAGGAATCTGTACAACATCAAGGAATCCAGTTGTAAGATTGCTCTTTCAATTTATGATAATACATATGGATCTCTTTTTCTCATTGTCTTGTTTTTGAATTCATGGGAAAGATGTCAATACTTAGACTCCTTGATCACTAATTTGGATTAGTATTTATGGTTATTATATATTGTAGATGATTTGATCATTTGTCTTGTCTGTGATTGCAGGTTCTACTCATCGTTGAAGAACTGCTTTAGAGCGAAGGACAAAGAGCTATATCAAACATCTGAATTGAAAGGTAGGAGCATGTCCTCTCTAATTTCCTGTTTTTAATGATCTTAAAATAAAAATAATCTAGAGAAAGAGATATTAAACTGGACCTTTGTTTCTAGTTACTCGTTGGAGTACTAGGGATATCACTCTTGTCTGCAAGAGGGATATATCTTGGTAACAAATTGGTGACTCCACTAGGGACACTAGCTTAGTTTTCCTTGGTTATGTTTAGTTTGAAATTCTAGCTCTCTGATTTTGACTTATCTGAGTGTGGTTGGGTAGATGAATTTTTAGAATCTCTGAGAAAGAAAACCTATAATTTAATTTTTCCAACTTTTTCTCTACCTGCATGGTTTTCTATGGAAAACATAGCGACAACCTGCACAACTTGTCAGTTCAGTCCAGTGCACATGTGCACTGTTGTTAACGGAGAGGCTGCACACCCCATGGAAAAATTTTAAAATTTTGAAATTCTCTCTTTCAGAGCCAAATAACTAAATTCTTGAAGATTGACCTAATCTACTCCAGTTTTCAAAACCTGTATGAGAACTCCTTTTCAGCAATTTTGTGTCTTATTTGATTAATCATCATTTTTTCATTTTACAAGTTATGGTTTTCCCTGGTTTACTGTGCCTCTATATGGAAGATAAATTTATTTACTTCAAAACACCAGTTTTATGATTTTGTCTCCTTGATCCATCAAGATTATAGCCAACCTTACTTTTTATGAGTGTTTGTTTCTTATTCATTTTCAAAACGGAAAAGCTTCTAGATCACTGAAGCCTGATTTGGCACAAAGTACTCTTTCATGATTTCATTTTCACTGGGATAAGTGGAAACATTATTAATATGATTACAACTAAGATAAATCATTTACAAAACCTTCATATGTATCCTAGTTAGGATTCATAATTAGAAATTTGATTTGATTTTGAAGTTTATGCTTTTAGGGTTTTTTAGAAATTGATTTCTTTTGGGAATTGTTTGTTTGTCAAAATTGTAGTTTTTGACTTGGTTGTAAATGTAATTTTATTCACAAATATAAATTGATCATATTTGAAATTTTGTTCGTAATGAAATTGTTTTCTTTTCATAAGGATTTTTTTTTAAAGTCTGACGAATTTTGTGTTTTAAATTCAAAAGAAAACTCTCAACTTTCTCTTAAATAGAATTCATTGAGAAGAAAGAGTTGAATTTTTCATATTGATGCATTTAGATTATTTTGTATTAGGTCACAACATCATCAAAGTTTCAATTGCATACCCTTTGCATTAAATAACATTGAAATCAATACAATTCCTAATAAAATCAATCTAGACATTTTACATTTTCTAGGGCTCATTCCACCAATATAGCTTAGGCTAGTATTTTGGAATATGTTGTAATAAACGTTCCAAAGAAGTCAAAACAAAAAAGTGGTATCTTGCGGTATGGAAATCAAATTGTTGCATTTGTGCTATGGGAAGCTCTTCTTAAAAGAATCGAGCACGAGGTCATGTCAAACCCAGTGAGGTAATCGTACCTATCTCATTGGTAAATATAGAATACTTGCACGTAATACAAATGATAAACCTCGGATTAACCATTTTGGAGGAGCCTAGGGTCACTTGTTAACAAACCTCAGATTTACCGTGTCAAGGAGCTTTGAAGGGGATTGAGCTTAATACTCTTCACTTGTGTGTATATTGGATCATAGACTATTCCCCCAGGTGCATTTGTCTCAATTGGTGACTTTAGTGGCCATAATATTTAGGATTTTTCCCAAGGTGATGGTGGACGGAAGGTCCCACTGTACCTGGAACAAACATTGTCTAGACTCACTTGGAATTTCTAGAGGGTACTCTTCACTTCGAGATGGCAAAGTGGAGGGACTTGGACCAGATTGTTTCATTAAGAAGGTTGTTAGGGTAACTGTTCCAACCACCAGTTTTCCATATTAACTTCTTGAATGTTGGATTTCATCACCAACTAGTGTTTTTATTGTGGGAACATACTGTTTTTGTGTGGTTTTTCTCTTAGATTTTGTAGGTGTGTTTTCAAATTTCTTGATTTCTTAGCGACCTTAGTTGTACTTTATTGAAATATTTTTTGATTTTGTGTGTTAATAGTTAATCGTGGCTGAATTACCAAGACACTCATGTAGAATGAAGGGGAAACCCCCTAATACACCTAGCCAATTGGAAAATCTTAAATTTGAAAGAGTTCAACAATCAGGAACCGGGTCTACTGAACAAGGAGAAACATATATAGTAACACATCTTGATTTCAAAGTTAATCAACCTCAGACAATAGAAAGAAATCAAGAACAACCAGAAATTTATGAAGTAATCACAGTTGAATCTGTTACCGGTGAATTGTCAGATACTCAATTCATTGAACCCGCAATATCTGAACCTGAATATGAATCTACTTCTTCTGAGCCACCTTCAAAATTCATATCTCGAACTCCTAGTCGTCCTTGTTCACCTCAAGTGAAACTTTGCATTACTGAGAATCTTCATCCTAGCATAATTAGTATCGAAGAGATTATTGACACGGAAGAAAAGATCACAATTCCTCCGCATCAAGAATATTAAGATCTAAGGTATAGTGAACCTATTTACCCTTATGTTACTTTTAGACTGGATCCTTGGTATCAACAAATTACCGACTTTTTGCATAACACTAGTCTCAATTATTCACCAGGACTCATTCCTTTTTACTTTATACCTAAAGGTAGTTACATGGCTTCATCAAGCATGTCTATTGAATCATCCATGTTTTCTTCATCACTGGAAACATTTTTGTATGGTGGTCCATGAGTTCCTGCTGGATACCAGTCGCTCTCTGGTACTTTCCCAGGATAATATCCCTCTTTTGAAAATATTACACAATCAACTGGTCTTCATGAATCTACCACCAAATCTTTGAAAATGGAACAAGTCTATATGATGTCCAGAAATATTCCTCAAACTAGTTCTCAAGGTGGCTATATAGCGCCTATGGGGCAACATACTCCTCAAGGAAAACCTCCTTAAGGGAAGTACCCTATTCTAGGGAAACAACCTCTTCAAGGGCATTACCGTATTCCAGGGAAACAACCTCTTCAAGGACAATAGCCTCTTCTAGGGAAATTTTTTTATCAAGAGCAACTATCCTTTCAAGGAGGTCAACCTTTTACTGGAACTTATCTGGGAAATTATCAAACTTATGTTCCAATACCTAAAACTATTTATGGTCAACCTTATGCATCACAACCTTTAATGGCGACTCCTTACCCAGGAATTAATACTGTGTGGAATCTGTTGTTGAATCAATAATATTTTCATCCTACATTACAAGTACCTTATAATCAACCTGGTCAGTCGGCTGGACAATTTGGTTATACCCAAGTCCAATAGCCTGTTCAGAATACACTCCAAATTATACCTCAAGCATCTGTGCCCAGTAGTCAGCAAGATGGTCTAAGTACTCCAAGTAATCCTATTCAATTTGTTGTGCAAAATTTTGTTCAACAACCAAGTACACCTATCCCTGGATTTTCTGAAGTCCCTGTTGCTACAACCCTTCAAACCACTGCATCAATTGTTACACAGGAAATCCCTCAAATTACTGTTCATCAAACTGGACCTGCAGTTCCATCTACTATTCAAACCTATGTAGGAAAACCTAGTGTAGCTACAGTTCAAACAAGCTAACCTTTTATAGGTCAATTTTTGCAGAGTCAACCATTCCAAGGGCAGTTTCAATATGGACCAACAGGACAAAATCCAGTGTACTAGAATCAACCATACCTTGCTTATACATATCAAATACCATCTCAACCTCAGTTTGGTATGGCTAACCTTGTATACCTCAGAGGTATTCCAATCCCATCTGCTCAGGCTATTCCAAGTTATCCTGGATATCCTCCTCCATGTATTGGTATTGTTCCTCAAGGTTATCATTTTTCTCAACAGGACCCTAACTGTCAATTAACAGTCATTGTAACTTTAGACTTACCATATCTGTCTCACCTCATGAATGATCCAATTTATTATCTTATGTTCTGGCCTGCAATGCCAGCCAATTTGTCGAGTGATATACCTAAGTTTGAAGGAAAATCAAGAGAAGAGCCCTCAAATCATGTGATGACTTATAATCTTTGGTCCACATCGAACACCTTAATAGATTATTCCATCCGTATGAGACATTTTTAGTGAACATTGATCGGTTTAGCTACAAAGTGGTATATCAAGTTACCATGTGACTCTTTCAATAATTTCAACGCTTTAGCAACAGCCTTTCTAACTCACTTCCAGTTGCTAGTCTCTTATGACAATGGCACGAAACTTTTAACTTAATTAAAGCAAAGTACGTCTACATAAATTTCAGATCACATTCACGAATGACAACGTAGATGAAATTTAGTGAAGGTTTTTATTCCAGACCAAATTTTGGCAGAATGGTTTATTAAATCATTACTTCCAAATATCACTTAAGACATAGCTAAGGGAGGTGTTGTCACAAAAGAACAGGTAATAGCTCAAGCACAATACTTAGACCTTGTATGCACACATTTTGGTACTCTATATGAAAAATTTCCTGATTTACAACACCCAGGTCAAATTACTGCAACTCCTTCTGGTTCTCATTCTGCAGATGGTGTAATTGGTATAGTTAGCACTACAAAGAGTAAGAATAAGTCATCTAAATCTACTTCTCCAATTATAACTCTACCATATTCACCTAAAGGATATTCTTCCCTCGAAACTTCTACCGAAATTCACGTTGTAGACTCATCCACGACTAAAGCTAAGTATTGTAATAAGAAGAAAGGGAAGAATAAAAATAAATAAAACACATCTCCTAAAGATAAAATTGAAAAAACTAAACCAACAAAAAAAAGTGGAAACGTAGTTATCCTTGTGTTATCTGTGACGAGGATCACTATACCAAAGAGTGTCCACATTAAGCTAAGGTATCCAAATTTGTCAAAGGTTCACCCACACCTGTTATCTTGAAGGATCATTTTCCATCTCAAGAAAGTAAAATGATCGGATCTTCTTCCAATTCATCGACATATATTTTAATGATGTCACAGGTCATGGTTGTGACATGATCTCAAGACTATGGATCTAAGCGTCCTGTAACTAGTAAAGAGAATGAATCATCTAGTCAAACACCAACAACAACTCCTTCAGTTTCCGAACCATTACAAATCGAGAAACCTAATTCTGATTTAGTGATTAAATTGTCTGCCAAAGGTGTATTTCGAAAATCGGCTTTCAAGCCACATGCGAGAGCTACTCATAATTATAACATTGTTGAAGATTTAGCAATATGCCCTCTAGCAGTGTCGGCCCTAGAAGTGCTGCAATCTTGTCCAACTCAAAGGAAATTACTATTATCAGCAATAGGAGCTATCGATCCTCAAGACTCGAATCTAATCGTATTTGATCTCGAATTTTTTTTACCTAGACTCCCACATCAAATGGCTTTTCAAATTCCAGTATTAGTCAAATAAAGATGATTTTTTCACATTTTAATTGATGAGGGGGTGTCTACATGTATAATGTCATTAGCCTGTTGGAAAACCCTTGGTTCTCCAACACTCAAACAATCACTGACTATCCTTAAAGCCTTTTATGGAAGAGGTTTTCACCCATATGGAATACTCCAGGATCTACCTATAGAGGTAGAAGGAAAAACTGTAACCCTAGAGGTGTAAGTTGTTGATTCCCCTCTTGATTACAACCTTCTTCCAGGTCCCAGTTGGTCTTACGAAATGAATGTTGTTGTTTCAACAGTATTTTGGATGATAATGTTTACTCACAAAGGAAATATTGTTAAAATTGATCAGTTGTCTTACTTCGCTTCAGATCCTACTTCTACAAATAGTATCCAACATGCCGGAAAAATGTTTATCCCTTACGAAGATGTTGGCGTAGGGATACTGAAAGATTTCAATCTCATGGGAGATTTCTCTATGCCCTCTCCCAATTTACCATGAACTATTTCCAATATCAATATGATTACATCAAGCACAATGCCATTTGATGACACATGGACTCTGCCTTTAGAATCAAAATTGGACTCTTATGATGGTGAGATACCTTTAAGTCCTTATGAGTCGGCATATGTAGCAGTACAATCATGTTCTGACACTACATCAGCTTCTATTGATCAAATGAATGTGACCAGTGGAGAATCATCTTATATATCAAGCTCAACTTTGACATCATTTCCAAATCCTTTTCAACATGTATTTGCAACTGATGAAAAAATTCGAGAAACCTTATCATCGGACGAATTTCCATGGGATGATCTACACCATCGATCTTATTTTTTTCCTGACCTTGATAAAATTGAAAATTATTTTTCATCCATCTTTACAATTGATTATGTCAAGGAAGCTCAAAATCCCACATCGATTATACATTCAAATTCTGAGTAAAATATGGGAAATATTTCTACAATAATTCCCATTTACATATCGAATTAACCTGGAATAATTGAGAAAATTCATATAGGTGCTTCTTGTTCAATTGACGAGATAAAAACTTACAAAGCCATATTTCAAGAATTCTGAGACATTTTTTCCTAGTCTTATGAAGAGATTCTAGGTATCGATCCTAATATTGTTATTCATGAAATTAAGACATACCCGGATGCTAAAACTATTAGACAGAGATTACGTTCAATACATCCGTGGAAAGGTGCAGCAATCAAAGCTGAAGTTGAAAAATTATTACGTGTAGAATTTATTTATCCTATTCCTTTGATGCATTGGGTATCTAATATAGTCCCCTTAATGAAAAAAGAAGGGACTATCGGAGTATGTGTCGATTATCGGGATATTAAAAAGGCTTGTCCCAAAGAAAAATATCCTACACCGTATATCGATCAAATTGTTGGTGATTGTGCCAGAAATGAAATATTCTTGCGTATGGATGGTTTTTCTAGTTACAATCAAATCAACATACTCCCTGCCGATCAAGCTAAAACAACATTTATATGTCCTTGGGGCATGTTTGCATATTGTAAATTACCTTTTGGACTGAAAAATGCTGGTGCAAATTTTCAAAGAGCTATGTCTTATGCGTTTCACGATATCGAACATATTGTACAACCTTACTTAAATGACTTACCTGCTCATTCATTACGCAGACAAGATCATCCTACACACTAACGCACTATATTTATGAGATGTAGGCATTACAACATTCATTTGAATCCGCAAAAATGTGTTTTTTGTGTACAATTAGGACATTTAATTGGGTTCGTGATTTCGAAAGAGGGCATTCATGTCGATCCATCGAAGGTTGAGGCTATCATTAACCTACCGCCTCCTTCAACTCTTCGCTAACTCCAAAGTTTTCAAGGGAAAGAAAAAAATTTACATCGTTTTATCTCAACTATGTAGAGTTAACGAAAGGTTTTTCCTGGTTGTTGAAACAAGATGTTCCATTCATTTGGGATGAGATTGCTGAAAAACATTTTGATGCACTTAAAAATGTGTTGACCCATGCACCGTTATTGCATCCGCCCAATTACCACAGGGATTAGTTTTTGTACTTAGCTGCATTCGTTTCCATGATTGGAATGGTTTTAGTTCAATAGGATGAATCTAACAATGAACATGTGATCTATTACCTAAGTTAGAATCTCAACTTGACAAAAATCAAGTATTCACATGTGGAGAAATTGGCTTTGGCAGTAGTTCAAGCTGCCCAACATTTTCGTCATTACATATTGTTACGCAAAACCACAATGATATCTAATTGCAACCTAATGATGTACATATTGAAAAATCAATTGCTCGGGGGAAAATACTCCAAATGGATTGTTATCTTGCAAGAGTTTGATTTGGAGTTTGAGAAATCCAAGTCTAAGAAATCATTGGTATTTGTCAAACTTATGTGTGATTTTCCAAATACTGAGTCTGAAATGGTGGCAGAAAATCCTATCACTGATGAATATCTGTTTCTAATAATTAATTTAGATCCTTGGTATGGATATATCATTATATATCTTCATACCCAAACCTTTCACCCAGAGCTGTCATGCTCAGATTGACGGAGAATCTAATACCAATCTCAACAATACAATATTGTTGGTCACATTCGTTATCGTCGTGGTGCCGATTCTGTGTTTCGACCTCGTATAACTCATGAAGAGGCTGAAAGGGTTTTGAATGATTGCCATTCTGGAGTGTGTGGTGTTCATATGTTTGAGTTTTCCACAACCCAAAATATATTGTGCGAAGGTTATTTTTTGTCATCTTTATTCAAATATTGTTTTATCTTGGTTTGAAAATGCCACGATTGCCAATTTTTTTATCGAAATATGCATGCACCTCTAGCTCCTATCCACCCAGTCATTGTTGTTGGACCCTTCACCAAATAGGGCATCGATTTCATTACATGTAAGCCTCGCTCGACTAGGGGGCATGGGTATATTATTCTCGTCGTAGATTACTTTACCAAATGGGCCGAGGTGAGTCCTGCATTTGTGGTTGATGGAAAAACTGTAGCAATTTTCATATTCAATCATGTCATTGCTTGTTCATTGTCCCTCAAGCTATCATTACAGACCATGGGAACCATTTTTGAAATATTATGATGAACAAACTTTTTGATCAACTTGGCCTACGCCATGATAATTCTACACCATATTACCCAAAGGCTAATGGTCAAGTTGAGGTCATCAACAAGGTTTTAACCACCATGATTAAACGAATTGTCAGAACTCATAAATCTAATTGGAATACCATGATTTTTTTGGCATTATGGGAATATCGTACCTCTGCAAAAAATGCTACAGGGTTCATTCCTTTTCAACTTGTTTATGGTTTAGAATTTGTGCTACCCATTGAATGTGAAATACCATCACTCAAATTAGACATTGAATTGTTACCAGCTACCTCTGAAGAGGAGAAATGTTTTCTATACTTAGCACAGTTAGATGAGACTCATCACACCGCTGCATTAGCTACCGAAGCTCATAAAAAATGTGTTAAAGCTTAGTATGATTAAATTGTTAACCCTTGCATTTATTCAGAAGGTGACCTAGTTTTATTATATGATTAAGCTCATGACAAACTAGGCACTGGTAAATTCGAACCAATGTGGCATGGTTGTGTGTGCTTGAAAAAGGAGCCTATGAATTAATTGATTATGATGGAGTATCTTTAGATAAACCCAGAAATGGTCTTTATCCCAAGAGATATTATGGGAGTTGTCTTTAGTGCGACTTTTTGGAGTTTCAGGTGCCAAAATCCGATGAAAACCTAAAATCTTGGTTTTTGTTATTTAAACTGGTTTTTTGACTCTATATATGGATTTAGCACCCTAAAAAACCCCTAGGGCACTTCTATTGTGCAAGGTTAGCAATCAAACTTCTCTTTTCAATAAATTCCTGCCGGATTTTAGAGAAATTACACCGAAAAAAGCCACCGTAAAAGCCTTCAAAAAGTCACACTAAAGACTACTCAGGTATTATGCATGAATTTTTGTGTGAATATCTCCCTTATACATTAGTTACATTTTAGAACAGTGTGCCTTAGATTAGACAAGTGTGCCTTCAGATTAGTTATTTTTTGTTTTAAAACTGTTACTACTTTTGTTGCTTATCTTTATTCCTCTTGATATTGTAGATGTTGACATCCTTTCAAACTTACATTGGTTTTTTTGGCGGCCTCTATCGTAGTAAAAAAAACATCTCTTTAGTGGCTTGGGTTACCTATTCACCCACCGATGAGTTAGTCTCTATTCATGGGATATGCCTTGGTCAAACAACGAACACTATTGCAGAATATAGAGCAGTCATTGAGTTATTATTTGATGCCATCACATTTGGTATTCAACATTTGATCGTTAGGTTAGATTCACAACTCATTGTATTACATTTAAACAAAATTTATGCTATCAGAAATCCAACCTTGTTAATGATGTTTTTGAAGGTTTGTCTCTTGGAAATACAATTTGATTATATAGAATATCAACACATTTCAAGAAATTTAAAAACATTGGCTAATGCATTAGCTAATCGAGTTTTAAATAGACATCTGTAACATTAAAAGTAAAACAAAAAAACATTTTATACATGTTGAGAAAGATACTCAGAGAAAAAAAATAGTAATATCATTAGTCTAAATAGTTTGTGTCAAAAAATATTACATATTCTATGATCATAGGTATCAAACACCTTATGAAATAAAATATATTGATACAAAAAACAAAATGTCAATCTACATTGACCATTATCTATCTATGATGATGATCATGATAGAAAACTATGGCACGTGCCACCTTGTGCAGAAATCTCCTTAATGGGCCTGGGACACTAGTAACATGTCTATGAAGCCTGAGAGGTATATCATCTATCCCTGTATCTGGAATATCAATAGTCAACCTCTCTAGGTTGTGCTCCAGCTCTGCCAGAATCTTTGTTGCATCATTCTTTGGTGGTCCTAATATAGGTTGTGCTTCTCTCCTGTCAAAGTGACGAAGTGTTGTTGGTCGTGTTGGACCGACATATGAATTTAAAATTTTTGTCAGTATTGGACGATAAAAAAATAAATAAAAATTAGATAACATAAAAACTTCAAAATAATTTGCTAACCTGGATCATCCCACTGTGCCCCTGATGGAAGAGATGTATCAGGATGACCTCTATAATCCATCCCTGCATAAGGATAATATTCAATCATGAAGATCTGATTCCTAAGCCATATGAAAAACTAAGGAGTAAAATGAACCACTGCACCACCTTTGCCACCATGGCGAGCCATCAATACTACCCAGATCACCATACATGGTTACTGAAGACTTGTGGAATCCACCAGAGACTGTTGAGGTGCAAGGAGTGGGATCTTATCTAAAGAAAAAGATACAAGAATGACCCCATATCAGAAGTTTTTCAACTTCTCATTCATAGCTCTCATGATTTGGCACTTCATATTAGCCAACACTCCTTCACTCCAGTTGAAAATTGTTCCCTCGAAACATTCAACTGTGGTCTACATCTGTGCTTTGGTAGCCACATGCGGAGCTGCACTCCCACATAACTTGGTAATCGTGAATGCTATGATCTTGAGCTCCAGTCGCACAATATTTTTGATATCAATGCGACTGTCCTTTAACTCTGAATCGAGACTATAATATTGAGCCTTGTAAGTAGCAGTGGGAAGACCTATTGGTCTAGTCCCAAATAAGGAAATGTCCCTTCCTCTATGAGGCAATCCAGTGAGGAAATATATTTCCTCCAGCTCTATCACAAGTTGATGGTCTTTGATAATGAACCATTGATCTTGGACATCCCATGCATTCACTAGCCATGTCATCAGCTCAACCTTTCATACCCTGAATCGCCCAAAACTTATACAAGCCACAAATTTTTAATGAGCGTATTGTTTCCGGATCATCCATGGCTTAATTTTCCACGATTTCATGCTCTCTTTCTCACCATTCCAACATGATTGTCAACCTACACATCAGTAAATTAATCATTAAGAATCAGTTGGGAGAAATTTGAGCCATTTTTATGGAGAGATTTATGTTTTTCAAAACCCCATGACGCTTGCGTAGGTGATGTGTTTACACTATGCATTTTTGCACATGCATTATACACAAAACCCGTGGTAGCCCGATGCTTTTTCTGTTGAAAAATCATCAGGGTGCACATTTTTCTCCACGATAAACCACCTACCCCCAAGGGCATATTTAAAAACATATTTTCCCTCTAAAAATGCCCTGAAAGCTTAAAATAAAAAATTAAATTAATGAAAACAAAGATAATGATGATGTGGATTACGTGGTGCAGACGGTTCTCAAAATTGTCGGTCGGTTCTCGTAATATTAGCTCCGAAATATTTTGGTAAAAAAAATATTTATGTTCTGTTTTGATAATCAAAAGGTGAAAATGGCTTGCTTAAACTTATTTTTGTAGTTTTAAATGAATAAAATGATATTATTTTATTTATTTTTACTTTTAAAATGTCAAATCAAAATATTTTTCCTTTTTCTAGAGCAGATATTCGTAATTGTTCAAATTTTTGTGCAGGACATAGGAATTTTGTGAAAAGAATCATTTTGACATCGAGTAGAATTTTATCATTTTTTTAGACTCTATAAAAATAACAAAAAAGTGAAACCCCTTTTAAGCCCTTTTCAGACTCTCTAAGCATGAAAAGATCATTGAGCACTTGACTATTCGAACTCGTTAAAATAAATGAACAGTCATCCATTCAATATAAGTTTACCCCTTTTTCGGACTGAATTGTACTAGTTACAAAAAATGTATACATTGACTCATCATGGTCAATAGAGTTCTCTCCTGCATTATTTTATCCTTTTTCAGGCTTGAGGGAATAAATTTTATGAAAAAAGAACAACTATGGATTTTACTTATGTTTTTCTTCTGACTGCCTAAAACTGAAAAACGTCGAGTTAATCCTATACTGGACTCATTAAAACTAAAAAGTACAGGACCTGTTGACCACAACAGGACTGAACCACTCCTTCTTAGGGTTTGTTTTCAATAATAAGATGGAATCATCCAAAGGATGAGTTTACACAATAAGAAAATGTTATCCTCCTCAAGCTTAACAAAAATAAAGAGGTACTTTGTAGTAATGGTGCGGGACAAAGAGAGAAAAAGAATCCATTTGTTGTCCTTGTTTTAGAAAGAAACATGTCGCTCTTGAACACGACACTTAGTTACACTTGTACCTGGGTTGGGAAATCCTTTGTCTTACAGTTAATAAAACCACATTGAAAGTATTCAGCCAGTTTCTGGGTATTATCTTTAAGTCAAATGCTTCCAAGCCATTTATAGTGTCGTTATCTGTTCAAGAGAAAGTTCAATTTACCATTCATTGCAAATATTTTTCTACATTCACGTTGACCATCCCTGAGTTAGTCCTTGCAAAAAAATTCTTGAAAAAATGATCTAACAGTTTCATTTCGTAGGCTTTCCTGCGACAAAACACTTTCTATCGACATCAGCTCATTATCTAGAAATTTGATCTAGAATCCTATCAGTACCTTGGAATCTACATGCCTTAATGGAAGTTTGCTTGCCTTCGACAATAGGTTTTCATCATTGACATTCAATCGAATGATTCTATGGGTGTTTGATTACAAATCATTCATCCACATTTCATAGATTGTATTGAAGTACTTTGAGGGACATTGTAATTATTTATGGTGTTATCCAAAATTTCACCTGATAGGCTGCTAATCAGAAAATCTCATGTAACTGTTTCAAACCAATATTTTGGCTGAAGCTTAGCCTCTTCAGTTTGAGAGGGCTCTCTCAAAGGGTTAATGATATTGAATAAAGATTTATTTAGATGGCTAACTCTATTTGGGAAAAAAACTTTCTTATGATGAGTGTAGGTTGAAAATAGTATCAGTATGAAAACATTGGGCTTATCATGAGTCAACACTTTCAGTGATTCAGTAGTGAGTTCAATTGACATGGAAGCTAAGGCATGTAAGATTTTTTAGCAGTAGTACACACACACACATGAAATAGGAAAATACACAGTCAATTCATCTATAAAGGAAGTCAGAGGATTACATGAATGAATTATGAGTATTATAATTGAAAACCACTGCAAATGGGACACATAAAAGATATAGATAAGATAGATAGGCACTAAAAACTCAATCAGAATCTCAGGTTGTTCAAGTAACAAATCTTTGTATTGCTGAAACAGTCAAATTACATAAAGTTGTATTTTTGCCAAAAAATCTCCAAACCTTGACAAATTCGACTCTATGGCCTTTAATTGACTTGTTACATCATGAGATGATCTACCTCCTAGCTAGATTCATCGAATTTTTTCCTAATAACACCTTTCATAACCATAAAAAATCTACTTAATGACAAAATGATAACTATCCTACTTGACAGTCCTTTTCGTAATAGGACTCAAACTACTCATTATTACATTTAACAACCTTATCCTCTAAAGCAATTACATCTTTGGCAAGTATAATTTCACATGTTTGAATTGGGGTGATGGGATTCATTAGTACATGACCACTTAATTTAACCTCCTATAAAACTGGAAACAAAATCCTGTTTTTTAGGCAAACTGGTCGTCTTCTTCAACGAATGCTTTGGCTGGTGATTTACCTTCATTTCATGGCCTTTAAGTGCTGAATAACTGCTTGTCATGGTTCTTTAACTCTAAGATAAGATCCATATGTCTGAAAATGCTCCAAAACCTGCTAAAAAAAGATCCAACATAGTACCTTATGAAAGTAAGGTATTTTTGTAGCGCTGCAAAAATGCCATTCACCCTCAATATTTTTGATTCTTTCCTTTGGAATGGTATTCATCATCCTTATACACATCTCCCACACAAATTTCACCATTTTATAGCTCCCAAAACTGGTTCAAAATGGAAAAAGAATAGCTACAGTAGTTTCGTAGCATTTTGTTGTCCTTCAAGACCAGGCACGCTACGAAATTGCTGAAAGTGTTGAAATTCTAGATTTTTGTGAAACTTGAAAAATGAACCCTCTAAGTTCAAAAACCTTGTTTTTAACATATCATAAGCCTTAAAAACCATAAACCAACTCACTTTATGATCCTTGAGGCATTTCTTCCTCATTTATGATTATTTGAGCTATTGGCTCTTCAAGCACTGTCATTTTAATGCCTTTTTTCTCTAACTCTTCATGAATTAGTTCAAGCTGCTCTTAGAGGTATTTTACCTGATATTTCAACCTTCTTTTGGTTTCTTTCAAATTTGTGTTCATCCTCCTGACATGTTTGGCCTCTTTCCTCACTATAATGTTACATTTGATAAACCGTTGAGTATTATCCAAAGTCTTGGAAACAGTGTCAACCTGTCCTTCCCAAATTGCCTTCATCTTTTCAAAATAAATCTTTTCTACACTGTGTTTCCTTGCTTCTCTTTTCATAACAACAATTTCATGATTGGCTAATTTTAGTTGTTCTTCAAGGAGCTATAACTCCGTTTTTTCCATCACGTTCTCTTTTCCTTTCTTTGATTTTATAATTGTATCTTTCTCTGCAGGTGATGAAAGGTCAATGACCTCCTGTGGTGGCTGAATTGTATCATCAGGTAGTGGAACCTCTTTACCACTCTCTAATAGTTTCCTAGCATTCCTTGTCAAAGGTTTTTTTTCTTAGAACATAAAACCTACATCTTCTCCCTCAAATTATAATTTCTTTGCAGATTTAGCCTTTTAAAATTTCTGTCCACCTTCCTCAATGTCCTCAGCCTAGACTATATGAGTTTCTTCTATGTCAATGGCATGTAAGATATATTCTAAATTTCCTTTAGCCACTGCCTTGTCTTATACAGCCACTGTTTGACTCCTTGTCCTCCTTTTTGTTTCTTGTTTACTCACATCTTGCTTTTGTTTTGCAGGTTTGACCAGTTTTGACTTCTGTTTTACAAGTGGGATATTTGGTGTTTCAAAAATATGCAATTGCTATGTCTCCATCATAATTGGCTCACTTGGTTTTTCTATCAATGGTTCACTTTGCTCTGTTGCTAATGGTGATGGAATTTTCCTAGGTTTAGGATTTCTTGAAGGAGTAAGAGAATCCAACTCAAAACCACTAACAAACAAAAATGATGACCAATCTTTGCATAAAATTTGGAGTTCATCTAAAACCAACAACTTCATTAAACCATGATGAAATAATTAAGTCTCACTCCCTTCAGACTTTTCTTGGACCTTATCTACCATTTTTGACAAAATTTTATGCAAATAGAAAGGCAGATCAAGGGAAATATTACCAGTAAAGTGTAGAAGTAACTTGAAATGATATGAGTAGACTTTGTGGTATCTCCCTTCACAAGTAAAGTACTATTGGATTATGAGCAGCAATTTTGAGTAGTTTTCATTTATGCAGCTCCTTGGAACAACATTGGTGAGATCCATTTCACTGTTTTCAGGCTTCATGAATTATTTGCACTGCTCCGTGTTAAAATTGAAACCTTTGAACCACTTCTCCTATCCTCTTGGGATCCCTGTAGCAGCTACAATAACCTCTGGTATGATGGACAGATTGAGCATTCCCACTTTGGTGGCTGTTCCACTGAAATTCAAAGCAAAATCATTAGAAACCTGTATATGACAACCTTGTAATTTCTCACAAAACTATAGGCAACCTTTCCTTCTGAAGACTTCCACTGTTGTTGGGTCTTCATTGATCAAATTTATGTCTGTTGGTTCATATCTTAGGCATTGGCCACCCTTGTTTCTTCTTCTATTTTTTGCCATGGTTTCTTTAAGGTATTCACACCCTCGCTTGATAATTTGCAGCCTCGCTTGATGATTTGCAGCCTCACTTAATAATGCTAAATGTAAACCTTTGAAAACACCAGCCAAAGCTTTGACTTAATGCAATAGCTCTCCAGAGCTCAATATCATGCAAAGAGATAATGAGAAATGAGAAATGACTGAATTAGGAAAGATTTTGAAGTATTGATGTCTTCTCGTGACTTAATGGTGACTCATACATACCTAAAATGATCATGATGACTTCTAACCTGACCATGTACCTTGGTTTTATCCCTCCATGACTTGAATGGCATCTAACTTGCCCATTCCCAATGAATTTCTGCACCTAACAGCTAATGTGACAAGATAGACAGGAAACCACACTATTGTAGCGCATCTAGTGTAAATTTGGTTGTTTTCGCTATGAAACTATTAGTAGTTTCATAGCAAAATTTGACTTTTCATAGTGTATTTTGATATGAAACTATGGTTTCTTGGCTAAAATGGCATTTTCGGTACAAAAACCTTGCAAATTGAAATCAATCAGAAAATGATGAGTGATGTGACATGAGGGAGTTTGAAAATGAGTGCGTTTAGACCTTAGGGTAATCTTAAACAAGAAAAATGTAATATTTCCCTTGACCAAACATAAAAAATGAATCTTACAACCCTATTTTTGACACATGAAACTATTTAACCTTGTCAAAATATGCTTCATTTTTTTGGGTGATAACAGTGGCTCCACTTGGGATGGTGTGCCCTAGTGGTACAAAAAAGAACCAGTAGTTCTAGTGCTGCTATCCATCTTCTTGAAAAAAAAAACTTTGAAATTGCTAAGCTTTTTCTTCAAACTCTAATGGCCTTCACTTCGGGCTCAAGCTTGATGATTCAGCTTGTCATTATTAGCAGAAAAACACATAAAATGGAATATATACAATGGAATGAATGATCAACGTATTTTAAGAAGAGTAGCGCTTCAAAAACCTGCCATTGACAAGCCCTCCAGTACATGGTTGTCCATCCATTTCCTGTAGAATGTAAGTGTTTTTCCCATGGAATGCAGCTACTTTGAATGGACCCTTCCAAATGTTCTCAAACTTACCATGTTTCCCCTTCTCTTCAATCCTAGCCTCCCATTTCAAAACCACATCTTGGATTTGAAATTTTCTTGCTTGACCTTCTTGTCAAATGTCTTCTTGATTATGTTTTGGGATTGCTAATTACTGTTATAGACTTCATCCCTCTTCTCTTGCAAAGTTATCAGCTGATTGGTCCTTCTCTGAATTGCATTTGGCTCCTCCTCCAACCCTTGTAACAGCTTCATGACAAGTACTCCTAAGGATGTAGGAAAGATAACTTCAGCTCCATATACGAGCTCATAAGGTGAAGTTACAATTGACCTCTTTGTGAACACTCTATCAGCCCATAGAGCATACTTTAGCTTCAAATGCCATGGCTTCTTATTTTCCTACAATACCTTCTTTATAATCCTCACAATGCTCTTGTTAGAAGATTCAACAAGACCATTCCTTTGTGGATAATATGCAATAGAATGCCCAATAGTAATATGATATTGATGACAAAAACTAATCAGCTTCTTAGACTTAAATGCCTGAGCATTATCAGTGACGATATTCATAGGACAACCAAATCTAGACAATATATTATTTTCCAAAAATGAAATGATAACAAAATCATTTTCTTGCCTAGTTGGGATTGCTTCAATCCATTTGGTGAAATAGTCAGTTGTTGACAGAATCTAGTGATGTTGACCTGATGATGATAGATGAATTTCACCAATAAAATCTAGCCCCCACTACTGAAATGGTGCCTCAACATAAATAGGCATAAAGGTAAGGGTACAAGCTTTTTCTTACCATAGAAAATCTAGCATTCATGGCACACAACAATATTTTTGTAGACATATTTAAACATTTTAGGCCAATAGTACCCTGCTCTAAGAATCGTGTTTGTTGTAGCCTTTAAATAATGATGACCTCCACAATCTCCTTTGTGGAACTCTCCAATCACTTTATCATCCTCCTCTTCCAGCAAGCAATTTAAAAAAATACCATCGGTATCCTTCTAATACAGATTTTTGTCAATGATGCAATACCTCAAGGATTTTAGCTTCACAAATCTTGCCTTTGACTTTTTCAGCTTAGTAGGTGCTCTATGATGATGTAATAAAAAAACTATGTCCTTGTACCAATATGAAATGATGTATTTTTCTTCAATAGGGATCAGCTCTTATTCTTCATCTGAAATTTATGCAATGAGATTCATGTCAAGACAATCAAAGTTTGACTGTGCCATCAACTTTGCTAGACCTTGTCCTTTGACTAATTTTGTTGGTTTGATCTCTATGTCATATTCCAGAAATTTCGCAATCCATTTCCCCCCCTTACCATCAGGGTCAGCTTGAGTTAGGATGTCTTTCACAATAGCGTTAGGAACAAAAGCTATATTATGAGAATGCAGAATGTAAATTCAGAAATCTCTAATGGCCTTAACCAAGGCATAAGCTTTCTTCTCTAATATGTTTTACTTCAGCTCTAAGTTAGCTAATTTCCTACTAAGAAATGAAATGGTCTTCTCAATACCTTGCTGTCCTTTCTACAACAAAACTATAGCAATTTTATTTTCTGATGCAAAGGTAAAAACCAGAAATTCTTTTGAGAAATCTGGGTTGATCAATACTGGTGGTTGGGTGAGTGACTTTTTGATCTCCTCAAATGAGTGATTTTCTTCTACTGTCCACTTTATGTCAATTCCTTTCTTCAACATCCTTGTTATGCCCTGTACAATTTCAGCAAAATTAGGAATAAACCTCCTTACAAAATTTACCTTTCTAAGAAAAGACTAAATCTCCTTTCTGCTTCTAGGCAAATCCACTTTCTGAATTGCATTGACCCTGTTTGGATCAATCTTAATCCCATATTTAGAAATAATGTCTCCAAGTAATTTACTTGAAGTTAAAAGAAAAAATACTTTTGGTGGGATTTAGAGATCATCTTCCCTCCTTGAGAAGACTGTTATGTCATCTAAATAGAAAACCACCATTTTTTCCTTTTCCTTAGCAAAAGCAATGTCCAGTTCTCTCTGAAAGGTAGCTCCTGCATTCATCAGACCAAAGGGAATTTTGGCATACATGAATGTGCCCCATGGTGTGGTAAAGGTCTTCTTTTTCCTAATCTTTTGGATGTACAAGTATCTGATTGTAACCTAAAAACCCATCAAGCATAAACATCCTTTAGAAACCAAGAATGTTCTGCAAAATTTGGTCCATATTTGGGAGAGGGTAGTTGTCCTTCAGAGAGGCTTTATTCAATTTTCTGAAGTCAATGCATATTATGATTTCTCCACTCTTTTTTCTGACTGAAACCAAGTTTGCAAGCCACTTTGAGAATCTAATTGGAAAAATGATTTTGGAATCAAAGAGATTCTTGATTTCCTTCTCAATCGGAGGCATGAGAAGTGGATTAATCCTCCTCAACTTCTGCTTGAAAGGCTTTTCATTTTCTTTAATGGGAATAGTATGCTGAATGATAGTGGGGTCATACTTCTTCAAATCATCATGACTCCAAGCAAAAACATCTATGAATATTTTCATTATCTCAATATATTTGTGCTTCATATCAGCTAAAAGAAACTTTGAAATTTTAATCTTTTTTGGCATAGCTACTGTACCAAGGTTACAACTCTCTACCTCTTCATCATCAGCTTGTATCCTAGGAGTTTTAAACACATCATTTTGATCAAAAATATTCTCAAGGGGTATGAGGCCTTTGGGTATAGAGTTATTCTTCAGCTGTAATACTTCAGAATTTCCCTTAGATTCAGTAGGCATGTTTTGTTGATTTACTTGTATATTTTCAAACTCTTCTTTCAGCTCAATAAAGTTCGTTACTTGTTGGTCATCCTCAAAGACTTGCTAGTGGATAATGTTATCAAGGATAGCTGGTCTATGGTGAACCTAAACCTCATATTTTTCAGTGGAATGTATGGGAATGATGAAAAGACTTGTAGAGACAGCTAGAGAGTTAGCAATGGAGTTTTGGTCCCTAGTCTTAACAATGAATGAATGTTCTTGGAAATTTTCCAACATGTCCACGACTAAATTTCTGTATTCCCTCATTCTCACATCCTTTGTTTGATACACACCTTCAACTTGTTTAATTACTAATTTAGAATCTCCACAAACATAAATCTTTTGAGCACCCATTCTTTTTAAAACTTCTAAGCCCAAAATCAAAGATTCATACTTAGCCATGTTATTTGTGCAATCAAAATTTAGTTTGTAAGAAAAGAACTTACTTTCATCATTTGGACTTGTGATCTAAATCCCTGCTCCTGCCCCCTCTCTTCCTGCTGATCCATCAAAGTGCAACAAACACCAACCTTCTACCTTCTCCTCACTGATTTGTTGATCTTCTGCTTGCTGATTTTTTGTTTACTAAATTACAGATTGCCGATTTTTTGCCTTCTTTTCATCATCTTCTTCATCATTCAACTCTTTGAAAATAATAGTAGATCCAAGTTGAGTATAAAGAGCATAAATTGGAAAGTTATGAGGTTTGTATTTACTACTCACCATCTAAGCCATTCTTGTTTCTCTATAGAGTCTCATTTTCTCACCAAAAACAGGAATGGTGGCATAAGTAAGGTCCATCTGCATTGTACCTTTGATTTTTTCTACTCATGACCTTCATAATAGCATACCAAATTTTGGTGGAATGTCTGCTACCACAATTTCCATGACCACTGTCTTGGCAGGGACTTGTGTAACAAGAACAACAACATCTTTAATTAAATCAATGCATTGAACTCTTTTTGAACCAAAGGAAAACAAATCCTTATATGGTCTAGTAATTTATAACCACATCCTCTCCATGATTACTTTTGGCATAATATTGTGAGAGGCCCATAAATACAACATGACATTATGCAATGTCATGTCATGAATGCTAAGACTGGCATAAAAAGGAGGCACCTCCTCATTCTGCTCATCTTCTAATCTTGGACCCAAGTATATGGTTGGATGATCTTCTTGAATATTTAATATATCAACAGCTCCTTATTGTGAATTCAACATTTTCACAATCTTACTTTTGTATTCATTTACCTTTAGAATTTCTCCAAAAGGTATTGGTATTTTGATCTTAGAAATTTCACTCTCCAAACTAAAAACAAAAGCAAATTTTTCAGTTTCTTTGATAGGAGGAGGAGGTGGTGTATCTTTCTTAACTTCAACAGCTTTGGGGGAATCTTTCTTAGGCTGTGTTTTTTTTTGCAATTATTGGCACATTTCTATTCCTAAGATTGTATTGTTTCTGCATCTCAAATATTGCATGTTGATACCCTTTAAAATAATCAGATGGTTCCTCACCCTTATTCACTTAATGGTCTGACTCATCATTGTTGGTCCTCTAATTTGCACCTTTTTTGACCATTTTTTCCCTTTCCAAATCGTAATCATTTACCCTATTTTACCTATCTCATGCGCCCTCATCCTACACTATTGCGAAAACGATGACACATTTTGCATTAACTTCATATTTTACATATTTTAACTTAACTTAACATTTATTAACTATTTATTATGTGATTTTCTACTTAGAATTACTTTTGTAGCTCATCGTTACCTCCTATGTTATTTAATAGTTAAATTCTCATCTTGATCGCTGATTTTTAGTGCAGAACAAATCTCGCACCAGGGCCAACACTGCGAGTCTTGGCAGCAAATCCAGATCTCTTTGATTGTTGCCTAATTTTGTACCACCATATCTAAAGGCAATCGAGTCCCAGTGATAACAGCAAGTCAATTTGGAGTAGCGGAGATCGGACTTAGGAGGAACGAACCACTGGGGATAGTCACGGCTGGTTTTGTTAGAACAGTTAGTTTTGAAGGCCGAAAGCTTATTCTACAATTGGTTATGTAATTTGTTGTAACGATTTTTTCAATTGGTGATGTAATGGTTAAACGATCCTTTTGGCCTGCGACAAAAAGGATCTATATAAGGAGAAATGTAAATAGGACAAGTCATTAAAATGTTGGATCAAATTGAATAGACCGAGGAATAGAACCAGTGAGGCAGTAGCAAGCTTGTCTTTTGTTATCGCCCAAATCTGGGCTGGATATGTAATCACGCATGTCTTTTCTTTGAGGATTTAATAAGAAGAGATCTACTTTGTGCTTCATGAATTTTATCTCTTTATGCTTAAACAGTTGATGAACTAATTCAATATTGAGTAGCATTTCCATTTGAAAGGTAGACGTGCTGGTTGGCTAGGGCCCAGCCAACCCGGCACATCCTCCCTCCTTTCTGTACTTGTAATTTATGTTTTTAAACTGCCAAGTGTGATTTAATTTACAACATTTGAATTTCTGTTTGAGTGAAAGAATATCTGCTGCGTGAAGTAGTTGAATTTACTTTCTGTGTGGTTGATTTATTTTCCTTGCCTGGTTCAAGCAGGAAGAAGTTTCTTGCACCAGTGCATGTTGGTGTGCTATTCACTTTCTGCATGTTTGGTTTGTTTTCTCCACCTAGTTCGAGCAGTAGAAGTCACCTGCACCAGTGCACGTTGGTGTGCTATTCACTTCAACAAGCCTTTCTAATTTACTTTCAGCAATTTTCTTGCTTTCATTAAACACTTTATAACATATTGTTTCTTTATTTCTGCAGACATTTATATTTTTTATATGCAATCTGGTTTTATAACACTTGCAGTAATTAATAATTTATTTCAAGGAATAAAAGTTAAAGTGTAAGAAGCTCAGATTAGGTGTAAGAACTAGTTTCTTGCTACCAGATCTGAGTGCGGTGGACTTGAGGAAGTTTAGGGCCTCTTGCACGAAGAAAATCATTTTTAGTACATACATTACTTTACACTTTCTGCATAGATCGCTTTTCCTGCACTAGTGCAAGATCAATTCTTGTGGGAATGATATCTTTACATGAGCAGGTTTGAAAGGGCCCATCTGTTGAAGACTGCTAAGGTGTCTTTGCTAAATAAAATGCATTCTTAGTAGATGATCAATATTCCACTAGATTAATTGCCTTCTTTAATTTCCGAATCTCTCTTGCAAGTATATTTCTTTTTGTTCTGGCCTCAGATTGTTTTGATGGTTTGAGTTGCCTTTTTTTTTTCTAAAGTTCGATTCTACAATTTTTCCTTTAAGAAGTAGGAGTTGATATTAGAAATATTCATACCATCTTTGGCATTGCATGTGCTTCGTATCTAAGTTTACAAATCCCTCGGGTTGACAATTTAAGTGTTGAGGACTTTACTTAAGTGTAATTCCTGCACCCAACATTTTGGTGTCATTGCCAGGGAGGCGATTTGATTTGGTAAGAATTTTCTGATTGTATAATAGAGGTAAGTTTCCTTTATTTTTTGCAAGTATTTTTGAAGGAGTTGTTATTGGTGTTGATTGATTTCTGACAACACTTTTACTAGAAATTATTTTGATATTTTTTCTTTCTTTTTTGGAAATGAATGCCTAGGAAAGGTAAGGGTTCGAAGCCCACTAAGGGCCAAAATCATTTTTCTCACATTGGGTCTCCTTCTGCAAGCAGGAAGCCCAATCCAATTCAAACCCATCACGCTGGAGCAATCCACCTAGATTCTGGTAATAACAGCTCAGGTGTGGATCAGCCTGTGGAGAGCGATACAAGCAAGAAGGGAACAATGGCAGACCAAGAAGATCATTTGGAAGGAACTGGTGACAATCAGGTAAGTGAAGGACAATCTACTTTTGTGTTTCCAATTGTGAATCCTGGTACTGTGTCACAGATGAAGAATTTTCCACCATCAGCTCTCCCTCGTTTCCATGGTAAAATTCATGAAGATCCTGACTCTTTTCTATTTGAGTTTGATATTTTGTGTAGAAGTTATGATTTTGCAACTAAGGCTCAGAAGTTAAGATTATTTCCTATTACTCTCAAGGACTTAGCTTTACGCTGGTTTATGGGATTAGGAGGAAACATCATAACTTCTTGGGATCATATGAAGAGAGTATTTATGTCTAAATATCAAGAATATTGCAAAACTCGGGACATGCAGGATGAAATTTTTACAATCATACAAGATGATGATGAAATGCTTGAAGATTATTTGGAAAGATTTCTATATATTTTACAAAGGTCAAAACTTAAGCTTGATCCCAACACTATTATAACCTTGTTCTTAAGAGGACTTAATGATAATGATAGGAAAAATTTGAATCTGTTAGGACAAGGTGATATTTCTCAGCAAAATTTTGATAAAATTTGTGAATTATGCCAGAAATTTGCAAGAAATCATTATAGATCCGGTAGAGGAACTCGAAATAAAAATATAAAGACTAAATCTACTGATGCTATGATTATTGGACTGAATAAAATGGAAAACATGAAAATTGATATAATGAACACTGTTACTAAATAGTTAGACACTTTAAAATTTCAACAAAAACTTATGAAGGAACAAGAGTCATTATGTATTTTCTGTCCTAAATGTAGAGACAAGCATCGCCCTAAATAATGTCCTCTTAACTTGAAAGAAACTAATAAGCGTGCTATTTGTGCAGAAGACCATATCACAGAAAAATGTCCCTCTATACCTAGACTTATAGCTGTATTTACAGGGGGGCAGCCTGAAGCTGAACAATTGTATGCTATGGGAGCAAGAAGAAATTGGCCTCAGGTAGGTGCAGGTATGGCTCTTGAATTTCCTCCACACTATTTTGGTTATAATCCACATGCATATTCGTATCCTAACTCTCATCAGCAGTGGTAGTATGGAAATCAATATCAACATGGGTAATCTTCCCAACCATGGAAATAGGGTTGGAGAGGCCCAACTCATTCTCCATTTTCCTACCAACCACCTATGCAACCATATCCATCTACACATGTACCTTATCCAATGCCTCAACTTCCAAGTCAGACCACCCCATTACCTTTACCTCCACCCTTTCGACCTCCTCAGTTGCCTGCTCAACCTACGCCCAATCCTAATAATAATAATAAAGCAGTGCAACTGATCCACGTAACAAACCCACCTTTACCATTCGAATACCAGTCTATTCCAGTTGGAGTTCATGATATTCAATTAAGATCGGGAAGGACTGTAATGCCATAAAATCAGAAACAACCTATGGTGATTATTGAAGAGAAAGGAGAAGAGGAAACTCTTAACCATTCTTTGAAAGTTGTCACTAAGCATCCCTTACCCTCTTAGTCCTTGCCATATTCTTCCAACCAGCCTCCCTTTCCAGAGAGGCTAGTAACGGAAAGAAGAGAGCTTGTTTCTGAGACTAGTTTGGCATTGGAACTTCAGAATCTTTTCATTAAGATACATTTGCTCCAAGCCATTAAAGAGATCCCCATTTGTACCAATATTATTAGGGACTTTGTCTCAAGAAACTTGGGAGGAAGAGATTGGAACCCCAAACTATTCAATTTGTTGGTAGTGCAGCAAAGTTGATGACGAGATGTGTGACTGTGGAAAAATATACTGATCCCGGAAACCCTGTTGTCACAGTTCAGATTGGTAATGTCATTGTCTCTAATGTCCTTATAGACCTGGGAGCAACCATTAATGTAATGAATAAGCAGACCATGGATCAAATTCGGTTATCTCATCTTCGCCCCACTCCCACTGTGCTTGAATTAGTAGATAGATCTAAAATTAAGCCTAAAGGAGTATTGGACGATGTGATTATCTCATTAGATTCTTGGGAATATCCTGCTGATTTCATTGTGCTTCAGCCAAAGAACTCGGTAGGAGGACATCCCTTGATCTTGGGTCGACCATTGCTTGCTACGGCTGATGCATATATTGGGTGTCGTTCCGGTGATATGTATATTTCACATGGAGATTCTAGGAAGAAATTTACCTTATACCCCCCTGCTAGATCCATTTAGGATCTTCGAGATACTTTATGGTTGGAACAAAGCAGTGATGAAGAGACTCAGTCTATTTCTCTTACTCATCATTATACTGGGTCTTCACAAGAAGATGAGATTCAAGATTTTCTGAACAATCTAGACACCATGCCTAACTTTGAGCCTTTGAGCCAGATTTTTAGCCTAGATTTCGAAGAAAACCATGATTCTCATTCTTCTATACCGCTATCTTTGACCACTCCCTTGAATACTCTGGAGCCTGATGCTACTATTTTTGAGATTAGCCTTGGTAAGTCCTTGCACATCAGTTCATATTTAGACACATCTCAGCAAGAGAAGCTTGTGAATTTATTGCAAAACCATCTTAGTGAATTTGTTTGGGGCTATGAAGACATGAAGGGTATCCCTCTTGAAGCTTGTACACATCATATCCATATTCAGGAAGAACCCGACCTGTCCGAAAACCCCAAAGACGAATGAATCTAGCTATAAGATATGTCATGAAGGAAGAAATACAGAAACTCTTAGATGCTGATTTTATATATCCTATTTTTGATAGTTAGTGGGTCTCTCCATTAGTGCTAGTACCTAAGAAAGATGAAAGATGGAATATTTGTATTGATTATCATGAATTAAACAAAGCCACTATCAAAGATTACTTCCCTCTTCCTTTGATTGACCAGGTGCTTGATACCCTTGCAGGAAAGAAATATTTCTCCTTTTTGGATGGTTTCAGTGGCTATAACCAGATACAGATTGCACTCGAAGATCATGATAAAACTACTTTTACATGTCCATGGGGGACATTCGCTTACAAAGTGCTTCCCTTTGGTTTATGTAATGCCTCGGCTGCCTTTCAAAGGGTAGTCTTGGCTATTTTTGTTGATCTTGAATTTGTAGAAATTTATATGGATGAATTTTATGTGTTTGTAATTCTTTTCAGGAAGCTCTCGGAAATTTGGAGAAAGTACTTCTTCATTGTCAAGAAGCCCACCTTGCTTTGAATAACAAGAAATGCAGATTAATGTGAAAAGTAGGAGTGGTACTTGGCCATCTGATTTCTGACAAAGGTATCCAGGTTGATCTGGCAAAGATCGAAATCATTCTGCATCTTCCTGCACCCAAAACTCAAAGGGAAGTAAGAGGTTTTTTAGGACATGCTAGTTACTATAGAAGATTCATTGAAAATTTTTCTAAGATAGCTGCTCCTCTTTTTCTACTTCTAGCTAAGGATAGTGAGTTTTATTGGTCCACGGCTTGCCAACAGTCTTTTGAAGCATTGAAGGAAAAGTTGGTACAGGCGCTAGTTTTGAGAGGTCCAAACTGGTCCCTGCCCTTTCACATTTCCTCTGATGCTTCAGATTTGGCTGTTGGCGCAGCTTTGGGACAAGAAGAAGACAAGCAATCCTATGCTATTTATTATATTAGTAAGAATTTGTCTTCCACTGAATTAAACTATACAGTTACAGAGAAAGAGTTTTTAGCTGTAATCTTTGCAATTAATAAGTTCAGACACTATATCACAGGATATGAGGTATTTGTTCATACTGATCATTCCACGATTAAATATTTTATGAACAAGCCATTTACTAGCGGTAGAGTGACTAGGTGGTTGCTATTGTTGCAGGAGCTCAATATTACTATTGTTGATAGACCAGGAAAATCTAATGTTGTAGCAGAATTTCTTTCTAGACTAGATAATCTTGGTGAAGTAACTCCTGTTAATGATGATTTTCCGGATGAAAATATTTTTTTTGTGTCTACAAACTCTTCATGGTTTGCTGACATCGCTAATTATTTTTTTATTGGAAAAACACTACCTCACCTGCCCACCCATGAAAAGCAGAACATTATTCAAAAAAGTGTTGCATACTCCTGGATTTAAGGAGACCTATTTTACACTGGTCCATACTTGATTATCCGCAGATGTGTAAGAGAGGAGGAAGTGTTTGACATATTTAAATATGCTCATGATGAACCTTGTGGAGGCCACTTCGATGATAAGCGAACTGCATATAAAATATTACACTCTGGCTACTTTTGGCCTTCCTTGCTTAAGGATGCCAAGCAATATGTCAGGCAATGTGATAGTTGTCAACGAATGGGCCAACCTAATCAAACCAATGAAATGCCTTTATGCCCTCAAGTTATGATTGAGCCATTTGAAAAATGGGCTATTGAGGGCCAATAAATCCAACATCACTAAGTAAGAAGCATATTTTGGTTTGTACAGATTTTGTTACAAAATGGGTAGAAGCTAAAGCTATTTCTTTTGCTACGGAAAAAGTTGTTGTTGATTTTATCTTTTCTGAAATATTTACTAGATTTGGCGTGCCTAGAGAAATTTTTTCTGAAAATGATCCGTAGTTTATTTCTAATCTGGTATAGGGAGTGATGGAGCAATATAAGATCCGACACCAGAAATCTACATCGTATCACCTGCAAGGAAATGGCCAGGTGGAATCTACAAACAAGGTGATCGAGTCCATTCTTACAAAGACAGTGAATATGCATAAAAAAGACTGGGCTGAAAGATTACCAAAAGCTTTGTGGGCGTACAGAACCACTTGGAGAAATAGTACAGGGCACACACCATATGAGCTGGTATACGGCAAACAGGTTCTGTTACCAATTGAATTCCAAATCAAAACTTTTAGAACTGCAGTTCAGTTAGGGCTCAATCTCTCTGAGGCACAACAAAAACGTCTTCTTCAGTTAAATGAGTTAGATGAATTTCATAGAGATGTTGTTCAACAAAACATATTAATCCAGAAGCAACGGAAAAGGTGGCATGACAAGTCCATTTAGAAAAAGCATTTCCAACCAGGTGATTGGGTACTCCTTTATGATTCTAGATTTAAAATTTTTAAAGGGAAATTCCATACATGTTGGATGGGACCATATGAAGTAATCCAATTATTTGAGAATGGAGTAGTAGGAGTCAAAACTATTGACGGACATGATACAATATTCTTGGTAAATGGACACACATTAAAGAAATATCTTCAACCACTTTCCAAGAAAAATTTTACACAACAAGTTAAACAACAATTTGGAATGATAGTGGTAAATGGTAATACCAACCTCTTGAAAACTTGAATCCTTCTTCTTCAAGAAAAAAACTAACAAAAAAAAAAAGTAAAGAAAAAATAATTTCCAGTAATTATGAAAATCAGTCCGCTGACATGATTGCAGAAGGATCAACCTAAAAACCAACTTGCTGGTGGGAAGATCAAAAATTTATAATAAAAAGAAAATTTTGCTTGATATTTAGATATGCTAGTAACCACTGAAGTAAAAGCAGGTTTAGCAGAGCCAACCTTTATACAATTGGGGAAATTAGCATGGATATTTTTTTTCCAAGTAATGATTAATTCTCGCTGCAGCTATTTTTCTTGCACCAGTGCAGGCAGACCTTCCAGAAAATTTTCTTCCTTTCTTCATATCCCATTTCATAATTCTCCCTTAGCTTTATTCTTGGAATCCTAGTATAATTAACCTTCCCATATTCTTCTAAATTCACCCTATCCACTTCAAAGAAATCCCACTTTAATCCTAATTTTTTTTTCCTATCCCACTTCTATTTTCCCTCTTTTGGTACTTTCCTGGAATCCCTATGATAGAATTCCTTCCCATTCTAAGATTTTCATTTCCCACTTCTTTGTTCCCTCATGAGTTTATTGCAATATCTTGCATACAAAGAGCAAAAGGATGTGCTTTGAAACATCAAGAAAGGACGAAGCAAAATCCAGAATAAGTTGAGGAAATCATGTGAAATACAGCTTATATTTTAATTCTCTGTCTTAATATTATGCTTGTACTAGTGCAAGCATGTTGTCCTATATGACAAGATGAGAAGAAAAGTACCAGCAGAATGACATGATTTAAGTGGTGCAAAGATAAGTACAACCATGCACCTTATCAGCAACATAGCACGAGTTATCATATGACATAAGAAAGTGATCATGATGAAAAGTTATATGATTTTTTTCATATGATTGACAAGTATTTATGCTATTATATTACCTAGGAGAAAATTAGTTAAAAGTACAAAGTTTTTTAAGTAGAAATCATGATCTTTTTAATGAGTGCTAAGTCTTTTTTTTGTAATTATGAAGAACTGTAAGAATCGTGTTAATCGTTGTTTGCATATAATCTACCCCACTCTGTAATAATTTGAAATTTCCTTCACTCATAACTCCCCCGCTCCTCAATTTATCCTAAACATCCCTTCATCATGATTATTACTGCACTTAACCGTTAAACCGCTAATGCGCGTACCAATTAAGCCTGATTGGAAATGATGAGTATTTATTTCAAATGAATCAGAGATACGGTTAGATATTTATGTATGAAAGCTGATTCCCCGATATTGCATGCAAACCTTGGAACTTATTGTTCATAGCCGATAGCAGCAATGCCGCCCATCCAAAATGAGCCACTGTCTCTTAGCAAGATTGAGCAAACTGCCGAATTTCACAACAGTCTTCCACTGTTGCGAGAGTTGGGATTTCTATGGTTCCTGCAGAAGTTCGATGTGTATGACAGGGAGGTCGCCCTACAATTTGCAAGAATCTTTAAGAATGATCGAGTGAGAATTGGGCCGCTCGAATTCAAAGTCACGAAGAAATTTGTAGCAGCAGCAACGAGCTTGGAGAATACGGGAGTGGAGTGGTTCAAGAACCAAAAGCTGGAAAGCAAACACTGGAAACATTTTGTCAAGGATAAGAAAATGGAAGTGAATTGGAAACACAGAGTCTCGCGCAAAGCCCTGTTGGGTCAATGGCAGGATCTCTTGTTTGTTTTGCAGAAATTTGTGACCTGCGAAGGGAGGTACACTTGTACCTTGGTGTATCATTTTAGACTACTGCAAAATTTTGAAGGAGGCCGGTACCTTCGTTGGAGGATGAACTTCTCCTACTTTTTGCTCAAAATCTTGGAGAAAATGGCTAGAAGCGTACAGGATGGAAGGGAGGACTAGGCTGATACACGATTATACCATCATGGATTGATAAAAATCCTAGTCTTAAAACACCTAGAAATCAAAGGTATGACATGGGAAGAGCTATTGAAATAGCTGCACGAGAAGCCAGCTGAGGGAAAGAAGATGAAGACTCCTACCTGTACAAGTAAGGGTCTGAATAGAAGCGAAAAGGGAAGTTCTTCTCGCACTAGTGCGAAAAGAAAGCAGTTAGAAAAATCTACAGAAGAGAAGACCCCGTCTTCCATTAAGGAAACAGTTGGCACACCCACTGAAGAAACCCCTTCTACACAGGCATAGGCCTCTAAACATGACAGTTTTTTGGTCCTTGCAGACGCGGCGAATATTGCACAAGTAAAGGACGATACTTTGCTGGCACATTTTATCAAAAGACCCCATAAGAAGAGTAAAATCGCCAGTGAAAGTAAGAAACCACAACTCCCACAGGGTATGGAATCCCATCCTGCACCAGTACAAGGAGAACCCATAGAAGAAGAGGAACCAGAAGAATAAGAAGAGGAACCTAATGAAGAGGAACCAGAAGAATAAGAAGAGGTAGAAGAACCCACAAAAGAAGAGGAACCTGATGAAGAGGAATCGAAAGAAGAAGAAGAAGAGAAACCAGATGAAGAGGAACCAGAAGAAGAAGAAGAGGTAGAATAACCCATAGAAGAAGAGAAAACAGATGAAGAGGAACTGAAAGAAGAATAAGAAGCATAAGAACCCACAGAAGAAGAGGAACCGGATGAAGATGAATCAGAGCAGAAGGAAGGAGACCTGGAAAAAGAGGAACCGCAGGTAGAAGAGTTCCTTGACGCGACCATGGTAGATATAGAAGTCCCAGAGCCAGTGACAGCCCCTTATGAGACAGAGGAAGGAAAAGAAGTGGTGACTCCTGTTGCTCGCATAGCAGAATTAGAACTCCAAGTGCAAAACTTGGAGCAGCTTGTGACCAAAGCACAAGAAGAGAAAGAAAAAAGTAGAGAAGAATTAATGGAAGAGCTCAAACAAAATAAAAGTGAGGTTAAAGTATGGAAATATCGGGCTGGACATTGTTTTAGGCGGTTGAGAAAGGTAGTAAAGAAGTTAAGGCACATCAAGAGGAAGAAGGTTGAAACAGTGCAGCTTAAAGACAATATGCCGGAACATGACTGAGTTGGAGTATTCAAAATTTTGGCTTTTTGCAGAGGTAAAAAGTTGTGTGGGGACACACAACAGTTTAGGGATGAGAGGATGTTGGTCCTTTAATTTGCACCTTTTTTGACCATTTTTTCCCTTTCCAAATCGTAATCATTTACCCTGTTTTACCTATCTCATTTGCCCTCATCCTGCACTAGTGCGAGAATGATGACGCATTTTGCATTAACTTCATATTTTAAATATTTTAACTTAACTTAGCATTTATTAACTATTTATTATGTGATTTTCTACTTAGAATTACTTTTGTAACTCATCGTTACCTCCTATGTTATTTAATAGTTAAATGCTTATCTTGACTACTGATTTTTAGTGTAGAACAGATCTTGCACCAGGGCCAACACCGCGAATCTTAGCAGCAAATCCGGATCTCTTTGATTGCTGCCTAATTTTGTACCACCATATCTAAAGGCAGCTGAGTCCCAGTGATAACAACAAGTCAATCTGAAGTAGCGAAGATCGGACTTAGGAGGAACAAACAGCTGGGGATAGTCATGAACCATTTTGTTAGAACGTTTAATTTTGAAGGCCGAAAGCTTATTTTGCAATCGGTTATGTAATTTGTTGTAACGATTTCCGCAATTGGTGATGTAATGGTTAAATGATCCTTTTGGATCATTTTTTCCTGCGGCCAAAAGGATCTATATAAGGAGAAATGTAAATATGGATCGAATTGAATAGATTGGGGAATAGAACCAGTGAGGCGGTAGCAAGCCTGTCTTTTGTTATTTCCCAAATCTCGGCTGGATATGTAATCACACATGTATTTGATTTGAGGATTTAATAAGAAGAGCTCCACCTTGTGCTTCATGAATTTTATCTCTTTATGCTTAAACAGTTGATGAAATGATTCAATACTAGGTAGCATTTCCATTTGAAAGGGAGATGCGCTGGTTGGCTAGGGCCCAACCAACCCAGCACGTCCTCCCTCCTTTCTGTTCTTGTAATTTATGTTTTTAAACTGCCAGTGTGATTTAATTTACAGCATTTGAATTTCTGTTTGAGTGAAAGCAGATCTACTGCATGAAGTAGTTAAATTTATTTTCTGCGTGGTTGATTTATTTTCCTTTCCTGGTTCGAGTAGGAAGAAGTTTCTTGCACCAATGCATGTTGGTGTGCTATTCACTTTTTGCACATTTGGTTTTTTTTCTTTGCCTGGTTCAAGCAGGAGAAGTCACTTGCACCAGTGCACGTTGGTGTACTATTCACTTCAGCAAGCCTTTCTAATTTACTTTCAGCAATTTTCTTTCTTTCATTAAACACTTTATAGTAGATTGTTTCTTTATTTCTGCAGAAATTTATCTTTTTGATATGTAGTCTGGTTTTATAACACTTGCAGTAATTAATCATTGATTTCAAGGACTAAAAGTTAAAGTGTAAGAAGCTCAGATCAGGTGTAAGAACCAGTTTCTTGGTACTAGATCTGAGTGCGGTGCACTTGAGGAAGTTCAGGGCCTCTTGCACGAAGACAAGAATTTTTTGTATATAAATTACTTTACACTTTCTGCATAGATCACTATTCCTGCACTAGTGCAAGGAGACTGCACTAGTGCAAGATCGATTCTTGTGGGAAGGATATCTTTACATGAGCAGTTTTGAAAGGGCCCATCTGTTGAAGACTGCTAAGGTGTCTTTGCTAAAGAAAACACAGTCTCAATAGATGATCAATATTCCGCTAGAGTAATTTTCTTCTTTTATTTTCGAATCTCTCCTGCAAGTACATTTATTTTTGTTCTGGCCTCAGATTGTTTTGATGTTTTGAGTTGCATTTTTTTCTAAAGTTTAATTTTGAAAATTTTCCTTTAAGAAGTAGGAGTTGATATTAGAAATATTCATACCATCTCTGGCATTGCCTGTGCTTCGTCTCTAAGTTTACGAATCCCTCGGGTTGACAATTTAAGTGATGAGGACTTTACTTAAGTGTAATTCCTACACCCAACAATGATGTTTCTCCTTATTCAAGAATATTCCAGACATGTCTTCATCTAGACAATGGATGGACTCTTCTAGAATTTCAGGTTCATTATCTTCATCAACTAAGTTCTGCTGAAAAGGAGGTCCGACTAGAGGGTCAGACTGTTGATTTTTGTTTTCCCTTGGCCTTTGCTAGTTTTGAGGTCTTATGAATTGAGGATTTCTAAAATGAGGCTCATGTTAAGCAGGTGGAGCATACGTATTCCCAAGGGCAAGCCTATTCATCAATTTTTCCATTGTCTTCATCATTGAATCAAATTTTTCATCAAAGGTGGAAGGATTATCTTCTTCTTTCAACTTAGTATTACCCATCTTGGAATTTTTTGCTGCTATCATATTAACCTCCACCTTCACTGCATCATTCTTCATTTTAGCAAGTGAAGGGGATTCTCTCTCTCTCAGTAGTATAGAAAATTCATAATCAAAAGCTTCAGCATATGTCATTTGAGCTAAGGCTTGTGGAGGTTTTAAATGGGCAAGAATAGAATCATAAACTTGGTTAAATATTTTTGAAAAAATTTGGACAGTTTCATCAACATCTCTTCTCAAACTATTGTACTCAGTGAGGGCTTGTAAATGGTTAGTTATATTTCCCCATTTCCTTAAAAATATATCTTCAAATTCATTCCAATTATGTAGGCTTCCAGGAGTAAGGGCTTTGAACCACTTCCCAACTTCACCAATAAAGCTCTGAGCAAAAAATATCATCTTGATATCCTCATGGTCAACCTCCTCCCTGTCTATAAAGTCATTAAACTGATCTACATGTTCTTCAATTGTAATCTCCTCATCACTTCGCCAAGTTTTGATTCTAGCAGAGTATTTGCTAGGAAGGGCATGTAGGACAACTGGAAGAACAAGAGGGGCATATCTAGCAGGTGCAACAGGTACATTTCCTGCCATGATGAATGGGACTGTGGTAGTTTTAGGGAAGAAGCAGTGGAGGAAGAGGAACTGTTAGGAGGAGGGTTGTTTGGTCTTTGTTTTCCACTGACAATTGAACTCCAGTCAGGGAGAGGAAAACCAAATTTTCTTCTCAAGAAAATTTCAAAAGGGTCAAGCTCCTTCAACCTATCCAAATACTCTCCTTTTAACAACAACTCAGAAGTGGTTGCTTCCCAAAACTCTTATTTATCTTTTTGTGTTACTAAGGCTGAGGTATCAATACCTCTCCTATGTAGGTATAAAACAATTTCAGTTAATTCTTTTTCACTTTCAGACCTAAACAAGACTTCTTGAATTTTATCATCAAATATTTTATCTTCAGGACTTCTTAAAACTTCAGAGAAAAATGATTTTTTATGTGATGGAGTATCTGATATTTCAGAAATGGCTTGACTGCCTCTAGAAATGGTGTTTGGATTATCCACAACGGCAGGTGGACTTGGGTCAGGATTACTCCTCATGTATCTCCTTCTCGAAGCCACCTTTGATCATATGAATTTTGAATGGAGTCACCAAGGTAGATGCTACCTCGAACAACTTCCTGAGCTCCTGCTACCTTCAGAAGTTCAACTTCAAAATTTTGGGAAAGTATAATCTTCAAGCTCCCGACAGACGCACCAAAATGTTATCACAAAATTGCACCTGATAAGCTGCTAATAAGAAAATATCATGTAACTGTTTCAAACCAATCTTTTGACTAAAGCTTATCCTCTTCAGTCAGAGAGTGCTCTCTCAAAGGGTTAATGATATTGAATAAAAATGTATTTAGATGGATAAATGTATTTGGGAAACAACTTGCTTATGATGAGTGTAGGTTGAAAATAGTATCAATATGCAAACATTGGGCTTATGGAGTCAACACTTTCAGTGATTCAATACTGAGTTCACTTGACATGGAAGCTGAGGCAGGTAAGAGTTTTTAGCAATAGTACACACACACATGAAACAGGAAAATACACAGTCAATTCATATATAAAGGAAGTCAGAGCATTACATGAATGAATTCTGAGTATTATAAATGAAAACCAATGAAAATGAGACACATAAAAGATATAGATAAGATATATAGGCACTAAAAACTCAATCAGAGTCTCAGGTTAGTCAAGAAACAAATCGTTATATTGTTGAAAGAGTCAAATTACATAAAGTTGTATTTTTGCTAAAAAATATCCAACCCTTGACAAATTCGACTCTATGGCCTTTAATAGACTTGTTAAATCATGAGATGATCTGCCTCCTGGCCAAATTCATTGAATGTTTGCCTAATGACACCTTGCATAACCATAAAACATCTACTTAATGAAAAAATGACAGCTATCCTACTTGACAGTCCTTTTCCTAATGGGACTCAAACTACTCATTATTACATTTAACAACCTTATCCTCTAAATAAATTACATATTTGACAAGTATACTTTCACATGTTCGAATTAGGGTGATGGGATTCATTAGTACATGACCACTTAATTTAACCGCCTATAAAACTAGAAACACAATCCTATTTTTTAGGTAAACTGGTCTTCTTCTTCCACGAATTCTTTGGCTCGTGATTTATATTCATTTTGTGGCCTTTAAGTGTTGAATAAATACTTGTCATGTTTCTTTAACTCTTATATAAGATCCAACTGTCTGAAAATGCTCCAAAACCTGCTAAAAAAGCTCCAACACAGTACGATATGAAAGTAAGGCAGTTTCGTAGGGCTGTAAAAATGTCATTCACCCTCAATATTTTTTATTCTTTCCCTTGGCATGGTATTCATCATCCTTATACACATCTCCCACACAAATTTCACCTTCTGACAGCTCCCAAAACTAGTTCAAAAAGGAAAAAGAATAGCTACACTAGTTTCATAGTGTTTTGTTGTCCTTCAAGCCCAGGCATGCTAAGAAACTGTTGAAAAGTGCTGATATTCCAGATTTTTGTGCAATTTGAAAAATGAACCCTCTAAGTGCCAAAACCTTGTTTTTAACATATCATTAGCCTTAAAAATCATAAACCAACTTACCTTATGATCCTTGAGGCATTTCTTCCTCATTTATGATTAGTTGAGCTATTGGCTCTTCAAGCATTGTAATTTTAAGGCCTTTTTTATCTAACTCTTCATGAATTAGTTCAAGCTACTCCTGGAGGTATTTTACTTGCTCTTTCAACCTTTTGTTGGTGGCTTTAAAATTTGTGTTCATCCTCCTGACATGCTTGGCCTCTTTCCTCAGTCGAATGTTCCATTTGATAAACTGCTGAGTATAATACAAAGTCTTGGAAACGATGTCAACCTGTTCTTACCAAATTGCTTTCATCTTTTCAAACTGAATATTTTCTACATTGTGTTTCCTTGCTTCTCTTTTCACAACAGAAATTTCATGATTGGCTAATTTCAATTGTTCTTCAAGGAGCTATAACTCTGTTTTTTCCACCACCTTCTCTTTTCCTTTCTTATCTTTGTTGATTGTATCTTTCTTCGCAGGTGATGAAAGGTCAATGACCTCCTGTGGTGGTTGAACTATATGTGTTGGGTATGTGTTATATTCTTTCCACGACTAGCCCCATGCACTCTACGTTGCGCCGGGCGCAGTAGGGGGGTCACAAGGGAGGAGGCAGCCCCCACTGTTGGGGTCCAGGGCAGCGCCCTGGCGAAAATTGTTTTGGTGTGCGGACCCACTCATAGGCAGACCCACCCATGTTTTGTGCATGATTTTGCACATGGTTTTGGGGTACAATGGTTTTTGGACCCTGGTATTTTGTAGATCCGGTCAAGGGAAATATGGTTATGTTCTAATCCAGGGTTAATGGATTGGGGTTTATGTATGCTTCGGCATGTATATATATGTTGTAACACTAAAAGGAATATAATGAAAAATCAAGTCGGTCGTCCCAATTTGGGATCCAGGGGAAAATCTCTGTGTTTATCTATTTTATGTTTTATGCTCTCGCTATTGTTTATTTTTTGTTATAAGATTCGTGTGTAGATAATTTCTGTTTAGGGTTAAAACCTACATTTGGTATCAGAGTTGTTTCAGCTTCAAGGGGACGCATTTGCTACTGAGGGTTTTTTACTCGGGCCTGAGGTAGACCCTATTCAGTGGGAGATCTGCGGGATCGATTCTTGCGGTGAAAGAAGATGGCAAGCGGCGGAAAGATAGAGATCAAGAAATTTAATGGTCATAGTTTTGAGTTATGGAATCTCAAGATGGAGGATCTACTGGTGGATAAAGATCAGTGGATTGCGGTAGATCTGGGTACTAAACCAACGACAATGTCAGATGAAGACTGGAAGAAACTGGATCGGACTGCTAAGAGCACAATACGATTGTGTGTCTCATATTCAATATTGTTGAATGTATCTGGGGAAGCTACGATGAAGAATTTGTGGGAAAAACTTGGGGCTTTGTACCAATCTAAGTCTCTGGTGAATAAGTTGTTCCTGCGGAAAAAGCTGTATAACCTGAGGATGAAGGATGGAGACTCGGTGACAGAGCATCTGAACGCCTTCAATATTGTGGTAAGTCAGCTATCATCTGTTGATATTAAAATATCAGATGAAGATAAGTGCATCAGTTTGTTGTGTTCTCTACCAGATTCGTGGGACAGTCTGGTTATTGCAATAGGTAGCAATACAACTACCTTGAATTTTGATTACATTGTCTCAGCCTTGCTGTCGGAGGAAATGAGATGGAGAAATATGGAGGGCCAGAATGGAGATGCCTTATCTGTACGAGGAAGGTCACAAAACAAAAACAAGAATAAGGTTTCGAGTGGGAGATCCAAATCTAGAGGGAGATCTAAATCTCCTGGAATGTTTGTAAAGGTATGCTGGAAATGCGGAAAGGAAGGGCACTACAAAAAGGACTGCAGATCTAAAGCTCCTGAGAAAGGAAAGGGATTTGATGATGCTCCTTATACAGAGGCAAAAACCACCTCGGATGAAGGTGGGGATGTGTATTTGGCTTCTTCTTCAAATACACATGTAGATCATGAGTCATGGTTGATTGACTCAGGTGCATCCTTTCACTTCACTCCCCATAGGGAGTGGTTCTGCGAGTATGAAAAATATGATGGTGATGTCTTCCCAGGGGATGATAGGAAGGCCAAAATCGTCGGATGTGGAAAGGTCAAGCTAAAGCTGCAAGGTGGAAGGATTAGAACACTTTCTAGTGTTTTTCATATTCATGCATTGGGTAGAAATCTGATTTCTGTAAGCAAGATGGATGATGCAGGTGTAAAAACAGTGTTCAAGAAATATTCTTGCAAGATGGTTCAGGGAGCACTGGTATTAATGCGGGGAGTTCGGACTGGAACTCTGTACAAGCTACAAGGTAGCACTGTTATTGATGGGTGTAACAGTTCTATGGTTCCTGAAAGTGGAGTGGAAGGCCTAGCTGTCTCTGGAGAAAAGACCATGTTATGGCATCAAAGGCTTGGAAATATTGGAGAGAAGGGCCTTCGGATACTACATAGAAATGGTATGGTAGAAGGTATGTCTAATTTCTCTCTGGATTTTGATTTCTGTGAACATTGTGTATATGGGAAGCAAAATCGGGTGAGTTTTCCTTCTGGTGCTAAGAGGGCAAACAAGATATTAGAACTTGTGCACAGTGATGTGTTTGGACCTGTGTCAGTTACATCACTGGGAAAGTCTGTGTACTATGTTTCATTCATATATGACTTCTCAAGATATACATGGATATATTTCTTGAGGAAGAAATCTGAAGTCTTTGAAAGATTTAAAGAATTTAAGACTCTGGTGGAAAACCAGACAGAGAATAAGATAAAGGCGCTGAGGACAGATAATGGTGGGAAGTTCTGCAAGAAGGAATTTGAAGAGTTCTGTAAGAAGTGTGGTATAGCATGGCCAAAGACTACTCCATACACACCTCAGAAAAATGGAGTTGCAGAAAGAATGAACAGAACACTGATGGAAAAGTAAAGAAGCATGCTCAGTGGTACCGAGTTAGGACAAGAATTCTGGGCAGAGACAGTGGAGACTGCATGCTATCTGGTTAACAGATCACCTTCATCAGTGTTGGAGGATAAGACTCCACATGAGGTATGGACTGGTAAGAAACCCTCTCTTTCACATCTAAGGGTATTTGGATGTGATGCATATGTACATGTTCCAAAGGAGAAAAGGACAAAGTTGGATAATAAATCTGAAAGGTGCATCTTTATTGGGTATAAGGATGGTTTAAAGGGTTACAAGCTTTGGAACCCAGAAACAAGGAAGGTTGTGTACAGCCGAGATGTGGTGTTTAGAGAAGTGAAAGATGTTATTAAACATGAAGTCCTACCAAAGGAACCTGAGAAGATAGAGTTTGAGCTAAAGGAGGATGAATCAGACTCTACAACAGAAGAAGACTCAGAAGATGAAGAGCCACAAACTCTAGCTTTGAGAAGATCAGTTCGGGAAAGAAGGAAACCAGAAAGGTATAGTCCATCTGCTTTCTGTTCAGGTTTTGCCTTAACTATAACTGATGATGAACCCAGAACTGTTAGGGAGGCAGTAGATTCAGAGGATGGAAAACTCTGGAAGGAGGCCATGGTTGATGAAATGGAATCCTTGCACAAAAATGAGGCATGGGATCTGGTGGAGTTGCCGGTTGGAAGGAAGCCCATTGGGAGCAAATGGGTGTTTAAGAAGAAGATGAATGTAGAAGGCAAGGTGGAGAAATACAAAGCTCGGTTGGTAGAAAAAGGTTATTCCCAAGTGTCGGGAATTGATTTTGGTGATATTTTTTCTCCTGTTGCCAAAGTTACTTCTATTAGATTACTTTTATCTGTTGCTGCTGCATTTGATTTTGAGATAGAACAAATGGATGTGAAGACAACATTTCTTCACGGGGATCTAGAAGAGGAGATCTACATGAAGCAACTTGAAGGCTTTATGGTGAAGGGTAAGAAAGAACTGGTATGCAGGTTGAAGAAGTCTCTGTATGGGTTAAAACAGTCACCAAGGATGTGGTATCAGAAATTTGATACCTATATACGGGGACTTGGCTTCAACAGAAGCAAGGAGGATCACTGTGTTTATTTTAAATTAATTGGTGACCGTGTTATTTATTTGGTCTTGTATGTGGATGATATGTTGTTGATTGGAAATGACAAAGAAATTATCCAAGATTTGAAGACCCAACTGTTCTCCAAATTCGACATGAAGGATCTTGGTGCTGCAAACTATATTTTGGGCAGGGAAATTAAGAGAGATCGGGAAAAGAGGAAGCTCTGGTTAAACCAGAGGAAGTATGTTGAGACTATATTGCAGAGGTTCAATATGCAGGGTAGTAAACCGGTGAATGTTCCTATTCCTGTAGGTGTAAAGTTGTCTGCTGAACAATGTCCCAAGACACAATAAGAAGAGGAGGATATGTCTCATGTTCCATATGCAAGTGCAGTGGGTAGTTTGATGTATGAAATGGTCTACACTAGACCAGACATTGCACATGCAGTGGGAGTATTGAGCAGGTTTATGTCAAACCCAGGGAAGGAGCATTAGACAGCAGTGAAGCGGGTTTTCAGATATTTATGTGGCACTAGTGATTATGGCTTGTGCTACCAGGGAATACCAGGATTGGAAAGAATGCTGGACATTCGTGGTTTTGTTGATGTAGACTGGGCTGGAGATTTGGACCAAAGAAGATATACAAGTGGGTATGTGTTTAACCTATTTGGAGGCGCAGTCAGTTGGATGAGTAAAAGACAGTCTGTAGTGTCTCTTTCAACTACAGACGCAAAATACATAGCAGCCACTCATGCAAGCAAGGAGGTAGTTTTGTTGCAGAGATTGTGTTCAAGTATGGGGTTGGTACAACAAGCTATAAGGATAGACTATGATAGCCAAAGTGCAATTTTCTTGGCTAAGAACCCTGCTTACCATTCAAAGACAAAGCACATTGATGTTCAATATCACTTTGTTAGAGATATGGTTGAGGCTAAAAGAGTGTTGTTGGTAAAGGTGGACACTTTGAAGAATGTTGCAGATGCATTGACGAAGTCTGTGAGCACTCATAAGTTCTCTTGGTGTATAGAAACAATGGGTGTTGAAGAATTGGCCCAATGACTAAGCTCTCTTGTGGCCCCCTGTGGAAAGAAAACAACAAGTGGGAGAATGTTGGGTATGTGTTATATTCTTTCCACGACTAGCCTACGTAACAATATGTCGGGCACTTCGCGGTCACAAGGGAGAGGAGGCATCTCCACTATTGGGGTCGGGGCGGCGTCCGTCGCTGTTTTGGTGTGCGGACCCACTCATAGGCGGACCCACCCATGTTTTGTGCATGATTTTGCACATGGTTTTGGGGTACGATGGTTTTCGGCCCCTGGTATTTTGTAGATGCGGTCAAGGGAACTACGGTTATGTTCTAATCCAGGGTTAATGGATTGGGGTTTATGTATGCTTCGGCATGTATATATATGTGTTGTAACACTAAAAGGAATATAATGAAAAATCAAACTGGTCGTCCCAATTTGGGATCCAGGGGAAAATCTCTGTGTTTATCTGTTTTATGTTTTATGCTCTCACTATTGTTTATTTTCTGTTATAAGATTTGTGTGTAGATAATTTCTGTTCAGGGTTAAAACCTATAGTATGAGTAGGTAGTGGAACCTATTTACTACTCTCTAATAGTTTCCTAGCATGCCTTGTCAAAGGTTTTCTTTCTTGGAACATAAAACTTGCATCTTCTCCCTCAAATTATAATTTCTTTGTAGATTTAGCATTTTTTTAACTTTTTTCCACCTTCCTCAATTTCCTTAGCTTGGACTATAGGAGTTTCTTCTATGTCAATGGCATGTAAGATATCTTCTAAATTTACTTTATCCACTGCCTTGTCTTCTACAGCCACTGTTTTCTCTTCTAAGGCCACTGTTTGGCTCCTTTTCCTCCTTTTTGTTTCTTGTTTACTTACATGTTGTTTTTGTTTTGCATGTTTGACCAGTTTTGACTTTTGTTTTGCAGATGGGATATTTGGTGTGTCAAAACTCTAAAATTTCTCTATCTCCATCATAATTGGCTCACTTGGTTCTACTCTTGCAGTTTCACTTCGTTTTGCTATCAATGGTTCACTCTGCTCTACTACTAATGGTGATGAAAGTTTCCTAGGTTTAGGAGCTCTTGAAGGAGTAAGAGCATCCAACTCAAAACCACTAAGAAACAAAAATGATGACCAGTCTCTACCTAACCTTTGGAGTTCATATAAAAGCAACATCTTCATTAAACCATGATGAAATAATGAAGTCTCACTCCCTTCAGACTTTTCTTGGACCTTATCTTCCATTTTTGACAAACTTCCATGCAAATAGAAAAGAAGATCAAGGGAAATCTTACTAGTAAAGTGCAAAAGTAACTTGAAATGATATGAGTAGACTTTGTGGAATCTCCCTTCACAATTAAAGTACTTTTGGATGATGAGTAGAAATTTTAAGAAGTTTTCCTTTATGCAGCTCCTTGGAACACCATTGGTGAGATCCATTTCACTGTTTTCAGGCTTCATGAATTCTTTGCACTGCTCCATGTTAAACTTGAAACCTTTGAACCACTTCTCCTGTCCTCTTGGGATACCTGTAGGAGTTGCAATAACCTCTGGTGGTGATGGAAAGATTTAGCATTCCCACTTTGGTGATTGACAGATGACAACCTTGTAATTTCTCACAAAACTGTAGGCAATCTTTCCTTCTGAAGACTTCCACTGTTGTTGGGTCTTCATTGATCAAATTCATGTCTGCTGGTTCATATCTTAGGCATGGCCACCCTTGTTTTTTCTTCCTTTTTTTGCCATGATTTCTTTAAGGTCTTCACAGCCTCGTTTGATAATTTGTAGCCTCACTCAGTGATTTGTAGCCTCGCTTGATAATGCTCAATGTAAACCTTTGAAAACACCATCCAAAGCTTTGGCTTAATGCAATAGCTCTCCAGAGCTCGATATCATACAAAGAATGAATGAGAAATGAGAAATGACTAAATCAGGAAATATTTTGAAGTTTTAATGTCTTCTCATGACCCAATGATGACTCATACATACCTAAACTGATCATGATGACTTTAGACCTGACCATGTACCTTGGTTTTATCCCTCCATGACTCGAATGGCATCTAACTTACCCATTCCAAACGATTTTCTGACACCTAACAGCTAATGTGACAAGACAGACAAGAAATTGTGCTTTCGTAGTGTATCTAGTGTAAATTTGGTTGTTTCCGCTACGAAACAATCAGCAGTTTCGTAGCGAAAAGTGACTTTTCACAGTGTATTTCGCTATGAAACTGTGGTTTCTTGGCTAAAATGGCATTTTCGGTATAAAAAACTTGGAGATTGAAATTAGTCAGAAAATGATGAGTGATGTGACATGAGGGAATTTGAAAATGAGTGGGTTTAGACCTTAGGGTAAACTTAAACAAGAAAAATTTAATATTTCCCTTGACCAAGCATAAAAAATGAATCTTACAACCTTATTTTGACACATTAACCTATTTAACCTTGTCAAATGATGTTTCATTTTTTTTGACATTACGGATGGTTTCTCTCACACTTTTTGACGGTTCACATCATTGACTAGTAATCAAGTGGTTTCTACCATGTTCGACTTCGACACAATCAATCGCATGGATAGATTCGTACTAGTTCGAAAATTTGAAATCGAATCCTGATCTGAACACCATCCGGTACGGCGGGGAGTTTTTTTGTCATAATATAGTAGACTTCTCATGACAATACTGTGTCTACTTTTGATGCAATATTGAAATCATAGATGTACCAAAACATTTAGTTAGTTTTTCTCTGAGTATGGGAATGCCTACCTCAGCGATATATATATATATATATATATATATATATATATATATATTCATTGAATGTTTTTACATGTTTTCGATCAATGTCTCCAATCCAATCCTCAAAATGATAAAGCACTTCACTCTTCAGAAAAAAATTTCTCAAAATTCGCACTTTAGGGGGAAATATGTTACACATAATTTTTTCACCATGAAATTTGGCTGTTCATATGGGTCTATCACCATCCATATCATGTTCCCTTAGAGGTAAAAAAAAAACTCATGTTCCTGAATCAAGTCTTGGAAATTGGAGAAAAGCTCTGTAAAACCCTTAATAGATTGCCCGCATCATTTTTCTAGCCTTTTCCTATGCACACACTAATGCTTCTTCCATTAGCCGCAACGATCACCTCTCTGTTCACCACTAAAACTTGCGCACCCCCGTGAAAAGAAATTAAAAATAAAAAGCAACTTCTCGAAGCCTAGTTGGCCAAATATTCTCCTAACTGGAAGCCTCTAGAGTCACGCCAGTTCGAGATTTATCCATCCACTCATGGAGCTTATTCCTTGGTCCAAGGAACTCAAATCCCTTCACGGGAGGAATCCATCCCTCTCTTAATGAATATGAAACTACTTCAATCTCCCTATATATTGAGCTCAAGTTTCAAGTTCAAGGGTAGAGATACCTAGATACAAATGTCAATAGAGATTGATTTGCATAGTTTCTAAGCTGGAGAGAGTTCATAGAGTTCATATTTTATATGCTAGTGAGCTTTTGTTGACACATTGAATATCACATCTTTGTGCCCATGACTTCATACTGGTCATTCTAGAGAGGAAGGATTATCAGACTGAAGGAAAAATATTTCTCAGAAACCCAGGAGGAATCTGTACAACATCAAGGCATCTGGTTGTAAGATTTTTCTTTCTAATTTAAGATAATACATATGGATCTCTTTTTCTCATTGTCTTGTTTCTGAATTCATGGGAACGATGTCAATACTTAGATTCCTTGATCACTAATTTAGATTAGTATTTACGATTATTATATATTGCAAATGCTTTGATCATTTTCCTTGTCTATGATTGTAGGTTCTACTCATCATTGAAGAACTACTTTGGAGAGAAGGAAAAATATCTACATCAGATGTCTAAATTGAAAGGTAGGAGCATTTACCCTCTACTTTCCTGGTTGTAATGATCGTAAAATACAAATAATCTATAGAAAGAGATATTCAAATGGACCTTTGTTTCTAGTTACTCATTGGAGTACTAGGGAGATTGCTCTTGTCCGCAAGAGGGATTAATCCTGGTAACAATAGGAAAAACATACAATAACGAAAAATAATCATTCAAAAGGTAATATTCATAATTGTATAAAATTATTTTCTAGAGTTATATGTATATATTACTACAAACCATTAATTTGTTAATATCAATTTTTCTATATTTATTTTTCATATATCATTATAAAAATAGTTTATTACTTTTTTCGGAAAGATTATAAAAATCTCAAATGATCGACGCGCTGATATGTGAAACATGTCAGTAGGAATGTTCAAAAAACTGTATAAGGATATGGTCAAAGAAATGGACATAATTACATCATAGGAGGAGCCATATAAAAAACAACGTGCTTCAAATGTATGTAACAATGATTTACTTTGTACATATAAAAAAATATTTAGCATTAAATATTAATTTTCAAGTATTTTCTTGCAAAAACAAAAACAAGATGGAACTCCTTCAACACATAAAAGCAAGATGAGAAGGAAGAAAAGGGTTGATTTCAAAGTTTGTGAGTAATTGTTAATATTTCCTTATAACAAATCAAGGGTTCATTTTTGTATAAATTAATTTTTTTTACAACAAATATCCTTGAATTTCTTCAAATAGGTGCTAACATACAAAGAATATCCACCGGAACAATTGATTGACATTGGGTTAAATAAGGGTTGTGAGTATATGTTGGCATATCAAAAATTAATTAATAGAATAGAAAAATCCTTTATATTAAATCTATGATTTATAATGGGGTTTAAAGCATGCAGGAAACAAAGTATGGAAGTATGTTAGTAGAAGACTTGTTGCAACAAGGCATGAGACTTGGTTTTGATGACATGTGCATATTTTATGAGTCACTTCTTTCTTTGGTACATTTCTATTTAATTTACGTTGATGTATATACATTTTTCATTATTCTCAACATTGTAGATACACTCATTACATTTTAATTTTACTTTTTAATATGAAACAAGAACAAGAAAATGAAAGCAATCGATGCAATAAAAAAAAAGATTCCTCCAAATAACCCAAGTCATGGAAGTAGCTCAAGCACTAACAACATTTCCAACAAAGAATGATGATCTATTTGGATATCAACACAACCTGTTGTATTTTTTAAAATAATTTTTTGTGAAAATCATACATTTTATTTAATGTAATCCTAAACATAATGTCCCAATTGAAAGACAGGGGATTACCAATAACAATCCCATTTTGTCTGAAAAGGGCCTCTTTTTGATATTTAATAAAATACATTTTAATTTATTCTATTGTACTATCCAATGTCGATTTGAAATGTTACACCACTGATTAAATATATGGATGATTAAATATTACAATGATGAGATGTGAAATATGATAATATAACAAATTAATCCAAACATCATATACAAATGCACTAATCAAATATTAACTTATATGAATATTGTTATAAGATATATGTCGATTTTTCAATGAATAACATTTTTAAAAATTACAATAATTGCACTCTCACAAATCGATGTTGAAATTGGTAACAATAAATGCTTCTAATTTATTTTTCCCTTAATTAATGTGAAGGAAAGTGTAATTCCACATCACATGACAACTTGTATGAGTTAACTGAGTTGGGAATAATTAGTTAGCTCAGTCAATTCGATTTGGGGGTCAAACTGGAGGCATGTTGAGTTCACTCTAAGTTTTAGAGGGTCAAATTACAATTTATTTAGATTTGTAATTAGTTAACTCAATTATTTGAGTTAAAATGTGTTTAACTAATTATAATTGATGGATGAACTAGTGAGAGGTCCAGTAAATTAAATCTGATTTAATTCACATGCAGTGATCAATTGGATAAATGATAACTCACTATAAATAGTTGGTGCATGTCATTTCTAAGAGTGACCCAGTTGAGAATGGAGTTAAAGGGAAGAGAACTATTTGTTTTATAATTAGAAAATTGTAAGGTCATGCATGAGGTTAGAAGGATGCCTTAGATGAAGTGTGCAATAAATTATTGGTAATTTCCTAATTAATAGGGACTCAATTCCCTCATGAATGCGTAAGCAAGGTTGAGAAACCCAAAGGAAGGAAATTGGATCATTCTTGCTCGGATCAGAGTGAGACAGTCAGAGATAGTGCATAGGTTTCTCGGGAAGGGAAATAACATGGTATTTTTTCATATTCTTGAATTTATGCAATACACATATAGCAAGGTTTTTAGTTGAGGCTTTCCCCAGATACATCTTTGTGTTGTGTGATTGAAATTCTTTCCCTTTCTTGTTCATGTGATTGTACAATCGTAATTGGTTTCCGCAATTTGTAGAATTGATTCAATATTTTGTTTTAGCATATTACAATATCATTTGAATCTATGTTGATTTTCTACATGCTATCAAATTAGGAATCACTATAGAAGAGAAGAAATAGAGTTTGTTTTGAACAATTGAATCGAATTTGTAGATTTATTCTTCAAGACCAGCAACAGATCAAGATGTGATTCTCTGGATTAAGACTCGAATATTCCCTTGAGGGTAATTTGACTTACATAGCATGGAAGTATAGGATGGATGCAGTGTTGGAGGGAAACTGACTAAAGGAATTCATACATAGTGATATTCCCCAGCACACATCAACAAATGCTCAACTTCTTGATGCATGGAAGAATAATGTAGCAAAGGTGAGAATGATTTTGTTAGAAGGAGTTCAAGATCATATTGTCTAAAATATCCATGGAAATGCAACTCCATATGCTATGTGGATGACCTTAACAGATCTATTTAAGAGTAGCAGTGACCATAGGAATCTGGAACTGAAGGACAAGCTAAGAAAGATCAAGATGGAAAATGGCGACATGATACCAAAATACTTGAAGAAGTTAACTCAATGTCGAGATGATCTTGTAAGTGTTGGTGTGACAGTTTCCCAGGACGATCTAGTGAGCCTAACACTTATAGGCCTTCCCAAGAGCTAGAACGACTACAAGGATTCAGTGAATGGGAAGGAGAAGCTACCAGAGTGGGAGTGATTGTGGTCCAACTTGATACAATAAGAGATTCGACGGAATACCATAGATGGATCCTCATCAAAGACTAATAATGAGGAGAATTGTACCTTGGATGGAAAGGCGAAGAAAGGGAAAGGAAATTCATCCCATTTCAAATCGGATTTTGGTCAGGTAGGAAAGAAGCGAGACTTATCAAAGGTAAAATGTTTTCATTTTCATGAGCTTGGAGACTATGCTACAAAGTGTCTGCAAAAGGACCAACATGAAGCCCTTAGGAGGAGCAATAGGTGAAGCACTTTCTTCATATTTCGAGTTGGATTTCACTCTCATCACATGCATGGTGTCATTGGTGATGGGTTCTATGTGGTACTTAGATAGTGGAGCTTCATTCCATATGACTAGAAACAAATAATTATTCAGTATCTTGGAGGAGAAGGATCTCCAAATGCACATCGAGATGGGGGATGATAGGAGGTATAGCGCTACTGGCATAGGTATAATTACCTTTCAGAGGGATTCAGGTACTCATCTCACATTAAACTATTTAATGTATGTTCCTGGTTTAAAGAAGAATTTCGTTTATGTCTCTATGTTGGAAGACCATGGCTATGATGTGATATTTATCAAAGGAAAGGTGTTCCTTTGTCACAAAGCCATGGGACATGTGAAGAATATTGGGGTTCAAGTGAAGAACCTCTACAAATTGGATGTAGAAGAATGTACTTCCTTAAACACAAAAGTAGAGAAGATGGAGATTATATGTCAAACAAATTCAATAACTTATGTGCTTCATAAGGAATAAGAGAATTGATAACACCTCATAACCCATGGCAGAATGGGGTTGCAGAAAGGAAGAACAAAAATATTGTGGGAGAAGCGCGCGAGCTATGTTACATGATCAGGGTATATTGTTGCATCTGTGGGAAGAAGCATGCAAAATAGCAGTATTTTTGCATAACATAATTCCTCATCAGATACTTGGGATGAGTAAACTAGAGGAAGCTTTTTCAAGTAGGAGACCATATGTGTCACATATTAAAATTTTTGTTTCATGATTTTATTTCCATGTGACCAAATATGCCAAGAAGAATCTAAAGCCAAGAGGCGCGTTCAAGATATTTGTGGGGTACAATGATACACCTCACACTATCAGGTCTACTTGCCAGCACACAAGATCACAATGGTTATAATAGATGTGAAATTCAATGAATAGAAGGCCATGCAAATATCCCTTGAGAGGGAGCTTCACTTGCATGTAGTTGAGGATCTCTTGGCTCCAAAATAAGAACCTCAAGATGTGGAGAAGCCATAAGTAGAGGAGAAGAGAGTGGAAGCACCCACTTATGCTTTGCCATATAGATATGGAAGGAAGCACACCAAAGAGACTGACAGGTTGGTGCTTGATGCTAGAGAGAATGTGGGAGCACCCACATCAAAGAACATGCAAAGAAGGTCCCCAGAGTGGTACACTAGCTACATGGATCTTATGAGCAATATTTTAGTGATAGATCCATCCTATTTTGAGGAAGCAGTGCAAAAACTAGTTTGGGTTGATGCCATGGTTGAGGAGTATGACTATATTATTAGAAACAATGCATGGAAATTTTCCCCAACACAGGAGGGGAATTCAATTGTAGGATCTAGGTGGATCTACAAGGTGAAGCAGACAGTAGATGGGAGTGTGGAGAAACACATGGCCAGGTTTGTAGCCCGAGGTTTTTCTTAGGTGGAGGGGATTGATTATGGTGATACTTTTGCACTAGTCACAAGGTACTCATCAATCAGATCCATCCTTGCACTTTCAGTGTAGATGGGATGGTAGATACACCATATGGATTTAAAGACAACCTTTCTCAATGGACTGATTGAGGAAGATGTGTACATTGAGTAGACATAAGTTTTTGAGACATTCTTCAGAGATTCACATGTGTGAAGACTCAAGAGAGCACTGTATGGGCTAAAGAAAGCACGTCATGCTTGGTACACCATGATCGACAACCACTTCATTGGTTTGGGCTTCACAAAGAGTGAAGAAAATGAAAACCTTTACCATATTGTGGTAGGCGATAAAATTTTGATCATTGTACTTTGTTAGTCATCAATATTTTTCACTTGTTGGTGATGACTAGTTGTAACAGCCAAGTTTTCTAGCAGTTGATCTAAAAAATTGTCAAATTTTCCAGCTGGAAAACACCCATAAATTTTTTTGCCCTATTACCTTTCAGTCCGCCCCTGATGAGATGAAACCTCATTATCAAGTCCTATCTAGCCTCAGCCATACCAGTTTTCCCATCAACTCCAAAGAAACAACCCAAATCTGTCCAAAAAGTCTCCCTTAAGTTAAGCAGTGGCACTTTAGGCATTTCTCCCTTGGAAAACCACTCTAAAGCCAAAGAACCTCTACCTGCTATAGACCAGTCATAACAGACCTTCCCATTCTATGAATAAAGTTGGTTACAGCCGTAGGTCGCGCTACTAATACACCCTCAAGTCTCAGCAATACATGTACCATACGTCAAACTGATTCTAGATGTTTCTACAGTATTTTAATGGATCTTTCAAGGAAAGAGGCATACCAGCATCCCAGAAGACAATATTTGGCTCCACATGAGAATACAACTGCTTCTCAATGTGATTTTGATCCTGGGATGCAACTACAGAGCAAAGAGTTTTTCATTAAGCTCTTGTGATCACAATCAAAACATGAAAAGACAGTGAAAGGAAAAATAACACTGTTAAAGGCTGGTGAGATGGCATGACTGAAAAACCTCCTTCATCTATAAGCAGAGGGTTTTTGAAGACTGAAGAACCTCCTTCATCTACAAGCGGATGGTTAAGAGTGCCTCCTTCATCTATAAGCAGAGGGAAAATGGACAAAGTTTGATTTTAAGAGTTGCACTGACTGTAAGGAAAATTTTTTATGAACAGTGAGACAAAAACTGAGGGTCTCTGCATAAAAATGAGGATCAAAGGCAAAGGCAAAGCAGTGGGTTTTAAAAATGATTTGCATAAGCTCCATTATGATTGAGTTACAAGGATAAGCTAATGGGCTGATCATCAATTAGGAAAGATTGTTAAACAGATGGCCAGAAAAGGAATCCAACAGTCTTAGCCTCTAACTAACTTTTGGCAACATATAAAAGGGAAACCACTATCAGCAGGTTCATCAAACATCCTTCTTTTGATTGAGACAGAAGTTGAAAAGAAACCAAGCATGAGTACTATAACTATCAAAAGGGATGGCTTATCTCCTATCAGAGTTTGCTTTCAAAGACAGTCTGGAGCCAAGAAGTGTACAAACTTTGCTAAGGGGTGTGATTTCCTTAAAAAATTACAAAAAAATCATCTCCTTGATGAACAGGCTTAACATTTAGTCTCTGTTCCTTTAAACCAAACTGATTTGATAAGTGGTTGAGAGATGAGTCATGACACGGGCCTAAGAGTGATGATTTCTTTTCAAAGGGTACTGTATTTCCTATTCATAGAGAATTTTCTTTCAAAAATTACTTATCATAATGGACAGAAGGCGATTTGAGTTTAGTTTTCCAAAAAGACATTGCAACTAAGCACCTATGTCCATAATTATGCAAGAAGGTTTATGGCATGTATTTCAGATTCTGAAAAAACTTTCAAAGCCAATAAGGCATGCCACTATTACAAGTAAAGGCATTTTCCTTATGAAAAAGGTCAAGGGTACTTTACTGTTGCATTTTGAGTAAAAGAAGAGGTTTAAATGAAGTTCCTTTTTGATGAACAGAGGATGGTAAAGCATGAGTGAATGCAACTTAGTTTTTTACACCCACAGTCAGAAGAGGAGCTTAAAAAGCACTTAACAGTTTGGATCAACCTCACAGTGAGCATTATCACCTTTAAAGCAGCAGAAGCAGGAACTATCAACCAAGTTTAAAGAAATAGGTCATCTCCTTGCAAATGGCAAAAGAGGTTTCATCACTCATTGATATGTTTGAGCAGTTTTCCCATTTTGAAGGTGTCACTAAAGGGTAAGCAGTGGCAGAGGTTACTTTTCTAATGTTAAAACACAGTGAAAAGGGTTTGATCCTGGGATGTTTTTTATTACAAGAAGAAAGAGTCATACTCACCAAAACTGGCCAGAATGCATGCACAGCTTTTCTTCCAACATTATTTAAAAGTAAGGGCCCCTTATAGCGCATTTAAAATCACTTTGGTTTTCAAAACGAACAAAGGCATTTGTTTCAAAGGAGAAAGCCTTCAACAAACCCTCACAAAGGTAAGCACAAGGAGGCATCAACTTGCTCGTTTTCAAAATATTTAGAGACAATTGGCCATCCCTATCTTGTATTTCAAAACATAAGAAAACTCCCCTTTATTGTTCACTCTACCAAAGAAAAGCTTTCAAGCAAGTTTGCAGAGTTTTCAAGGGTTTTTGACCGTGCGGCGCGCCTGTAGGATTGCGCAGCGCGTTCAGGCAGAATTTTTCTACAGGGGTACACTGTCGCGCGGCGCGCCTGTAGCAGCATGTGGCGCACCTGTAGGCGTCAGTCACGACTGCCCGACAGTGACCTGGCAGCTCTCCTTTGCGCGGCGTTTTTCCTTACCAACGTGCCACGCACTTGTTGATGGTCCAAACGCCTCCAAAATTTTTTGAAAGCGGCCCAAAATCCTCAAACAACACCATCATCGTTTTCAAAGGTATTTTATGTGCCTCCATGCTCTTTTCAAAACTGTTAAGTGGCAGAAAAAGGGATGAAATTCATAGTCTAAACCACAGTGTTGAGTTTTTTAAGGGAGAAGTGTTTTATGTTGGAAACTCGAAATTGCTGTGTTACTGTTTTCCCAAGGTGAGCACAGTAAAATTGGTGCGTTTCTATTGATGTAAAAAGCCCAATAATTGCCTTCAAAACAATGATGAAAGGTAGAGGCACTGTTTAAAGGTAGAAAAAAAGTATTTGAACAAATGAAACAATGGGCTTATTTTCAAACAACAGTAATCATGGTATAAGGGTTTTTGTCATTTCAAAGGTCTCCTCTATGTGGTAAAAAAGGGCAAAAAACCAGTGTTTTCTCCTTTAATCTATCAAGCAGACTTTAAATGAGTAAAGTAGTTTAATCAGTTTGGAGGTGTTGTTATCTAACTGTGTGTGAAGAATAGTGAATACAAGAGTAGTATTTTGATTAGGAGGGGTGTTTTCCTGCTACAAGGCTATCTTGTTGTCCTTAAAACACCTAAAGCCATGTGACCTTACACAAACACATAAATCACTTGACTGTGTATCTTTTGTTGACTGTGTGCTTATTATTAAATTTACATGTTGATTGGCATACAAAGGGGAAAGAGTAGTGTTTTGAGAGGAGCAGGGACCTAATAGCAAAGAAAATATTTTACACAGCTTTGAAAAAAATTTGCCTTGATCAAAACAGTGATTTACAAAGAAGACAGAGTTTTGTTTGAAAAAACATTCTTTAAATCCTTTTGAGGCAGTTTGGTTTTGCAGAGAGCATCCATAACAAGATGCCTCCCAGGAAGGATAGTAGGAGTGGATTGCATAAGAGATATGAACCTATTTCCACTAAAGAAGTGAATGCACACCCATCAGTATTGTTCAATTTCCATGAGGTTGGGTGTTTAGATTTTTGTCAAAGGGTGCAAGAGGTGAAGAGTTTTTCTCCTTTGACACACCTTTGCGCTTTGAGGTTTCGAGACAAGCATTTCCAATTGGCAGGCCTTGACTTCAATTTCTCCCCAAGATCCATCTCCAAGGCCACTAAAATCCCCTATATTGGTGAGAAATGGTTTAAACAAAGCCATTTGGACTCAGATGATTATAAGCCCTTCCTAAAGCCTGACCATAGAGAATCATGTCCTTCTATTTTCCCTTTCTCATATCTTTTAGCCAGCTACGCCCCTCTCATGAAGATTATCATGAAGTACTTCACTTGTGAGGGAAGATTCTCCCGAATTTATGCATATCACATTCGACTGCTCATGCATTTCACTAGGGCCAGATTGCTAAATATTCCTTTCTTATTACACAAGAGTATTGAGAAAATGACCTCCACTGTCCAGAAGAAGCCTCCTTCATAGCAAATAGCCTATCTCTTCCATCACTCTCTCATCAAAATCATCATCCTTCATCAGCTTGAAAATAGAAAGGTCTCTTGGGATGTTTTCATCACTCATCCGGATTTCTCCACTGTCCCTCCAGTCCATACATCCCCTACACCTCCTACTCATCATCCCTCACCTTATTCTAGCAGACCCATTCCTAAAAATCTCAAGTTTACTACAGAAAAAAAAAAGGACCATGAAGAAGGTGAAGAAAGTGACCAGCATGAGGAAGAAGGACATGAGTAGAAAGAAGAAAGTGTTGAAAAGCAGCATGACAGTGATGATGAACAGCAGCAAGGGGAGGAGGAGGAAAGTGATGAATAGAAGCATGACAGTGATGAGGGTGAACAACAACCTTATGATGACACACAGAAACATCACAGTGATGATGAACAACAGCAAGGGCAGCATGATAGTGATGAGAAAGAATAGTCAAAAGAGGACACACAACAACCTTATGAGACAAAGCATCAACATGAAGATGATGAACAAGGGCATGAAAATGATGAGCAAGGGCAGCCAAAAGATGATACACAACAGCCTCCTCAGGAACAACAGCCTCTTCAAGAAGAACAACAAACTCAAAAAGAAGAGAAGCAAGGCGACAAAGGTAAAGGGGCCATGCCCTCTTCTCCTAAAAAGGCCAAGCCCCGGACAAGAAAGAAGAGAGTGCCTAGGGTTATCACTCCAAATGTGACAAGGGCCCTCCGAAGTAAAGAAAAATTGCCAAAGAAGCCCATGATTGATTTTCCTAGGAGGAAGAGCACTAGAATAGCCACCCAAAGCAAAGGAAAGGGTAAGGAAGAAGGCAGTCATGAACAAGAGAGTGCATTCGACATCATCCCAATCCAAAGTGATGATAGTGATAATGGGGCCCGGATTCTAGAAAATCTCCTAATCCATAGAGAAGGCCAAATTGATGCTTTGAAGGATGATCTTCATAGAGCTAGGAATTTCAATCAATTTTTGCAAATCCAAAATAGGCAATTGAGTGTCCGTATAGCTGTTTATGAGACACGGGCGACCAAGTACAAGAAGGAGGCCTCCAAAGCCCAAGCAAGGTTGGAAGAAATCATAGGCAATTTTGATGAAAGTGAATGCGAAGATCAGCCTAGGCGAAAGAGGCCAAGAACCATGGGGCTTAAAAAGGCCCTTGAGAAGCAAAAAGAAGAAGAAAATGCCCTTCTCCAATCTACCCCTCTCACTGCATTGTTCGAACAGGAGATAGAGAAAAATAGGGAGGCATGGCTTGAGAGAGTTAATGACCACTTGGGGAATAAATTGGAGAAGGCGAACAGAGATTTAGACCCTCAAAGGAGAATGATGAAGCATTATAAAAATTTAAATCAGTTTGCCCGGCGCAAGTTGAAGGCTGCTCAAGAAAAGCTTAAGGAGGCTAAAGGGAAGCGCCCGGCATGGAAAGTGAGGAAAGACACATCAGGACTTCAGATTTTGGCCTCTGCTTCACAACATGTTGCTGAGAACCCTTGAGGGTCATGCTCACCAATTTTGGGCGATTTTCGACATATTTTGGTTTTTTGGCATTTTTGGGTTTTTGGCCAAAAATCATGGGCCTCGCCATTTCAGTTTGGAGGATCATCAAAGGAGGAGAATGGTATCATTGGATGCCATAATTTGAGGATCACATACTCAGCGATTTTCAGGACATTTGAAGATCATTTTCTCCCCCGAAATGGCGAAAAATGCTCGTTTTTTCTACACTCTGCCCGGTCTATCAGCAAACCTTATTTTCTGGTTTTTTACACATGGGCCTATTTTTGGAGGAATTATAGGCATAAAATTGGGAAAATTCTAGTTTTTCTAGAAATTAGACACTCAGAGCTTTCCAACGAGCTATCATGAGCTTCGTTTCAACATCGGGAAGGCTACCAAAAGTTGCTGGAAATTCAGGGGACCTTTTGCTGATGTATTTTTTGAGTATTTTTGTAAAAATTGAACCTTTAAAATCTGCTTTTTCCTCATGTGCGTTTAGCTATTTTTGCACATGAGAAGTTATGAAAAGTCAATTTATTTCCCTCTTTTAGCATTTTTTAGATATTTAATGAGATATTTTGTGCCTCATTTTAGTAAAGTTCTCATATTCAGATTATATATTTTTGAATAGGCTAATGATCGTAAACTCAACTAAGAGGTTTTCTCACTTGGAGCCTATTTATTTTGTTCAGCCTATTTATTCAAATGTTTAATAAAACAAGGCTGAACTTGAGAAGAGAAGCAATATATGGTCATATAAGCTTTGGAATAAATACTTGTCTTATGCTTTTGGATTGCCTCTTGGATGCTCTTGGATGAATGAAGAAGGATTGTTGTTGGATTCCATGACTGGTAGAATGGTATAGTGTCTCTCTCTCTTTGTTTTGTTTCCTAGTTTTCTATTCAGTAACTGTTTCTTGTTTGTTATAGAACAGAGAAAAATTTGACAGGCTGCCCTTGAGTGCACCCTGAAACTTCCCCTGCTTTCTTCACAGTTTCCATGTTTTCTTCATCCTTATTCACATTAAAGAATTCTTGATTGCCTTTTTTAATAACTTAAGGATATTGTTGTTTATTTCATTCATGGTTTTATGCATGCTAAGTATGATTTGCCAGATGGTCCCGCTTTTTCTCTCATGGCTAGCTACAGGCCTGTCCATGGAATTTCCTTCTTTGATTGATTAGCCTGTCAGGTTTGCTATGAACCGTTAGAGTTCTGCTCAATTCTGCTCCTTGTCTAAGACTATGTAATCTTGTTTTCAAAGTGCCCAATAACTTGAAGTAATCAGGTTTAGGCATCTGTTGATAGTGATTTGAGTTTTCTTTCTGTCTTAAGTGTATTTCCCCAAAGTCTGATAGACATTTCCCAAAGTTAGAGAGTTATATATCTCTATGCATGGCTTGAATGTTTATTTCTATGTATTGATTAGCTTAAAGTTACATTTCTCATGATTAATGGTTTTCCCTACCATGTTTATGTCAGCTATTAAACTAGTTATGCTTGGAATCATTTGTTATTCACAAACTTGATGTCCATCTTACTCCATTTTGCCTGCAGATCCTTTCTACCTCGAAGAATCGCCCTTCAATGTTCTTTGTATCACCATTCTGATCGCTACCTGAGTCTTTTCAAATCTCCTGATAGTCTACTTGATCTGACATCTTTTTACCTATCTTATATCTTTGATCAACTTTCTATCCCTCACAACCTAAAAACCAAAACTAAAAAACTACTTCATAACTAGCCTAAAATCGCATCACATACAATAAGTAAACACGTACGAATAAGCTATCTCCCTACAATATTAATAGAGAGACCCTCCAAGTCCGGTAAGGCTAGGTCCTTGACTCCAAATATTATTTATATTGAATTATTTGCCGCATAATTAATAATCCATTTTAATATTTTAAATATACTTATTTCAATTATTTGATATTGACAGATGATGAGTAGCTCATGAAGTCTTGCAAAGAGGATCTTGCAAGATAATTTGAGATGAATGACATGGGGCTCTTACACTATTTCCTAGGATTGAAAATATGGAAAATATGGGGAGATATTTGTATCTCAGGGCAAGTATGCCAACGAGATTCTCAAGAAGTTCCACATTGTTGGGTTTGTGTTATATTCTTTCCACGACTAGTCATGCACGGGGGGGTAACAGGGGGGGCGATAGCCCCCCTTGTACATTGCGCTGAATGCAACATACTGGGGGGTCACAAGGGGGGTGGTAGCCCTCCCTATCAGGGTCCGGGGCAGCGGCCCGTAAATTTTTTTTGGTCCTTATTTTTCGGTGGGCAGACCCGCCCATGGTTTTGTGCATGGGTTTGCACATGGTTTTGGGGCATGATGGTTTTCGGCCCCTGGTATTTTTTTGATCCAGTCAAGGGAACTACGGTTATGTTCTAATCTAGGGTTAATGGATTGGGGTTTATGTATGCTTCAGCATGTATATATATGTGTTGTAACACTAAAAGGAATATAATGAAAAATCAAGTTGGTCGTCCCGATTTGGGATCCAGGGGAAAGTCTTTGTGTTTATTTGTTTTATGTTTTATGCTTTCGCTATTGTTTATTTTCTATTTTAAATATTCGTTCGTAGATAATTTATGTACAGGGTTAAAACCTACATTTGGTATCAGAGAAATTTCAGCTTCAAGGAGATGCCTTTGCTACTGAGGGGTTTTTTGCTCAGGCCTGAGGGAGACCCTGTTCAGTGGGAGATCTACGGGATCAATTCTTGGGGTGAAAGAAGATGGCGAGTGGCGGTAAGATAGAGATCGAGAAATTTAATGGTCATAGTTTTGAGTTGTGGAAGCTCAAGATGGAGGATCTGCTAGTGGATAAAGATCAGTGGATCACGGTAGATCTGGGTACTAAACCAACGACAATGTCAGATGAAGAGTGGAAGAAACTGGATCAGAAGGAAAAGAGCACAATATGGTTGTGTGTCTCAAATTCATTATTGTTGAATGTATCTGGGGAAGCTACGATGAAGAACTTGTGGGACAAGCTAGGGACTTTGTACTAATCTAAGTCTCTGGTGAATAAATTGTTCCTGTGTAAAAAGCTGTATAACCTGAGGATGAAGGATGGAGACTCGGTGACATAGCATCTGAATGCCTTCAATACTGTGGTAAGTCAGTTGTCATCTGTTGATATTAAAATCTTAGATGAAGATAAGTGCATCAGTTTGTTGTGTTCTCTACCAGACTCATGGGACAGTTTGGTTATTGCAATAGGTAGCAATACAACTACCTTGAATTTTGATGACATTGTCTCAGCCTTGCTGTCGGAGGAAATGAGACGGAGAAATATGGAGGGTCAAAATGGAGATGCCTTATCTGTACGAGGAAGGTCCCAGAACAGAAACAAGAATAAGGTTTCGAGTGGGAGATCTAAATCTAGAGGGAGATCTAAATCTCCTGAAAAGTTTGTAAAGGTGTGCTGGAAATGCGGAAAGGAAGGACACTACAAAAAGGACTGCATATCTAAAGCTCCTGAGAAAGGAAAGGGATCTGATGATGCTCCTTCTGCAGAGGAAAAAACCACCTCGGATGAAGGTGGGGATGTGTATTTGGATTCTTCTTCAAATACACATGTAGATCATGATTCATGGTTGATTGACTCTGGTGCATCCTTTCACTTCACTCCCCATAGGGAGTGGTTCTGCGAGTATGAGAAATATGATGGTGGTGATGTCTTCTTAGGTGATGATAGGAAGGCCAAAATAGTCGGACGTGGAAAAGTCAAGATGAAGCTGCAAGGTGGAAGGATTAGAACACTTCTTGGTGTTTTGAACATTCCTGCATCGGCCAGAAATCTGATTTCTGTAAGCAAGATGGATGATGCAGGTGTAAAAACAGTGTTCGAGAAATATGCCTGTAAGATGGTTCGGGGAGCACTGGTATTAATGCAGGGAGTTCGGATTGGAACTCTGTACAAGGTTCAAGGCAACACTATTATTGATGGGTGCAAAAGTTCTGTGGTTCCCGAAAGTGGAGCGAAAATCCTAGCAGTCTCTGGAGAAAAGACCATGCTATGGCATTGTTGACACCTAATCCTATGGGATGGGTGTGCACATGTAATATTGTATATTATTTAATATTAGGAAATAAGGAAGGCCAAGAGTCATTGGGAGATAAATCCCAATAACCTCACCTCCATGTATAAATCCATATGCATTCTTCAGCTAATAGACATTCTGATTTGAGGAGTTACCTCCTAGTTTGACATGGTATCAGAGCCAGTCCCATTATTGGCATTTCTGCCTGTGGTGTAACTCCCTCTCCTTTGCTCAGTCAATTTTTATTAATAGTTTTTTTTGCTGCTCTTTATTGCTAGACTGAAATTCTGCATTTTTTTTTCTATTTATGCATTCTACAGTCTCTAACTTCTGTAGGTTCAGCTCTTACAATATCTGAGTGTTTTGCAGCCCCTGCAATTTCTGCAGTTCCTGCAACTCAGCACCTGCACACTGCCATTTCAGTTTTTTTTTAACGCCCTCACTCTCTCCCTACATTCTCTCACCTACCCAACGCCTCTCCACACTCCGCCCTCACTGCTATCTCCCCTACCTACTTGCTATCTCCCTAAACAACTCTCTCCCTACGTTCCTCACACTCCCCACGGCTTTCCATTTCCCTCGCCACTCCATTGTGATACATCACGATGCCTCCTGGTTTAACATGGTTCGATACAGCGTTCACCATCCTGGTTCGATACAGCGTTTACCATACATAATATTTCGCCCCCTGTGCATACACTACCATACATATTAAACACTGTATATAAGCACTCCTCCTTAACGCAGGTATCCTCCTCAGTGTTTACCATACTCCTTAACCCGCCTCCTTAATGCAGGTATACACGCAGGTATCGACTCATCTCTGGGGAATAAAGTCTGACAGCGCTTTTCTTATATGACTGTCATATGACGTGTTATCTCCATTTATTTTTTTCCAGCGCTCTGTCATATGTGATTGTGCTGTCAATACCGCTGGAATGTCATTTCGCCCTTTCAAATTTTAATACGCTGGAATGTCATTACGCCCTTTCAACAGAACGATGCCATATAATACATACCCCATCTCCCCGTCCTCGCTAACTGTCCCACGGGCTTCCACAATGTGTAATAACATTCACGATGTTTATGACTTATGGTGATACCGCCCTTTCATTGATACATTTTTACGCTGTCACACTATTACCGCCCTCCCATTACCACACTCCATTACCGCTCCCTCCCATATTCAATATTGCTCTCCAATACGCCACCCATATCTGTATTACCGCGCTCATAATACCACTGTGGTGTCATATACGCCAGTGTCATAATACCAGTGCCGTCTTTTACTACCACCTTTTGTTTAATACGCCATTCCATCGTTTAAAATCCAACGCTGTCACTATATAGATACGTGGCCTGTCATATGTTATTATGCTGGAATGTCATTGCGTTTAAAAATACCGCCCTTACATTGTGTATGATACAACATTGCGTCCATATACACTGCGTCCTCAGATATACACCGCTGTCATTAATACATTGCATCCATTGTTAATACGTTGTTTGAGCAGGTGATAGCAAAACGCTGTCCATTATTTAATGCGCTATCCACATATGTAATACTGCCCATACGCTGGTTTAATATCATTGTTTCCCATATTCATAGTAATACGCTGAGTTTGTTATTATAATACCGCTCCATTCATATACCGCTCCATTTCTAATACTATTTACCACTCCACTTTATATTATAACCCCCCCCCCACCACCATTTCATAATACCGCCCTCCCACTCCATTTTCAATTCCATTCATTCATAATACCGCCCTCCCATACCACTTCCCATTTTCACAATACCTCCCTCCCATAAACATTTCATATCACCCTACCATTTCATAAAATTGCTTCCCATACAAATTTTTTTTCTCCAAACAAAACAAAAAATACACATATTTTTTGGTGCAGAATTCAGTTTTTAGCAAGAGCTTTTGTGTCCTTTTAAATTTAGTCTTTTAGCAAAAAGTGTTTCTGTCCTTTTAAATTCAGTATATTTGCAGCAAAGAGTTTTTTCAGTATATTTTCCAGCAAAGAGTATTTTTGTTTTCTCTCCTTCAAAAGAGATTCTCCAGCAAAGTTTTTTTCTCTCCTCCTTCAAAAGAAGATGACAGTCCCTTCATCTTCTAAAGAGGCTGCATATTTGGCACAGAGAGAAAAGAGACATGCTTCAGATTCATCCAGAGGAAGAGATGGCAGAAGACGAAGAAGAAACTTCAGAGAAAAGGGGGGCAGACAATCTAAAACTCAACAGCAAAGAAATCAAGACAAAGGTAAAACTAATGACAAAGACAAGGGTAAAGCACCTGAATCAGCTCATTCTATTCTAACACATTGTAACAATGGAGTAGCTGAAAACCTATTTGATGTTTCATTTACTTCATGGAGAGATGATTGGTTGCTAGATTCAGGAGCAACATGTCACATGACATTTAGAAAATATTTTTTTGAAGAATTCACTGACAAAGTTGATGGAGCAGTATATTTCGGAGATAAATCCAAACTCAAGCCATCAGGGCTTGGCACAGTCAGGCTTAAGTTGCCTGGTCTTCCAGATCATATCCTACCTGAGGTTCTATACCTCAATGAGTTGAGGAGAAACTTGCTTTCCCTTATCCAAATCCATGAGCAAGGACACTCCATTCACTTGTTTGATGGCAAGGCAGAGGTCAGATCAGCATCAGATCACTCACTTGTCATGGAGGGAATAGAAGAAGGGAGACTCTTGAAGTTGAAAGGTTCATCTGCTCATGCTCAAAACTTTGCATTCAGTTCACATCATGATGAAGGTACATTTCCATCAAGTCTTTTATGGCATGCTAGATTTGGACACTTAAACTATGACAGCCTTCGTTTGTTGAAGAAAAATGGTGTTTATGGACTGCCTACAATTCCTAGAAAACCTAAGGAATGTGATGCTTGTATTCTAGGAAAGCATAGCAAACAACGATTTCATGATTCACACTCAAGAGCACATAGGAAACTTGAACTTGTTCATTCAGATTTATGTGGCCCTATGCCTATTGCTTCTGCAAATGGAAACAAATACATGATGACATTTATTGATGACTACACTAGAATGTGTTGGATTTACTTACTGAAGAATAAGTCTAATGCTTTTCAAACTTTCAAGAATTTTCATGCATGGATTGAAAATGATGCACAAACACATATTGGCTCTCTACATACTGATAATGGAAAAGAATACACTTCAAACGAATTTGAAAATTATCTTCATCAACATGGAATCAAACATCAAACAACTGTGCCATATAATCCCCAACAGAACGGTGTAGCTGAAAGAATGAACAAAACTATTTTAAATATGGTTCGCTCCATGTTATTTTTCAAGAATGTAAAATTGGTGTTTTGGGCTGATGTAGTTCTATGTGCTGTTTACATAAAGAATAGGTGTCCTTCAAGTTCAATTAGAAACAAAACTCCTTTTGAAATGTGGCATGGCCACATTCCTTCGGTAAATCATTTCAAGGTCTTTGGGTCCACCTGTTATGCCTTGATACCCAAGGGTCAAAGGAACAAACTTGGTGCTAGAAGCAGAAAATGTATCTTCTTGGGGTACTCCAATACCTCCAAAGGATATCGTCTTTATGATGAAGCAAATAAGAAGTTTGTGATAGCAAGAGATGTCATATTTCTTGAATCTTCCAAGAGCGACAAGGTTGTTGAGCGATAACTTGATCGCCTGGACAGATTCACACATGCAAAGTCTTTCCAAGAATTTGATAATGTGATTCCACACCTTGAAGGGGGGATTCCGATATTGAATCAAACTGTGGAATCATTTCCTGAACCACACTCTCCCCCGCATGAAGAAACAACCACGGATGACACATTGGATGATGTGATTGACAGAATTGGGAGATTGAATCTGAATCAATCCCAACTCAGTCAAGTGACCAGCCTGGGCCATCTCAGAAAGGTCCCCCCAAATGGCTGACAAAGACACTGGAGGATGTTCATCCTGATGAGGTTGGAAAAACAGGAACAAGAAGTTCCACTCAAGAAATCGAAGGTGATGTAGATAATTCTGATTCCCCCGTTGATATGGATATTGCTTATAACTGTGAATTGAGTTTGTCTACAGATCATGAACCAACTTCCTTCAAAGAAGCCGCTTCTCATGATGAATGGAAAGAAGCGATGCAGAAGGAGTATGATGCCTTGATAAAGAATGGCACTTGGAAGCTGGTTGATCCGCCTTTGGGAACAAAACCAATTGGCCGTAAGTGGGTCTACAAGAACAAGTACAAAGCAGACGGCTCACTTGACAAGCACAAGGCTAGGCTTGTGGCAAAAGGATTCGCACAAAAAGAAGGAGTCGATTATGAAGAAACTTTTGCTCCCACAGCAAAATGGACCACCATCCGGACTCTCTTTGCCTTAGCAGCTCAGAATGGATGGAAAGTCCATCATATGGATGTAAAAACAACCTTCTTGAATGGAGATCTAAAGGAGAAAGTTTATATGTCCCAGCCAGAAGGATTTGTGATAAAGGGTCAAGAACACAAAGTTTGCAAGCTTATAAAATCCTTGTATGGCCTCAAGCAAGCACCACGAGCCTGGTATGAGAAATCGACCGAGCATCTTCTGAAACTTGACTTCAAACATTTTGATCTTGATGATGCAACTTTGTTTGTTAAGAAAGTTGGAAAAACAGTTGTATATCTTGTGGTATATGTAGATGATCTTTTGATAACAGGGAACAATGAGAGATATATTGCATCCATGAAGAAAGAATTGAAGAAAGGTTTTGAAATCACTGATTTGGGTCATGTTCATTACTATCTGGGTATTGAAGTAATTCAACATCCTAAATTTATATTTCTTTCTCAAAAGAAGTACATTGGAGATCTCTTGAACAAGTTTGGCATGAATGAATGTAATCCCTTAACCACTCCAATGGAACAAAACTTGAAGCTCACATCTATTGATGGGAAGGAATTTGAGGATGCAACTAAGTATAGACAGCTTGTAGGAAGTCTTATCTACCTGACCACCACCATACCTGACATTTCATTTGCTGTTGGAATCCTCTCAAGGTTCATGCAAAAACCTTGTGAAGGACATTGGTCTACTGCAAAAAGAGTGCTAAGGTACTTGAAGGGGACTCAAGACTTTGGACTCAAATATACACAGGTAGGCGACTTCAACTTGATCGGATACTCTGATTCAGACTTTGATGGCGACAAAGAAATAGGGGTGTCTACTACAGGTTACACCATGAGTCTTGGATCAAGAGCTGTCTCATGGAGATCACGCAAACAGTCAGTTCCAGCAGATTCCACGACCGAGGCAGAATATGTGGCAGCAGTTGAAGCAAAAAAAGAAGTTGTGTGGATCCGGAAGATCCTGGAAGATTTGCAGATGAAGCAAATGTATTCCACTCCACTCATGTTCGACAACACTTCTGTAATAAATTTTTCCAAGAACCCAAAGTTCCATGATCGAACAAAGCACATCAATACAAAGTACCATCTAATTCGACATCATGTTCAGGCCAAAACCATCCATCTACATCATTTTTCCACAAATGAGCAAACTGCTGACATCTTCACCAAAGCAATTGGAAGAGAAAAGTTTGAAAAGTTCAGATCGATGCTTGGACTCACCAACATCCCTTCGGATTAAAGGGGGGGATGTTGACACCTAATCCTATGGGATGGGTGTGCACATTTAATATTGTATATTATTTAATATTAGGAAATAAGGAAGGCCAAGAGTCATTGGGAGATGAATCCCAATAGCCTCACCTCCATGTATAAATCCATATGCATTCTTCAGCTAATAGACATTCTGATTTGAGGAGTTACCTCCTGGTTTGACAGGCATCAAAGGCTTGGACATATTGGAGAGAAGGGCCTTTGGATACTGCATGGAAATGGTATGGTAGAAGGTATGTATAATAGCTCTTTGGATTTCTATTTTTGTGAACATTGTGTATATGGGAAGCATAATCAGGTGAGTTTTCCTTCTGGTGCTAAGAGGGAAAACAAGATATTAGAGCTTGTGCAAAATGATGTGTTTGGACCTGTGTCGGTTCTATCACTAGGTGAGTCTGTGTACTATGTTTCATTCATAGATGAATTCTCAAGGAATACATGGATATATTTCTTGAGGAAGAAATCTGAAGTCTTTGACAGATTTAAAGAATTTAAGGCTTTGGTGGAAAACCAAATAGAGAAGAAGATAAAGGTGCTGAGGACAGATAATGATGGGGAGTTCTGCAAGAAGGAATTTGAAGAGTTCTGTAAGAAGTGTGGTATAGCATGGCAGAAGACTACTCCATACACACCTCAGCAAAACGGAGTTGCAGAAAGAATGAAAAGAATGCTGATGGAAAAGGTAAGAATCATGCTTAGTGGTACTGGGTTAGGACAAGAATTCTAGGCAGAGGCGGTGGAGACTGCATGTTACTTAATTAACAGATCACATTCATCAGTGTTGGAGGATAAGACTCCACATGAGGTATGGACTGGTAAGAAACCCTCTCTTTCACATTTGAGGGTATTTGGATGTGATGCATATGTACATGTTCCAAAGGAGAAAAGGAGCAAGTTGGATAATAAATCTGAAAGGTGCATCTTTATTGAGTATAAGGATGGTTTAAAGGGTTACAAGCTTTGGATCCTGGAAACAAGGAAGATTGTGTACAGCCGAGAGGTGGTATTTAAAGAGGTGAAAGATATTGTTAAACATGAAGTCCTACCAAAGGAACCAAAGAAGATAGAGTTTGAGCTAAAGGAGGATGAATCAGACTCTACAACAGAAGAATACTCAGAAGAGGAAGAGCCACAAACTCCAGCTGTGAGAAGATCAGTTCGGGAAAGGAGACAACCAGAAAGGTATAGTCCATCTACTTTCTGTTCAAATTTTGCTTTAAGTATAACTGATGATGATCCCAGAACGGTTAGGGAGGTAGTAGATTCAGAGGATGGAAAACTCTGGAATGAGTCCATGGTTGATGAAATGGCATCCTTGCATACAAATGAGGCATGGGATTTGGTGGAGTTTCTGGCTATAAGAAAGCCCATCAAGAGAAAATGGGTGTTTAAGAAGAAGATGAATGTAGAAGGCAAGGTGGAGAAATACAAAGCTCGGTTGGTAGCAAAAGGTTATTCCCAGGTGCCAGGAATTTATATTGGTGATATTTTTTCTCCTGTTGCCAAAGTTACTTCTATTAGCTTACTTTTATCTGTTGCTACTGCATTTGATTTTGAGGTAGAACAGATGGATGTGAAGACAACATGACAACATTTCTTCACATGGATCTAGAAGAGGAGATCTACATGAAAAAACCTGAAGGCTTTATGGTGAAGGGGAAGAAATAACTGGTATGCAGGTTAAAGAAGTCTCTGTATGGGTTAAAACAGTCACCAAGGATGTGGTATCAGAAATTTGATACCTATATACGGGGACTTGGATTCACCAGAAGAAAGGAGGATCACTATGTTTATTTTAAATTAATTGGTGACCATGTTATTTATTTGGTCTTGTATGTGAATGATATATTGTGGAAATTATCCAATATTTGAAGACCCAACTTTTCTCCAAATTTGACATGAAGGATATTGGTTCTGCAAACTATATTTTGGGCATAGAAATTAAGAGAGATCAAGCAAAGAGGAAGATGTGGTTAAACCAGAGGAAGTATGTTGAGACTATTTTGCAGAGGTCCAATATGCAGGATAGTAAACCGGTGAATGTTCTGATTCCTATAGGTACAAAGCTGTCTGCTGAACAATGTTCGAAGACACAAGAAGAAGAGGAGGATATGTCCCGAGTTCCATACGCAAGTGCAGTGGGTAGCCTGATGTATGCAATGGTCTGTAATAGACCAGACATTGCACATGCAGTGGGAGTATTGAGAAGATTTATGTCAAACCCAGGGAAGGAGCATTGGACAGTAATGAAGCAGGTTTTCATATATTTGTGTGGCACTAGTGATTATGGCTTGTGCTACCAGGGAAGACCAGGATTGGAAAGAGTGTTGGACATTCGTGGTTTTTTTGATGCAGACTGGGCTGGAGATCTGGACCAAAGAAGATCTACAAGTGGGTATGTGTTTAGCCTATTTGGAGGTGTAATCAGTTGTATGAGTAAAAGACAGTCTGTAGTGGCTCTTTCAACTACAGAGGCAGAATACATGGCAGCCACTCATGCAAGCAAGGAAGCAGTTTGGTTGTAGATATTGCGTTCAAGTATGGGGTTGGTGCAGCTAGCTATAAGGATAGACTATGATAGCCAAAGTGAAATTTTCTTGGCTAAGAACCATGCTTATCATTCAAAGACAAAGCACATTGATGTTCAATATCACTTTGTGAGATATATGGTTGAGGCTAAAAGGGTGTTGCTGGTAAAGGTGGACACTTTGAAGAATGTTGCAGATGCATTGACAAAGTCTGTGAGCACTCAAAATTTCTTTTGGTATAGAGAAACAATGGGTGTTGCAAAGTTGGGCTAATGACTCAGCTCTCCTGTGGCCCCTTGCGGAAAGAAAAAAACAAGTGGGAGAATGTTGGGTTTGTGTTATATTCTTTCCATGACTGGTCACGCGTGGGGGGTAATAGGGGGGAAAATAGCCCCCCCTGTACGTTGCGCTAGGCACAACGTACGGGGGGGTCACAGGGGGTCCGAGGCAATGCCCCAGAATTTTTTTTTGGTCCTTATTTTCGAGTGGGTGGACCCACCCATGGTTTTGTGCATGGGTTTGCACATGGTTTTGGGGCATGATGGTTTTCGGCCCCTGGTATTTTGTAGATCCGGTCAAGGAAACTATGGTTATGTTCTAATCCAGGGTTAATGGATTGGGTTTTATGTATGCTTCGGCATGTATATATATGTGTTGTAACACTAAAAGGAATATAATGAAAAATCAAGCTGGTCGTCCCGATTTGGGATCTAGGGGAAAATCTCTGTGTTTATCTGTTTTATGTTTTATGCTCTTGCTATTGTTTATTTTCTATTCTAAAGATTCATTCGTAGATGATTTTTGTACAGGGTTAAAACCTACACACATGGAGGGAAGAAAACCCATGGATACTCCTCTAACAGGAAACTGGAGGAAGGAGGATGCTACTTCAGGCGAAGTAGTATATGATACTAGAAATAGGAAAATTCTGGGTTAACTCATGTATTTGGTGAAAACATTACCAAACATATGTTATGCAGTTAACCAACTTAGTCAAGCTACGGTTAATCCTACCAAGCTCTTTTCGAAGGCGGGCAAGCATGTGTTGAGATACCTTAGAGGCACTATAGAGTTTAGGCTATGGTACAAACAGATAGAGGGAGTGAAGCTTCGAGGCTTCACAAATGCATATTAGGAAGGGAGTCCATCTGACAGGAAGAGAACATCAGGGGATGTCTTTAACATTATATCAGTAGCAGTTTCCTGGTACATCAGGAGACATAGATAAATTTCACTCAGTCCAGCAAAGGCAAAGTACATGGCGGTTAGTCACACAACATGTGAGGCCATCTCGATGAGGAAGATACTTGTTGGTTTTTTTGGCCGACAGATGGATCTGACATTGATATATTGTGATAACCATAGTTGCATCAAACTCTCGGTTAATCCAATTTTTCATGACATGTCCAAGAATATTGATATACAGTATCACCATCTCAGAGATTGTTTGCAGAGGTGGATTATGTCATTATATTACATTTCCATGGAGGAGCAGGATGTAAAAATCTTGAAGAAGGCACTTTCAAGAGGAAAAATTGAGTCAACAGAGGTAGGACTAGGGTAGTAGACAATCTCGTTCTTCTTGAGAGGGAGTGTTGGAATTGGCAACAAGAAAGGCTTCTAATTTAATTTTCCCTTAAGTAAATTAGAAGGAAATTGTGATTCCACATCACATGACAGCTTGTACGAGTTAAGTGAGTCCGGAAGACTTAGTTAGCTTAGTCAATTTGAGTTGGGGGTCAAACTGGAAGCATGTAGAGTTCACTTTAAGTTGTAGAGGTTCTAGTTACGGTTTATTTAGAGTTGTAATTATTTAACTCAATTATTTGAGTTAAAATGATTTTAACTAGTTCTAACTAATGGATGAACTAGTGAGAGTTATGATGAGTTAAATCTGATTTCATTCACATGCAGTGATCAATCAGATAATTGATAATTTTCTATAAATAATTGTTGCATGCCAGTTCTAAGAGTGACCTAGTTGAGATTGGAGTTAAAGGGAAAAGAACTATCAGTTGTATAATTAGAAAATTGTACAGGTCATGCATGAGGTCAACATGATGCCTTAGATGAATTGTGCAATAAATTACTCGGAATTTCCTAATTAATAGGGGCTCAATTCCCTCAGGAATGTGTAAGCAAGGCTAAGAAACCCAGAGGCAGAAAATTGTACCATTCTTGTTAGGATTAGAGTGAAACAATTAGAGATAGTGAAGATATTTCTCAGGAAGGGAAAATAACATTGTATTGTTTCATATTATTGACTTTATGCAATATACAGATAGTGAGGTTTTTAGCTGAGGATTTCCCCATATACATATTTGTGTTGTGCGATTGAAATTCTTTCTCTTTCTTGTTCATGTGATTGTGCGATCGTAATTGGTTTCCACAATTCGTAGATTATATTCAATATTTTATTTTAGCATATTATAAGATTAGTTGAAACTATGTGGATTTTCTACACTTGATGTCTCCAAAAAAGATAAAATCTCATAAAAAAAATTGGTGCATCTATAACATAAAAATGCAGTGGTGCTTTACTTTAAATAAAAGCATCTTGGTGCCATATTTTACCATAATTGGTGCCTTTTCAGAAAATGACAACATTAGGGTTTTTAGGTCTTCAAGCACATATATTTTTTTAATTAATGCCCTGGTGTATTGTAACTCTTAACACACTAGCTCTTTCATATAAATAACACCCCCCCATTCTAAAAAATATTATTTCCATTCTCTGTGCACTATTAAAATTAACAACACCAGTACCTTTATATAAAAATGCACTAGTTCGTTTATACAAACAAGACATGTCAGTGTTGTGTGTTTAAGAAAAATCATCGGCATTGAAATTATTTTTTGTGTGTTCGGTATCAAAGAATGATTGAGGATTTTTTATATGAGCACTGATGTGGTATACATTTCAAGCTCTGGTTCTCTTTGAGTTGAACACACTGGGGATTTTTTTATTGTAAGCACCGGGGTGGGATACATTTCAGGTGGCGGTGATCTTCGAATTAAATGCATCAGTGTTTTTAATTATGTATGAAGCCCGATGTGTTTCTAGAAGTTGCTTATTCCATAAAGTGCATTGGAAAAAAAAAGATCCCCTAAAACCTCCGACCACCCACATTTTTTTAGTTGTGTTGAAGTTTTGTTATAATATTCGCTAAAACATCCATTCCCGTAAACGAATGTTTTAGTGGATTTTTTTTTTTTTGAAATTTTTTTCCAATTTTATAACACTAAAAATGTTTGTGATAACCTCAACTAGAAGGTATTTTCCTTGTAGTTTTGAATCAAGGAAATCATGTTGAAGAGTTGGATTATAATGTTCATAAAATTTTTTTATATCATCTTGGAACGTTATGTGTTCCATAGGGTGAAAGAATCAATTTCATAAGGAAATCCCACACTTCTCTTATTGTTGGTCACTTTGGTGTAGGAAAAACAGTTGCTTGATTAGAGAGGTATTGTTATTGGCCTCACATGAATGCCATTGTCTAAAGATATGTAAACAGATGTTCCGTATGTGTGCTACTAGCAAGCCAATCAATAGGAAATGGGGTTTGTACACTCCACTTCATATCCCTTCTCGTCCTTGGGAAATTATTTCTATGGATTTTTTTGGGGGACTATTAATGTCTAGGAAAGGTCATGATTATTTATATGTTGTGGTGGATCATTTCACCAAAATGTGTGTGTTTATTCCATGTAAGAAATAGGTTATAGCTGAATAGACCGTAAAGATGTTCTTACAAAATGTATGGGTTCATTTTGGGTTACCTACTTCAATTATTTTTTATCAAGATTCTCAATTTATTGGGAAGTTTTGGTCAAGTTCATGGGAATTCATAGACACAAAGTTGAAGAAGAGCACAACATTTCATCCACAAATTGATGACCATATAGAAGTAATGAACAAAATAGTAGTGCATCTCCCTCGAGGATATTGTGGTAAGCATCCTAAAATTTGAGATGAGAATTTTCATTACATCCAACATTCCTACAATTGTGCCAAGCATTCATCTACACAAGTATTTCCATTTGAAGCTTGTTTATGTTATTTTCCAAAGTCTCCTTTGGATTTCATCTTTGGTAAAGATATTGTAATAGATGGACATAGTGATGTGGAAAAAACCAAGAATTTTATTGAACAAATTCATCTAGTGCATCAAAGGGTACAAGAACAATTGGAGAAAATCCAAGCCAAATGCAAAGCAAGATAGGATAAGCATCAGGTTGATCATGATTTCCAAGTGGGAGATCAAGTTTGATTGTACATCAGCAAGGAAAGACTAAAAGGTGAAGGTAAAAAGCTCAAGCCAATCATATATGGTCCTTTCAAAATCTTGGAGAATATTAGTAACAATGCTTTCTGATTAGATTTTCCACCTTACATGCAAATTTGTTCTATTGTGATTGTGGAAAACTTGAGATTGTATGAGCCTCCTATGATAGTTGATCAAGAAGATAATGTTCAGATTCCATCTATAGAATATTTTTCTCCTAAATATTTAAATGAGTTGTAGAAAGACTCAATTATTGATAGGAGGACAAGGACTTGATGCTGAGCCAATGTGGAGTATATTTGAGTGGGGCCTAAGGGTACAAATCCAAGTAAAGTAACGTGGATATATATCGAAAAAGTGAGGGAGTTGTACCCTCACTTATGTGTTGAGTAAAAACAACCTTTTTGTGGTCCAAAATATTCTAGTGGGGAGGAATGATCCAAGGGATAAAAAATATTCTCAAAAATTAAAGTGATAAAAAAAAATCCCAAAACTAGCGCAAAATCGTATGTCTTGTCGTTATAATTCCAACGACACTTGAATCACCTCAATCATACACTATATGAGGAAGTTATCGTGCTCTGAATTTTTTTGGAAAAAAACTAGAAAGTCAACTTGAAGGGTTGAATGGGTAGTGTATGGATGACACATGGAAGTCTATATAATGATGTCATGCTGACATCATCCAATGATTGGGATGTACAAATTACATGTTGGACCAATTATGTGAGGGCACGTGGCCAACGGTGATTGGTGGTATGGTGGATGTGGTGGACCAATCATAGGTCACCATGTGGGCCAACTAGAGGGAGCCATATGGACCTATGAGAGGCCACCAAGTGTCCCTGATTTTGAAAACCAATTTTGTTTTATATAGACTGACAAACCTCGAGTGGAGTCAAACTACAGACCTTCAATTTACCAACAGACTGCTCTATTGTTACGCCACATATGGTTCTTATTATATAATGGTGGTGTGGTTAAATTTAAAGAAGAGTGGTTTTTCCATTGGGGGATGGGCTCTGGCTGGTGGGAATGCCTGACCTCCATAGGTTTCGTTATAGTCATGTGAAAAAAGGTGAAGTTTGGGAAGGGTGGGGCATGTGGCACCCAGCTCACGCCCCGACCCACAGTTTTTTTTGTTTTGGAGACCATAGACAAAGGTTATGGTGGGGCATAGGAGAAAGGCACAAAGGTAGCACTTACCCACAATATTATCAACTACCACGAGACTGGGAGCGGGGCTAGGGAGGCATGTGGCCTATGGCTCGTACCCGTTGGCCACGTATGTTATTAGATGACTCACAAGAGGGGAAAACTTTTTGGTAGATGGACTCGACCCATAAAAAAATTATTTAATGTTTAAACAAAACACAAAAAATGCACTGATAATAGTGGATCGAACCCAAGACCTTTAGGTTTCAATTTTACCACCCCATCAATGTGCCACATAGAGGGTATTTTGCCAAATTTTGTAGAGCATTTTGTAGGCAGATTAAAGGAGGCTTATCTTGGCCATTTTTCAACCTTTTTGAGCCCAAGGAGTTCATGCACAGGGGTGTTTGGGAATTTTGGAAGCAATGGTAGAGTTATTTTTTCAAGTTGAGAATTCTATGTTGATGTATTTGAACATTTTATCATATGATATAAAGGGCCACCATTGGAAACTCTATCCAGAGACATAACCCAGGAGGGGTGAACTCTGTCATTAATTTGTTGTGTTTTGATGTTGCTTATTGTCCATTTTAACTATTAAAATTTTGAAAAATTTACTTTAGTTTGTGTGCTTTTGTAATCAAAATCCATTTCCTAAAAGACATAAACTAGCTTGCAAAAAATTTCATGAACCTTCATTTTTAATTTCAAACAAGTAAGGAAGTAAATCTTGCCACATATTCATCCATATTTAATTGACCTAGTATGAGTTCATGAAACTCCTTAGCTTTTTCATCATAGAAATCCTCAGTTAGGTATTTATTTTTAAATATTTTTTGAAACTCTCCCATGCTATCTCTTGTTCATTGATTCCATGCACAACCCTTACTTTCTCCCACCACAAAGTGGCTTTTCCTTAGAGCTGGTAGATTGCTAAACGATCTTTCATATTATCATCATAATCATAAACCTACAAATATTTATTCATATTTATCAGCCAAGCTTTAGATGTCTCCTCTGATCCACCATAAAATGTTGGAGGCTTAATTTTCCTAAATTATCCTTGTAATTTTTCCTTTTTTCTTTTGTCTTTTCTTTTTCCGGAAGTGTTTCTAGATTCCTCCTCCTTCTTGTCTCAATCCCCTTCTGACTCTTCTGTGTGAATTATTTTAGGTATATTTCCCTCTCTCCTATTTGATTCAAATATGTTTTCATTATCATGAGTGGGATCCAAATTTCTATGATTTTGTCTGTTAGTTAGAATTTTAATTATTCGTTCTTGTTCCCGCACCAATCACTTGTTATCAACTCTTAAATTGGTCATTTCTTCTCTGAGCTACTGTATTGTTTCTAGAAACATTGCAGTTGTGGTCTAAGGTTATTTTCCCAACTGGAACCACATATCTAGATTGGGTCCTGGAAATGGTATTGAACCAGACCCTATAGGTGGTATTACCAGTGGTGTAGTTATTGCTCCACTTCCTCTTCTCATCATAATAGCACAATATTTCTGAATTCTAATAATTGCTTCTATTGATGTTGATATTATTTTATTTTTTCCAATATATCATTAGGAAATTATAGTTTAGATATTCAACCATACAATAACAATAGAAAAATAAATATCACAATGAAAAATGAGAACACAATATTTGCCATGGGAAAACCCACTAAGGGGAAAACGACACAACCTTTTCATTATAGAAATTATTTTGTTCAACAAGAGACACACCTAGACCTTCTAGTCCTCAACTAAGTCAAATTGACATCCAAAAAATCTATGGTGAAACCCTATAATTCAATCCTTCCAATCTAATCCCACGCTTCTCTCTACTGATATGCCCGAGAATCTAAACCTTCATGCAACTACCAAAATCCAAAAATTTCAACCCCTTTCAATTGCCCAGAAATTTCAGCCCACGTGCTACCTAGAAAAAGTGCAACTTGGGGGGGGAGAGAGAGAGAGAGAGTCCTTCCACACGTGTGAATTAGAGAAGAGAGAAAAATATGAATTATTTCCTTTTTTCCCTCCTTGTCCTTATCGTCCTTTGCTAGGATGCCCATAAATTGTCTTGCTTGAGAGAGTGCAAATTGGTGCCTTGATGAGGAGGTCAATTTGTCTTTATATATAGAATTGACTGGGTCGAATGGGTTTGACTTGGAGGGAGGCTGAATTTACAATTTTCGAGCCAAATATTTAAAATTTAAAAATTCATATTTTCATCTTTTAAAAGTCCAAATGGGACTTGAATCAAAATGTATTTTTCTTTTGAGCTTAGAATTTCAATATACTTTATGATAATCAATATAAATACATCAAGGACCAAATATATGTTATGAAGACTAGCCATAGTTACAAAATTTAACAAGCATGTGACCCCTAGAATGTTGGTGGCAACTAAAATGGAAGCTCAAGCAAGGGGTTGTGACTGGAGAAGGCTTGTCCTTAACCTGAAGCATTTGCAAGCCTAACGAACTGACCATTACCCAGTAATTCGTTTTATGCTCAACCTATGCAGGTCCTTCAACTCTTTGAATTTGATATATTTTCTATGGTGGTTGTTGGTTCATATTCTTTAGAGTGCCTTGGTTGTGTGCATGGGTGTTGGTGTTTTTGGTTTCTTATGATTGTCGTACCCTACCTAGAGTCCCTCTATCTCCATTAACCCATTGTCTCATCTCGCTAGAGTCTACTCCAAACCTCCCTTGAAGCAAAGTCTTTATTGGGAAACCTTGTTACGTTACTCTACATTTTGTTTTACAATCTTCTCGATTTGTTTATATTCTGGGGGTCATCCTCACTTTGGCTTATTATGACTCAACATACCCTGGCCAACCATTGGATGTGTTGTTGCCGAGAGTTTAGTCACAGAGGCCCTCAAGGCCGACCACAAGCTCAATCACATGGACAAAATGAAACAACTATATTCCACTCCTCCACTCGCCTGTAAATCCAAGATGAATTCCACCAACTAGAAGCCTTGACCACAAATGGCTGGTAAGATCTTTATAATTTTGAAACCAATTTGAAGTCGTTAATATAGTCGCTGACCCTCAACGTACTAGGGGAAGAAAAATCAAAGATCTTAATTATATTATCCTCTACTAGCAAATGGATGGCCCTAGGAAAAGTCTCCAAGGAAAAATACAAGGACCACAATGACACCATCTCCTTTCTGAATGAAATTAAATGAGTTCAACATCACCAGCACTCTTGTCTTGTTAGTTTCGATGCTCGACTAGCTCACATAGAAGGCCATCTCCAATGTGGCTTGAAACCTCCAACCCCAGCAAGTATTAGTTCCTAGGATCTAGCCCCACTCACTTCATTAGATACTTGATGTCTCAGTCAACCTTTTGTCTTATGTCTTTTACTTTCAATAATTAAACATATTTTACTAGTTATGAATTTAACAATAATAGTTGTTTACATTTTGGTAGACCTATACTATTGTCCATTATTTGCAATACTAGTTATCTTGTGGCAGACTATGACAAGACTCAGTTCAAACAATGACATATAGCTTTGTATGAAGTAATTTTGAAGCAATAGAAAATATTTTATTATGGACAATGCCTTTCATAAATAAAATATTTCAATGCCCATATTAAATAAAGTATTTGAATGCCAACTATGTATATATTATATAAAGAAATTGAAAAAAAAAATTATGATTAAAAACATTTTAAAATATTTCAAGGAGTATTACTATGTTACATTTTGGCCTTTTTTCATGTGTGTGTGTGTGTGTACAATTCAAGTGTCTTAAGATAATTCCATTAAAAAATGCAATTTAAGCAATGAATATATATATATATATATATATATATATATATATATATATATATATATATAGAGAGAGAGAGAGAGAGAGAGAGAGAGAGAGAGAGAGAGAGAGAGAGAGCATTTTTAACGTCCACGAGGCTAAAAATAGCCTATGGGACAGATTGCTTCTCCATCTGGCTCTTGTATTCGGCCCTTTTCCTGTGGAGTTTTACAATAAACGCTCCTAGCTTCTCGACAAACTCTTCGCTGAATAGATTATCACAAGAGCTAGCCGCCATAATACTTGCATAAATTTACATGTTGTCTTTGAAGGCCTCACATTCTAAAATGAAATGTTTTTTTGTTTCCACTTTTCCAAAAGAGCAAAAAATACATACTCTTTCCTCCCACATTTCTTTTGGCCTTTTACAACGCTCCGTTTCACAATGGATTTGATGAGAATTAGTCCTTAATTGATCAATAAGAATTTTAGATCTCCAATAAATATTCGCCCCTATGCACACTTTTTATTGATGATTATGAGTGGGGTTAAACTCTTCAATGTAGTACTTCTTCTTTCTCCCTAGCTCTTTCTCCCAAGTACGTTTGTGGAACTTATCCATAACAATTTTTTTTATCTCTTTACTGTTTGTAGGACACGCGCTCAAGAAAATACCCCATTTACTCAACCATTTTTTATTTTGCCACATCCAAGTCCTCTTTCTTTTGCACAATATGTCATTAAACACAACCTTAGGCCATCTAACCTCTTCCATTTGCTCAATTTTTTTCAAATATGTTATGACTTGCACCATAGCAATTGCTTCAATAGGAGCAACTCATGTTTCACTTAACAAGATAGCATAAGGAACTGCACTTTTAATTTTGAATTTGTTTGTAATCAAATGCTTCTGAATTTTCTCAATTTGTTTCCACTGCATCTCGGTTGTGTTGCTGGTTCACAGTTCACAACTGTAGAGAATGACCGGAATCACTAGAAGCCCAAAAAGAGTTAGAGTGGTTTTCCAGTCCCACAACTCTGCCTCTCTACACCTGTTTTGAAGAGCATAAAATGCTTTCCAACCCCACAAAGTTCTTTTCTTTCTACAACTATCCCAACTTAAATTTCTATTGAAGTCAATTCCAAGGTATTTGTAGTCTGCGACTTCTTCCATAATGTTGCCTTCAAAGTAGAACTTATGTTGGTTATGTTTTCTTTTGTTAGACAAAATCACTACTTTTGTTTTGCTAATATTGACTTGCATCCCCACCCTTCTACAAAAATGCTTAAGGGAACATAAGTGCTCTTGCAAGCCAAGAGCCGATTTAGCAGTCAATATAAGGTCATTTGTATACAAAAGGAGCCTTATATAAGGCACTTGCCCAAATGAATACAGTCACCCCCTTTATATATACAGAATTACATCTTGTCTTTTTTCAAATTTTATGTCTTTAAAGAGATTTTTATATCAAGGTTTGATCTTCTAAAACAATGAATTAGATCTCCAGGTGCGTGCCTTTTTTTCAAATTTTACACCCTAAAACAGATCTGCATATCAAAATTAAATATCTATACACACTTAATAAATTTATAATTAAAATAAATCTATACAAATTTATTAATTAAAAAAAATAAAATAAAAATAAAAAAATCTTACATATAAATTTAAAAAACAGAAATATTTGTTTTTAAATTAATTTTATCCATCGAAATTATTCATTTCACGGGTATTTTTTTAATGTTCACTCTACTTGTAAAGAAAGGTCCACCACTTCTCGACGTAGCAGTCGTTGTAGTGACTGAATGTGCACGCTGGTGCATTGAATCGATGGGCACGTATTTTGTTATATAATTTTCCTTTGAAATGTGTGCTTTTTCTCAAAAGTTTTTACGTCAAATTTGAGTTTGGCTTTGAATGGCTCTGTGCAGCGAATTTAATGATACAGTAATTTTTAGTGTGATTTAAAAAGAGAAGTTTAATTGTTAATCTTGCACAATTAAAGTGCTTTAGAAATTTTTGAAGGCGCTGAATTCATATAAAGTCAAAAAATCAATTTAAATAATAAAATTAAGATTTTACTTTAAATTTTTTCACCAAATTCAAGCATTTAAAACTCCAAAAAATCACACTAAAAACAATTCCTATACCAAAACTTTATTTTACTATTTTCTCTTTGTCATCGTCTAGAAAAAAAAATTACGTAGTGATGGTTACCTACCTCATAAAATAGAATATAGAATATGCAATAAATCTAACTATCCCTTTATTGCAGCAAAATAGCAAAATTAATGACAGAGTATGTACCCAATCTATTCAATGATGGTTACAACACATTTAACGATGAATCACAAGCGGGCCATCACAATTTTTTATTGGATAAATTGTGAGAACGTCTTCCAATGCAACCAAAAGATATGCTTCTTTCTTTTTTTTTGTTTTTTTGGAAGTGAGAAGTTAGAGATATATTTTAGATAGATATAATAATAATTTTGGTTTTATAAATTATTTTTAGTTTATGGATGTTAAAATATTATTTTATTTTATTTTCATATCATTATTCGCTATCTCTTTTACTTCATTGTATCACAATGTCGTTATCAAATTTTTATTTCTCTCAAAATTATATCTAATCAAATATTTATTTATTTATTTATTTTTCCATTAAGAAAAACACTAGAGTTTTATATTAAGAAACAATCAATACATATAATTAATTTCATTAGAGGTCTAATAACTTCCTATAGAAATGGCACACTTCAGAAACTAAGACTTATTATAATGAAATTTTCCAGCATTATGGTGACTTGAAATAACTAATAATGGCCATGAGCCTTTCTTCCAGATGAAAGCACCGACATATGTAAAAAATTATCAAAAAATATTTGAGCTTCTTCCACATATATATCCTAAATGCAACATCAAAATATATATGAAAAGTACTTCCTAGATATAGATATGCCTGATATAGAGAGGAAAAAAAAAAGGATCGTCCCTCCTCCAAAATCACAAAATATGCTCTAGAGCAAAAGTGAAAAAAACAAGGGAACACTCGAAGTCCTTTCTTTGACAATGCATGTGCTACCTCATTTTATTCCTTGAATACATGCCTGAAGGAGATTGTAATAAAAAGATTGAACCAACAATTGAATCCTAGACCACCAATTTGCAAATGAGGGGGGAGAGAATTTTGACATCCCAAATACCCCATCAATGATATACTTTGAGTCACCATATATTAAAATTGTGTCTAGTCGATTATGTTTGGCCATATATAACAAACCCCATAGGGCCACAGTCTCTACACAAGAGTTTTGCCTTCCCCTGCAAACCAGAAATAAGGAAGATGCCTCTACAAACTAAGCATAAGTACTGCCCCATAATCACATAGGTTAGATTGGGATGCACCTCAACAAACCAAGTCGGATGCACTATCGAGGGAGGGTTCCCTAATCTCCTAGGAACTTTGACTATTTGGTTCAATTGTTGTACAGACTCTAATCAACCAAGGATATTTATACATATTTTTGAAATGTCTAAAGGCTTCCCCTCAAAAATCAAGTTCCTCGCCTTCCAAATCTCCCATGTAATGAATAATGGAATAGATTTATACCTCCCTTGCTTCTGAAGCCACCACTGAAAGCATGCTTTGAGTGAAAAGAAAGACTATCATGGAGGTAGATTAAGTCAGTCCAATATCCACATCCAGACAACGATAACAAAGAGGCATGGTAAAAAAATATGTGTGACATTTTTGTGAGATTTTTTACAAAAGGAACACCAACCAGGTCCTGAAAATGCCCCTTTTTCCACAGTTATCTCATGTTATTAGGCAATTCCTCCAAGCTATCCAACCAAAAATAATAATATTCAAAGGGATATGCCATTGCCATGCTTTCTAATATCAACTTTTGATTAAAATTTGATTGCAGTGACCAACAATATGATTGTAAATATCATATACCAAGACAGTACCAGAACAAAGGGAGCCTTTCCAAGATAAAGTATCACCACCTGAATTAAAAACAAAACCTACCATCTGAAGATCAGCAAGAAATCGGTTCGAATGGAGTGCAATCATACCTGAGAGACCAATCTCATTTGCATCCTTCAAGACTAGGTATGGAAAAGAAACAAAACAACGTTTATAAGCTTGATCCAAGAATAAAAATTTGCATGCAAGATATTAATGACGCTCTGTGGGAGATTATGATAACAGTTGAACCCCTGAATATAATAAATTCCAAGCAAGAATTTCCCTCCTTTACCGAATGCCCAAATTTTTCAATAATCACTTACATACCTTCCCGATACTATTCTATATTTGTGGTCCCATTTTGTTATCTGAACCTCCCCTTCTATACAATACCAGGGACATGTGGGTGAGATACTTATCAAAAATAATGTATTTCCATAACCCTAAGCTAAAAAACACCCTCCGTAAACTTTTGGTTAGGAGCGCCCATCCAAATATTTTCAGATTCAATAAACCCCATCCCCCAAACTGCTTATCAATGGTGATGGAGTCGAAACAGGAAAGGTGAAATGTGTATTTACCTTAGCCCCTAACCATAAGAAATGTGCAATTATGGTCTTAATCCGATGGATGATCTTCAAGGGAATCATGAAGAGATGCATCCAATAGACCAATATTTGTTGGAGAAAAACATGAATGAGAGTGTATCTTCCACCTAAAGACAACCATCGATGTGACCAAGAGGATAAATTATTCTAGAAGCTTTTAAGGAGCCAATGCTATTCTGTGGTCCTACAGTTATTAGGTTTAAGCCGAAAACCTAGATATGTGAAACTCTCCTCAATATTGGACACAAAAACATCAAATAGACTAGCAATGTTGGCAATCTCATTAGCATCACTAGATAAAGAAATCAAAATTGACTTGTTACCATTGGGGCATAATCCTGAAGCAACACTATGCCTAGTGAATATGGAATGTATAAAATTCTATTGTGACCAAGAAACCTTACCAAAAGTGAGGAAATCAACTACAAAAAAGAGGTGTGAGATAGAGGCCCATCTAGATACCTGAATGCCTGGAAAGAAACTGCTTCTGTGAGCCTCTAAATTTTGTAGCTAAGACCGTCCATGACAAGAATAAAAGCAATGAGGGAGAGGAAACACCCTCGTCGAAGGCCTCAGCTAGCCTGAAAAAAATGAAGGAGCGCCATTGACCAAAATCACATAATAGATTGAAGTAACTCATTCCATCATCTAAGAAACATTTTCCATAAAGAGGCCAATATTTGTGAGAATAATTCTTAAATAGGATCAATCAACACTGTCATACACCTTCTGAAGATCTAGTTTCATGACCAATGCAACAAAATATTTTTAAATTACTCATAATGCAGTATAATAATCAGACCAATATTTGTGCGTTCATCTATAAGAAAGATGTAAGTAGAATGTGAATGAAAATTCTTTAGGGAAATTTCTCTAAACATTAATTAGATAATTATAATTTCCGAGACTTTAAAATTTTGTAAATAAGTTACATCACAATCTTGAATTTATTTATAAATTAGGTTTAGAATTATTATTTCACATAAATTATTGATTGCTGGACCAATTCCGTCTACACTTTGACTACTAGGGATAGTCTTTTCTACATTTGAGAGAGGAACTATCTTTATATTCAAACATCTTTAATTTTTTAGCAAGCCATACCTAAGAAGATATGTTGAGAGGTAATGCTTCAATCTTAAAAACTTTCCACCTCTTTCCTTACTGCCTTGAAGTATAAACATTAATAACTCCATCCTAACCCTATAAAATTACTCATTCTGAGTACATTCTAAGTAGCACTTTATTGAATAAACTTAATTTTCATATAATTTTTCACTACCATATATGTTATTCTTTTATCCTTCTCTTCCTTTTTATGTAGTGTTTTATAGCTAATCTAAAAACATATATTTTAACATAATTCAAATACCAAATTAGTTAGGCCTTTTCTTCTCTGAATAATTTAACGTTATTATTTATCATGAAATCTATATATATTTTTGTTAGTGGATACATATTTTACCTCAATCCAATTTCTTTCAAATTTATTTTATAGTCCATAATTGTTATATATTATGAAAAAAATTGCTAACTCAAAAAAAAATGTTTTTTGTGAATTTATATTTTATATTTCATATTATAAAATATTTATTTAAATTTTATTAGATTGGTCAATAACATAAAAATAATAACAATAATTTTAAATATTTATTAAAAATTTAAAACTAAAATCCTTAATAAAATATAAAGTGTAAAATCCCAACTTTAAGTAAGGGTAATCCTGGCTATTTGTAATTATAATCCGTAGATAAAAGGAAGTTAATTTATTTTTTTTAATTATTATTATTTTTTTTTATATAAGTTTATATTTTATATATTTTTTAAAATATATTTATTTAATATTTATTAGAGTAGTCAATAACACAAAAATAATAATTTTAGTTAATTATATTTTTAAATATTTATGTCGTAAGACGTTCTTATTTGAAAACAACTCATTACGTCGTAAGACGTTCTTATTTGAAAACAACTCACCTAGGTGTCATTGTGTCAATGTTTGAGCCATTGGATCAAATGTTAGACGATTGAAATGTTTTAGGCCATTAGATTCACAAGTAAAAGTTTCATATATATTTTTTATAATGTTAGTTTTTTTTTAATAAGTGATTGAATTTAGGTTTTGGTGACTTTGTTAAATTTCACAAAAATAAAAATAAAAGTAAATTAAATATGAAGATTGACATATTGTAATGAAAATTTTAACTAGGTCAAATAAAAAATAAAAATAATACTAAATTATAAAAACAATCCATGGTATTGACCAATCCCTATTTCAATGCTCGGGTAAAAGAGAATCATCTGGAGTTTACTATTGAACCTAAGTTTCACATAATTGTCACCTTTCGCTATACAAGGTCTCTGTCATTCATAAAATCAGATAGTTTCTGTCAGGGCAGAATGAAAAAAGGAAAAGGAAAGAAGCTACAACCACCTCAGGCATTTGCTCCAAGAAAAAAAAGGAAGAAAGAGTAATAAGCAGACTCTATAAAATATGGCAAATATTTATGATACAGGGACTCGAATGCACATTTGTAAAACAATTCAGGGTTGGGAAAGGGAAATTGATGATGAAGATGACGATCTTAAAGATCAAGAGGAAAGAATGGATTTTATCTCTGACCCAGGGAATGCAAGAGGCATAGTTTCTCTATTCCAACAATCATTTAAGACATACTGGAAATTAAAATGTGTATTAGCAAAAGCGATGTTGAGTATGCAAGAAAAGAAAGCCAATCCTTCACTGCTCTTTGAACTCTAGCAGATGAAACAAGATATGCAGGAAATGGCCAAGGCTCAAATACAAGAAAATGTGTGAATAGGAAGGATTGAACAATAGCTCCTAAACATGCAGCAAGTGGAGATGCCAGGGTCAACTGCAAAGGAGCCAACACCTATGGATTCTTCAGATGGTTGACACTTTTCTGTATCTAGTTTTGTATGTTTTTTTAGGATAGTATGTATAGTTTTTGTTTTATCTGTAGATTTTATGGACATAGTAAAGGGATATTAGCTAGGATTAGAAGGAAAAAACAATATCAATTTTGGTTGGCTTATAACTCTCTAAGGTGGCCAGCAGACCTGGTTTCCTTCGAGCAGGTTGAGGCTACCAATTTTAGTAAAATTTGTATAGAAACTTGCTCTTTACAAAACAAAAAATAGAAAGGTACTAAGAAATTTACAAAAAAAAAATCTATAACAAAATTTTTTGGTTGATAACTCTTATCATCAATATCTTTGAAACCTCCACCACTAGCTTCCATGTAAGAAAAGTTTTCCTTTTATTCCTTCACGATGACTTGTTCTCTGCAACATCTTATTTCTTCTAGGCTACTCTTTCCTATACTATTGCCTTCTTATTTCTTATAGGCTACTCTTTCCTATGCTATTGGCTTACGACGTTTCTTTTGCAACATATGGTGCAATTACTAGTTACTAAAATTTTAAAACTAAAGTCTTTAATAAAATACAAAATGTAATCACCCAACTTTAAATAAGAGTAATCCTTGCTATTTGTAATTATAATCCAGAAATAAAAGAAGTATTTTTTTTTTACTTTAAATTTTATATTTTCTTTTATAAATTACTTATTTAAATTTTATTAGATTAATTAATAACATAAAAAATAATAATAATTTTGATTAATTATATTTTTTAATATTTATTAAAAATTTAAAACCAAAATCTTTTAAAATACAAAATTTAATTAACCAACTTTAAGGATAATCCTTGTTTTTTGTAATTATAGTCCGGAGATAAAAGGAAGTTCTCATCCAAACCCATGAGCATATTATTTCGTTTCGAGATAGAGATGGTGTATTTATATCTATTTTTAAGAGGAGAATATAAAATAAGTCTACACCCATTTTTAAATCTATATTTCTTTTGTAACTTTATTTATTAAAAATTGTAAATAGGGATAATAGTAATGAAAATCACAAAGATGATAAGAAGTAAAATGATAATGTGATAGAGGATGACAATGATAAGGCACATTATCACATCTAGGAGGGTTGGTGATATAGATGTGAAAATATATATGACAATGAGTGTGAGAGGATTATTGAAATAATGTTAAAAATGTGTGAGGAAGATTACACAAATAATGATAAAAAAGAAAATATTAATAATAATTTATTTGAAAATGAATTAAGTATTATATATATATATATTATTAATAAAATTTTTAAGATATATATATATATAATTTTTTATTTTTTATTTGTATTTTATTATTTTAATAATTTATTCTAAAATATTAATATAATATTATTAATACTATATTATTTAAATTTATAAAATTTTTTTGGTAATAATCACATGCAATGGAACATAATCGATGCGTTTCTAACCAATCAGTGTGGTTCATTATTAAGACTATGTGATAAATTATATCTAGATAGATAATAGCTAGTTTGACTTTTAATATATATATATATATATATATATATATATTATATATATATATATATATATATATATTATTTTTATTTTTAACAAATAATAACGGCTCGTAACATTTTATTTTTAGAATCAAATGTTTAATATATTTATTCAACTAATTAATCAATTAATTAATTTATTAGTTAGTTATTTAACCAATAGTGATAATAATATGTATATATGTATATATCTCTTATTTTATTTAATTGATTTAATTATTTATTAATTATTATTATTAATTTATAATTATATACTTGACTATTTATAAGAGTAAGGTCCAAGGAAAAAAGAAAATGATAACTAACTACCCATCAAAGATATATATATATATATATATATATATATATATATATATATATATATATATATATATATATATATATATATATATTAAAAGTCAAACTAGCCATTATCCTAAAGACTAGTTTAGCCATTTTTACATCTATTTAAACTTAATGTCCCGATGTGATCTCTCACATAGTCCCATGATGAATCACACTGGTTGGTTAGAAAGATGTCGACGAAGTTCCTTTGCATGTGATTATTACCGAAAGAATTTTACAAATTTATATGATGGATCACAGAAGCTTAGATCCCAAAAACTATATTATCTATTTTTAATATTATCTTTTCCTTATTTTTAGTCTTATTATCTTTTTTCCTTTCATATTTATTCTAATCTATTAATCTATTAATTTTAATTTTTTTTCCTTATTTTATTCTAATTATCTTTAGTAGTATATTATTCTTTTTTTTTAATTATATAATTATTCCCCAATACCATCTTACTCTTATTTCAATAAAGATTATTCTCCTCATTCATTTTATCAATATCATAAATAATTATAATAATTGTTTATATTAATTTATTATTTTTCCTATCTATTATTTTGATTTATTTTAATATTTTTTTCTTATAATGTGATTTTTTACTTTTTTATATACTCTTACTTGATCATTTCCATTTTATTATTTTGATGATAAATTGTAATAATTGGTTCTAAACAAATCCACAAATAATACTCTCATGTGATGGATCATGAAAACATTTTTCAAAATAATTCTACTCACAAATACCAACATTCAAATAATATTATGTACACATTTTATTTAGTCAATGAAAAATCAATAAAAAACTTTTTGGAGTATTTTCCACAATAGATTAAGTTAAAGTATTAAATATTTAATTAAACATTTTGGGTATTTTTCATAATAAATTAAGTTAGAGTATTAAAGATTTAAGGAAACATTTTTGGGTATTTTGTATAATAGATTAAGTTCTTAGGGAAGAAAATGAAGACCATATTTTTATTAAAAATAAAAATTGATTAAATGTGTTTGTAAAGAACTATGTGCAAAAAAAACAAACAAGTATTATATATTGAGAAAAGATATAATATAAATAGATTATATAAGTTATAGTAGTAAAATCTAAATGTTGAAATTTGATAGGAGAGTTTAGTGTAGAAGAAATGTTGTAATGTTAGTATATATATATATATATAGTCAATGCAAATATTATTTTATCTATAAATAGAGTTTGTGCAAGAGAGAGAGTGTATATATTATAAAAAGTAAATGAAAATAACAAAGTTATAATGGTTAAAATACTTTGCTAGTGTGTTGCTTAATATGAAGGAGAAGTGTGTATATAAAGAGATAGAAAGAGAGAATGACTCTATTTATTAAAGAAACAAAAAAAAAACATTTTAGTTAAAACATTAAATATTGTTATGTTACTTAAGGGGTAGGAGATATGCAATTCTTTCTATTGATATTGTAATGTAACATGTATAATAATTATTAATAACAAAAAAAATCCATGTAAATATCTACCTACCTATCTATCTACATATATAAAAAGAGTGAGATTATATATATTCTATAAAGCAAATGAAACAAAATAAAATAAAATAATTTCTGGTTAAAACATTTTATTGGTGTATTGTTCAAGACTAAAGGAAATGTGTAGGTCCTTCCATACTTATCATGGAGTTGACACATTATATATATATATATATATATATATATATATAACCAACATAGATCCATGTTAAATCTGAATCTATCAAATAACGAGAGGGATCAAATCTCTCAATGTGCAAACCTTTCTTCAAGTTTTGCAATCTAAAAAAGGTTCACACCTTGAGAGATTTGATCCATATCAATGCTTGATAGATATGGGGTTAACATGGATCTATGTTGGTGTCACATTAATGTTGATCATCGTCACATTAATATTTCTCAATTGTGTTGAACATGGATGATGTTACATTAATGTTAGTGTCAATGTTACATTGTTGTTAGTGTTAATGTACTACATCAATGGTTGAAGATGTTGGCAAGGTTGACAATTGTCAACCATGTTGTCCATGGTTGTTTATGGTTGACCATGGTTGACCTTGTTTGACCATGGATGAAAAAGGTTACACATGGTTGTACTTGTTGACCATGTCTGACCATGGTTGAGTTTGTTCAACCATGATTGACAATGGTCAACATGTGGTTGACTGTGGTGAACATGGTTGACCAAGGATGTTAGCATTTCCCTGTAGATGACTATGATTGACTATGGCTAACTAAGATGCACATACAATCTATAGTTGACCATGTATCATGTTGAGCATGGTTGACCATGGTTGGGTATCTTGACCATGTTGATGATGTTCTCCATAGTTGACTATGCTTAACTATGGATGACCATGCTTGATCGTGTCTAACTGTGGATAACCATGTTGACTCGGAGGGTGTCTGGACGCGTGTTCTTGATGTTGAGTACCTGGCCGCACCCATACTCTGCGCAGCTGCTACAAAGCCGCCGCGTGTGCCTTATCCTACGGAGAAGGCCGTAGCACAGGAGTACAGATGTTGTATCGAGGAGGAGGACCTTGTATCTAAGGATGATGAAGGAACACCATGACTGCGCAGCTACTCAGCTCTTGTTTATTTTATGTTATTTCAGTACATATTATAGATATTTTGCTTTTTCAAGTGTCACGACACACCTTGTAATTTTTTATTGTATGATGCTATCTAAAGGTTGGTTTCATCCCAAGAGGCGGCCCCAAACCTGCGCTACTCTGAAAGAATTGATAGCTAGGATTAGATAAGCATTGCTTACCATCTCAACCAATCACATATATAAAGCTTCTCTTTGAATTAATAAAATTTAGCCCAAAGAAAAAAAAACAATCTATAATAATTAGTTGCAATTAAATAATACATAATTTTATAATTGATAATATATTATAAAAATATATAATAAATTTATTATTATATTAATTTTATAAATTTATTTAAATTTAATATTATAATTTAATTAATTATTTTAAAAGTTTGATTTTTAATGTATTTTTGATCTTTTAGTATCTTAATGCTAGTTTTATATATTTTATTCAATTAATTTCATCTTTTCTAATAATTTTTTTCGAGTAATAGATACATTTATATAATATTAAAATAATATAATATTTTTACAATTTTTTAATAATAATGTAAAAAAAACAAATTACTTTCCCAAAGAAAACCATCTTATAATTTTATTTTATTTTTAAATTACCCTGCAACACCTCTATTATTTAAGAACTTGTGTATATCCATACTTGAAACCTCTATTATTCGATTTAAACCATAATTTACAAATACAACTGAAAACCGAACGGATTTGTCACATGAAATAAGAGGTCCAATAAAACAAAACAGTAAAGCCACCAAAAGTCCCATCACACCCCACCACTCCAAAACAACAGCGAAGAATGTGCATCATGTTTTCAAGTTGCGGTTTCTCTTAGATTATTAAAAATATTTTATGAGGTTAGGTGGACAGGGCCAACAAATCCGCATCCCTTGGATTTATATTAATTTAATTTTAATAATGTAAAATGAATATAGGTTTATCTATATCAACGTATGAATATGAGTTTGAAAAATTTTGATTTTTTAAGAAATAAATGAACAATATTTGATTTGAAAAGAATATTTGTTCATTTTATAAACGTATGTGAATAAATGTTCAGTTTCAAATTAAAATATAACATATTAAATTATTATTATTATTAAATTTTAAGGTCAAGGTTAAATTATATATTAATTTGGTGTATGAGATGCTCTTGTTTGTGAGACAAAGAACCTATTTTCATTTGGTAATTTGATTGCTAAATCTACAAAGCATACATAATCTACATCCTCTCATTTTGAAGTTGTAACTTCTTAAAAGAACACATACTCTTAGCCATTTAAATATTTTATTTCCACCTATAATGAAACAAATTAGAATCATTACCCAATTAGAATCAGATCATTTAGTTTCAATTGCTTCGTTCCTAGTCGAGGGTTCTGATTTAGTTGTCCTTAATAATTAATTAAAAATTGCTTCATTTTACATTTCTTCACATGTGTCATTAAATTTTCTGGTCTATTGGCCATTAAATGCGGCTGGGCATATATTATCCACCATTGGATTTAAACGAATTTAAATCCGACGGTGAGTAGTATATGCTCAGCCGCATTTAATAGCCAATAAACCGAGAAATAAGTTTTACCTAAAATTTATGACTTCATCTGGTGTCAATAGGCATTTGTCAATACTCTCATGTAGAGAAAGGCAGTGGCAAACTTCATCCATCAAATTCGGCCTTTTATGGTTCTTGTTTTATAATGACACTCTTTATTCTTTAGTGGTTGATAGGTAGTACATGTGATGAATATATTGTATTGTGATTGAATATTAATACAGAATATAGGGGAAGGTGTTTGGCCACTTGTCACAATAAACTCTTCATGTTCTTCTGTCAAAAGTGTTCCACAAAATGTTTGTGTGTTCATCCCATAAGTAGTTATGGAAACAAACAAGTGTGCCCTTGCTACAACAACTAGAAGACTCAACAAGCTCGCCCCAAGTGCCTTTGATCATTTGAATCCATTACTCAATTATGTTTTGAGTTTATAATAATGACAATGTTGCTTCATGAATCTTATAGATAAGAAGACAATGTTGCTCTATTGAGTGAGTGAGTACGTTATTTTGCATGAGAGACCATGAAAGAAAACCAAGAAATGTTTACAGTATTTGTACACCTACACCTCGTGTTTATGTATTTAGCCCGCACGTATTAAATTGTAGCATTTTCTTTAAGCTAATATTTTAATTTATGTGGATATTATGCAATTACGGTAAATAATAAATGTGTTATGTCTATGAGTTCCATTATGCATATTGGACTGTACATGCGTTTGTGTTTGATATCACAGGATAAAGGTAAAAATCTAGAATAATTAAAGTGCCCCATGAATATGCATTTTGATGGTTGTTAGATATTATTTTTGGATATAGATGATATGAGCATGGGATAAAAGTATTTATATGGTCTCCTTATTGGGGTTAATCCTGGCCAAAATTTGGGAAGTTTAGCTGATAAAAACTATTGTAATTGAAATAAGTAAACTTTGCCATCATAATTTTGTTATAATTTATTGAGAGTTATTCTTATTGGCTTCTAAAACACTATCTTCGAAACTAAGTGCAATTGGCATAAATGAAGCAATGTGACTATCCCTTATACGATGCTTATTGAGTAACAAGTGCGGAAGAATAAACCGAGAGTAAGACAATTGTGTTAAGATTTTAATAAATTGTAATTTTAAGAAAATAGTACTTATTTGACTAATTTTAAAAATTTTATGGGTTATAGTATGGAGTTGGGTTATAGTTTTTGATAAGAGAGTGCGCGTTTAGATGGAAACAAAGATGGCTCAATCTAGCAATTTAAGTGGGATAGAAAAAAATATAGCACTAAAAAAATAGCTCGATCAAACTGCATGGAACAATACTTGCTAAGGTTTTGCAAATGAGGTAGCAAGCTAAGTGGGCTTGATTGTGGGAAAAACTCCATAATTAAGCGCACTTGAGCCAGAGGCGATCTCAGATGGGTGACCTCCAGAGAAGTCCTGGTTACACGTGCAAGCCGTAGAAGTGATGATTGACACTATGTGATTCATTTCACTAGTTTCAATCCCATTTCTTCACCCCTTTGAGCATCACCCAATGCAATGAGTGCTAAGTGGACTATTAAAAAATCATGAGAATGCCTCTCATGGAAATGGTCATAGGTGTATGACATATTTAACGTAGTTGAATCCCAAAAAAAATGATATCTAATATATTGCACTGCGAAACCCTTCAATATTTAAATACAAAGAGTGAAGGGAGCTTTAATTGAATGGTTCATGAGGCATAATACTTGCTAATGTTTTGCAAATGTGGTAGCAAGTTAAGTCGGTTTGATTGTGTGGAAAACTCAATAGTTAAGTGCGCTTGAGCTAGAGACGATCTTGGATGGGTGACCTTCCGAGAAGTTCTAGTTACCGGGTGCAAGCCTTGGAAGTGATGATTGACACTATGTGACTCATTTCACTAGTTTCAATCCCATTTCTTCACCCCGATGAGCATCACCCGATGCAATGAATGCTAAGTCCTAAAATTTGCAATTTCAGCACCCCTTCTATAAAATTTCCCACAACACTATTTTGTACTAGAGCAAACTTAGAGAAAAATTTATCCTTAGGTGGCAAAGTTGATCATGCTAGATTCATGAAGGAATCCTCTATCCAATGGCATATAAGTTTGATATTTTTGAATTCATATGATATTTTTCATCTAATTTCTTTTAAATATAATGCTTGAATTTTTTTTGAACAATTGTAGAGAAGTTGAATAAAAAATCAATATCATCTAAAAGGGTTCGATTTAATGGTAGAAAGTGATGAGTTTAGGGGTAGCAGGAGAGGGAGGGATTCTCTCTAATCCCAAAGGAATAATTGTTGATAAGTATGATTGGGGCCTTGGAAGGAAAACTAACAATCAAGAAGAATCATATGGACTCTACTTGGACCTTCTTTTAGCTAAAAAAAAAGGAATCAAATATATCTTCATCCTAAAAAACTCCCTTTTTGTAATACGATTATTGAGAAATGCCTTCCTTCCTAAAGACAATATACTAAGATTATTACTTCAACTAATAAAGACATCTTATCTTCCTTCTCTTCCTCACAACCCTTCCACATTCTAAGAACCCACAATGCCATTACAAACCAAATGGCCACTAAGGCATGTTTGCTGGAGGAAAGCAAAATTGACATAAATGGTGAGATGGACCAATTCCCAATCCCCTAATATTTTCTATGCATAGTAATTATCCCTCCTCTTTACATTACCAAACTCAATGCAATTCGAATTAAAGGAAAACTCCCTCATGAACCTTACTCACCCTCTTCTCCTTCTCTCCTTACACAATCAATCATGCATAAAGTTTAATGATGGCTCCATTATGGATTTTCTCCTTCTCTCCTTACACAATCAATCATGCATAAAGTTTAATGATGGCTCCATTATGGATTTTCCATGCTTCCTGGTGTGTGCTTCCATCAACGGGCTCAACATGTCATCTCATAGATTTGGATTCATGCAAGTGTGCCACTTCAAGTTGTAGAACCTCTGTTCAGGATTTACATAAGCCGAAATTCGGTGTATTTAGTGTGTTGTAGCTTATCCAAGTTGATGCAATTAATCTCTAAGGCAAGGATTAGACGAGAGATTCATTTGAAGGTTAGGCTGCATGAAATAAGCGTCATTTTAAACAGCAGGGCGATGATGAATTTGCATTGGGACCGTGATAATTTTATAGAGACAATTCATCCAAGTACGTTCTCCCTAGTAAGATATTGGCATAAATGGACGTTAGGATTCTTTTCTAGATTCATTTTGGAGGCTTCGGAGGAGTCTGGGCCTCAATTGTTGACAATGTTGTGGTGGGTTGTCAAGCTCGAAGGCATCAAGCTCGAAGGCATCAAGCCATAGAGGATTCACAACAGTACATTTCGCTCTAGGAATGCACCTCTGTTGGCCTGCTCCAGTTTCGGCTCTCACGTAATGATGGTACCCCCAAATATCTAAGAAGGAAAGATTGTGTGTTCATTTCTTTGCATCATTTGGTGCCACCTCTGGTGGTGGTAGATTGCATTGCCTTCCCCCTCATGAGAACACTCTTCAAAGGTCTCTGGTTAAAAAGGCAACGGGGTCTTGGGGTCGTCGAAAGTAGCTCACTGGACGTGGTTCAGGAAGGGAGATTAAAAGTCTTAAATCGTAGGGTCGCCCTGGCTCAGGAGAACTCCTCTCAGAGCAGTATATTAGACACCGTGGAGAGTCAACGTTTGAGGATTTCCCACTTCGAGGATGAAGTGAAGGCACTTTGCAACATCATGGCCAATTTTCAACTTTAGCAGAAAGAGCCGAACAACCGTGAGGTAGAAGTGAAACCGAAAATTGATTTGAGAAAACCAGCAAATCCTTTAGATTAAGTTGTTACATGATGAATGGGTTTATGTTTCTTCTGCCCAAATTTTGTCGGATATATACCAATAGTAGAATAAGAATTCTTGTCAGGTTTTGGATGTAATTTGGTCACTGCTACAAACAACTTATGCGTGTCAAGAAGACTATGATTAATTTTGTATTGTAAATCTCCTGGTATTTTGCTGCGACCAGGTGTAAATTTAATGAAAGAGTATTTATTTTTGTTGAAAAATATATCAATATGATAAAATAAAAACCAAAAAAATTTAAAAAATATTATTAGTTTTGCTTATCAGTATTTATATATGTGAAATACAATTAAAATATTACTTCACCAACTTTTTATTTATATATATATATATATATATAGATATATATATATATATAGATATATTACTTCACCAACTTTTTATTTATATATATATATATATATATAGATATATATATATAATTATAATTTTACTTTAAAAAATAATTTTTAATATGAAAAACTTAACTCTCTATGTATGTATATCATGCTTATATATATATATATATATATATATATAGATATCTCTATGTACATCATGCTTATATATATATATATATATATAGACACACATTTTAAATTAAGTTATGCTACTTGAACATATATACCTCTTAACATGTGCGAAAATTTGCAAGGATTAAAATTTCATTTAATGAAAAATTGACATTATACGACACTAAATCTTTTTGCAAAAAATATCATTAGGAGAACAACATAATTCTCCACAGTTTGTCTCTTTTACTCCAAGTCAAAATTCACATTTCTTATATGAATTCTGAGGGCCACATTAATGACCCAAGACCCAAGGGAATCTAGTAGGAGTGAAAGCCTTGCCTCTTATGAACCACCAACGGGTTATTTGAAGTGGCGTGATTTTCCTTGAATAACAGTGATGAGTCAACATGCATTTGCAAATAACAACTAGAGATGATTGCCCTCACCACTAATTTGACAACTAAATTATAATAAATTTTCCCACAATAAAATCTTAAAAAATATAATGATACAATAAATTATTAAACTCATTTTATCAACATTACACTTACACACTTTATAATGAGTTGTTGAGTAATAAGAACCATAAAAATCTTAAGAGATGAGATGATACGATAAAAAATAATATTTAATTAAATTTATAAATTATAATTTAATTATAATTAAAGTATATTTATATATTATAATTTAATTTAATTAAAATTATATTATAAACTAAACCTTAAATTAAAATGAAATTAAATATAATTTAATTTTAAATCAATTTTAAAATTAACTTAAACTAAACTTGAAATTAAACTAAGGGTTTAATTTAATTTTAAATTTAAACCCTAAATTAAAACTATAAACTCATCTTTTTATAAACCTTAATTAAATTATAAACCTCTAATCACATTAAATAATAATTATATTAATTTATATTTTAATCATTATAGTTATAATTATAATTTTTAATTTTTAATACAAATTATAAATCTTAAGATTATAAATTAATTTTAGGGTTTATAATAGTAGTCCAACTATTTACAATCCGTAGTATAAATAAGTGTTAATAATATTAATGTTAGAGTTTATTATATAATATTAGAGTTTATAAGATTAATCTTAAGGTTTATGACATTAATTATATGGGTTAATATTAATCTTAGGGTTTATAATATTTATCCCAAGGTTTATTATATTCATCCTAGGGTTTAATATTAATATTAGGGTTTATAATATTAATTATATATTTTTTAATCCTAGGTTTTATAATAGTAATCCGAAGGTTTTTATTATTAAACTTAGGGTTTGAAAACTAATCTTAATGTTTTCAATATTGATCCTCTTGTTTATAATATTGATCTTAGGGTTTATAATATTAATCTTAGGGTTTAGTATTAATCTCAGGACTTAATATTAATCTCCGGGTTTAATATATTAAACCTAGGGTATAAAATATTGAGTGTTACAATGCTAGAGTTTATAATATTTGGATTAATATTGTAACATTGGAATGGTACATAAATCTATTCAACATCTCATTATGACAATTATTGTCTCAATGCGACAATCAATCCAACAATCATTGTCACAATGTTACATTACATTACATTTCATTCAACATCACATTGCGACATTACAAAATTGGGGTCTAATATTATGATTTATAATATTAGGGTTTAATATCGGGTTTATTATTAGGGATTATATCGAAATTAAGGTTTAATATATTAAACATAAGGTTTAATATATTAAACTTAGGGTTTAATATTAATACTAAGGTTTATTTTATTAATTTCAATGTTTATAATATTAATGTATAATATGGGTATATAATATTAGAGTATATATTAAGATTACAATTTAATATATTAAACTTAAGGTTTATATTATTAATTTTAGGGTCTATTATTCTTGAGTTTACTTTATTAACTTAGCACTATATTTTATAATATTAATTCTAGGTTTATAATATTAATCCGAGAGTTTATTATATCAATCTGAGGGTTTATAATCTTAGTGTTTATAATATTAATCCTAGGGTTTATAATATCAATTTTAGAGTTTATGATATTAATCTCAAGGTTTATAATGTTAAGCCTAAGGTTTTTAATCCAAATATTTATCCTAAGGTTTAATATTAATACTATAGTTTGTAATATTAATCTTAGGTTTTATAATATTAATCCTAGGGATTATAGACCTAGGGTTTATAATATTAATCTTAGGATTTATTATATTAATCCCGAGGTTTAATGATTAATCCCGAGGTTTATATTATTAAACATAGAGTTTAAAGAATTTATCTTAAAGATTATAATATTAATATTAAGATTTATAATATTAATATGAGAGTATACAATATTAATCATAAAGTTTATAATATTAATCTAAGAGTATATAATATTAATATTAGGGTTTATAATATTAATCTTTGGGTTTATAATCCTAGGGTTTAATATATTAAATCTACGAGTTAATATATTAATTGTAGGGTTTAATATATTAAACCTAAGGGTTAATATATTAATCGTAGGGTTTAGAATATTGAGTTTTACAACGTTGTAGTTTATAATAGTTGGTTTAATATTGTGACATTGGAATGGTACAAAAATCTATCCAACGTCGCGTTGTGACAAACATTGTCTCAATGTGACAATCAACCCAACAATCATTCTCACAATGTTACAATACATTGCATTTTATTCAACATCACATTACGACATTACAAAATTGGGGCTTAATATTAGGATTTGTGATTTTTGAGTTTATAATATGAGGGTTTAATAAATTAAACTTAGGGTTTTAAATCTTAGGGCTTATAATATTTGGGTTTAATATATTAAATTAGGTTTCATAATATTAATCTGATGGTTTATAATCTTAATCGTAGTGTTTATTATATTAATCCTATGGTTTATAATATTTGAGGGTTTATAATATCAATCATGGGGCTTATAATGCCAATCCTAGGGTATAATATTAATCTGAGGGTTTATAATATTAATCCCAAGGTTTATAATATTGATGTTTAATCATGGGTTTATAATTTTAGGGTTTAATATTAGTGTTTATATTAATCTTATGATTTAATATGTTAAACTTAGTGGTTATAATCCTAGGTTTTATAATATCAATCTTAGGATTTATTACCTTTGGGTTTAATTTATTAACTTAGAGCTTATAATGTAAATCCTAAGGTTTAATATTAGGATGTATATTAAAGTTGGAGTTTGTAATCTTAGAGTTTATAATCCTTGGCTTTAATATATTAACTTAGGGTTTATAATATTTTTTTTTGTAAGCTTGACACGTCTACATCTTCATCATTTCCAATGTATCACCCCGATCGGGGCACAAAATTGAACCAATAACTTCACATCAAGGAGTGCCTTCACAAAGCACCTGATCACCGTCTATCCAATACTCCATGGAAAACTTAGGGTATATAATATTAATATTAGGGCTTTTAATCTTAATTGTAGGGTTTATTATATTAATATCTGGGTTGATAATATTATTTTTAAGGTTTATAATGGAAATCATAGGGTTTGTAATGTCAATACTAGGGTATAATTTTAATCCCAATGTTTATAATGTTAATCCCAATGTGTATAATATTTGGGTTTAATATTGGGTTTATAATATGAGGTTTTAATACTACGGTTTATGTTAAGATTACGAGTTAATATATTAAACTTAAGGGTTATAATCTTAGGGTTTATGATATTAAACTTAAGGCTTATTATCCTTAGGTTTAATTTATTAACTTAGGGTTTATAATGTTAATACTAGGCTTTATAATATTAATCATAAGGTTTATTATATTAATTTTAAGTTTTATAATATTAATATTAAAGTTTTATAATGTTAATCCTAGGGTTTATAATATTAACGAGATGGTTTATAATAATAATCCTAGGGTTTAAAAGTAATTGTCGGGTTTGAAATATTAACATTAAGGTTTGTAATATTAATACTAGGGTTTAATATATTTATATTAGGGTTTATAATATTGAAAGGTTATGTGTTCCACAGGGTGAAAGAGTCAATTTCATAAGGTCCCACACTTCACTTATTGTTGGTCACTTTGGTGTAGGAAAAACAGTTGCTTAATTACAGAGGTATTGTTACTGGCCTCACATGAATGCCATTGTCTAAAGATATGTAAAAGGATGTTCCGTATGTGTGCTACTAGCAAGCCAATCAATAGGAAATGGGGTTTGTACACTACACTTCATATCCCTTCTCGTCCTTGGGAAAGTATTTCTATGGATTTTGTTGGGGGAATATTAATGTCTAGGAAAGGTCATGATTATTTATATGTTGTGGTGGATCGTTTCACCAAAATGTGTGTGTTGATTCCATGTAATAAATAGGTTATAACTGAATAGACCGTAAAGATGTTATTCCAAAATGTATGGGTTCATTTTGGGTTACCTACTTCAATTATTTTTAATCAAGATTCCTGATTTATCGGGAAGTTTTGGTCAAGTTTATGGGAATTCATAGACACAAAGTTGAAGAAGAGCACAATATTTCATCCACAAATTGATGACCATATAGAACTAATGAACAAAACAGTAGTGCATCTCCCTCAAGGATATTGTGGTAAGCATCCTAAACGTTTAGATGAGAATTTGCATTACATCCAACATGCCTACAATTGTGCAAAGCATTCATCTACACAAGTATTTCCATTTGAAGCTTGTTTAGGTTATTTTCCAAAGTCTCCTTTGGATTTCATCTTTGTTAAATATATTGTAGTAGATGGACATAGTGATGTGGATGAAGCCAAGAATTTTATTGAACAAATTCATCTAGTGCATCAAAGGGTACAAGAACAGTTGGAGAAAATCCAAGCCAAATGCAAAGCAAGACAGGATAAGCATCCAGTTGATCATGATTTCCAAGTGGGAGATCAAATTTGATTGTACATCATCAAGGAAAGACTAAAAGGTGAAGGTAAAAAGCTCAAGACAATCATATATGGTCCTTTCAAAATCTTGGAGAATATTAATAACAATGCTTTCTGATTAGATTTTCCACCTTACATGCAAATTTGTTCTATTGTGATTGTGGAAAAATTGAGATTGTATGAGCCTCCTATGATAGTTGATTAAGAAGATAATGTTTAGATTCCATCTATAAAATATTTTTCTCCTAAATATTTAAATGAGTTGTAGGAAGACTTAATTATTGACAGGAGGACAAGGACTTGATGCTGAGCCAATGTGGAGTATATTTGAGTGGGGCCTAAGGGTACAAATCCAAGTAAAGTAACATGGATATATATCGAAAAAGTGAGGGAGTTGTACCCTCACTTACGTGTTGAGTAAAAACAACCTTTTTGTGGTCCAAAAGATTCTAGTGGGGAGGAATGATCCAAGGGATAGAAAATATGGTAAATAAAGTGATAAAAAAAACTCCAAAAACTAGCGCTAAATCGTATATCTTTTCATTATATTTCCAACGAAGCTTTAATCACCTCAATCCAACACTGTATGAGGAAGTTATCATGTTCTGAAGCTTTTTGGAAAAAAACCAAAAATCCAACTTGCAAGGTTGAATGGGCAGTGTATGGATGACACATGGAAGTCTGTATAATGATGTCATGCTGAAATCATCAAACGATTGGGATGTACAAATTACATGCTGGGCCAGTGACGTGAGGGCACGTGGCACACAATGATTGGTGGTATGGTGGATGTGGTGGACCAATCATAGGTCACCATGTGGACAAACTAGAGGGAGCCATGTGGACCTATGAGAGGCCACCAAGTGTCTCTGATTTTGAAAACCAATTTTTTTTTATATAGACTGACAAACCTCCAGTGGAATCAAACTATAGACTTTCAGTTTAGCAATAGATTTCTCTACTGTTACGCCAAATATGGCTCTTATTATATAATGGTGGTGTGGTTAAATTTAAAGAAGAGTGGTTTTGCCATCGGGGCATGGGCTCCGGCTGGTGGGAATGCCCAACCTCCATAGGTTTCATTATAGTCCTGTGAAAAAAGGTGAAGGTTGGGAAGGGTGGGGCGTGTGGCACCCAGCTCATGCCCCAACCCACAATTTTGTTTGTTGCGGAGACCATAAGAAAAGGTTATGGCGGGGCATAGGAGAAGGACACAAAGGTATTACTCGCCCACAATATTAACAACTGCCACAAGACTGGGAGCGAGGCTAGGGAGGCATGTGGCCTATGGCCCGCACCCCTCAGTCACGTATGTTATTATATGACTCACAAGAGGGGAAATTTTTTTGGCGGAGGGACTTTACCCATAAAAAAATTATTTAATGTTTAAAAAAACACAAAAAATGCGCTGATAAGATTGGATTGAACATAGGACCTTCGGGTTTCAATTTTACCACCCCACCAATGTGCCACATAGAGGGTTTTTTTCCAAATTTTGTAGAACATTTTCTAGGCAGATTGAAGGAGGCTTATCTTGGCCATTTTTCAACCTTTTTGAGCCCAAGAAGTTCATGCAAAGGGGTGTTTGGACATTTTGGAAGCAATGGTAGAGTTATTTTTGAAAGTTGAGAATTGTATGTTGATGTATTTGAACATTTTAGCATATAACATAAAGGGCCACCATTGGAAACTCTACCCAGAGACATAGCCCAGGAGGGGTGAACTCTGTCATTAATTTTTTGTGTTTTGATGCTTCTTATTGTGTATTTTTAACTATTAAAAATTTGCAAAATTTACTTAAGTTTGTCTGCTTTTGTAATCAAAATCCATTTCCTAAAAGACATAAACTAGCTTGCAAAACATTTCATGAACCTTCATTTTTAATTTCAAATCTGTAAGGAAGTAAATCTTACCACATATTCATCCATATTTAATTGACCCAGTATGAGTTCATGAAACTCCTTAAATTTTTCATTATATAAATCCTCAGTTAGGTATTTATTTTGAAATTCTCCCATACTATCTCTTTTTCATTGATTCCATGCACAACCCTTACTTTCTCCCACCACAAAGAGGCTTTTCCTTAGAGTTGGTAGATTTCTAAACGATCTTTCATATTATCATCATAATCATAAACCTGCTAATATTTATTCATATTTATCAACCAAGCTTTAGGTGTCTCCTCTAATCCACCGTAAAATGTTGGAGGCTTAATTTTTCTAAATTATCCTTGTAATTTTTCCTTTTGTCTTTTGTCTTTTCTTTTTCCGAAAGTGTTTCTAGATTCCTCCTCCTTCATCTCTCTATCCCCTTCTGACTCTTCTGTGTAAATTATTTTATGTATATTTCCCTCTCTCCTTCTATTTGATTCAACTATGTTTTCATTATCATGAGTGGAAGCCAAATTTCTATGATTTTGTCTGTAAGTTAGAATTTTAATTATTCGCTCTTGTTCCCACATCAATCACTTGTTATCAACCCTTAAATTGGTCATTTATTCTATAAGCTGCTGTATTGTTTCTAGTAACATTGAAGTTGTGGTCTAAGGTTCTTTTCCCAACTGGAACCACATATCTAGATTGGGTCCTGGAAATGGTATTGAACCAAACCTTGTAGGTCGTATTACCGGTGGTGTAGTTATTGCTCCACTTCCTCTTCTCATCATACTAGCACAATATTTCTGAAAACTAATAATTACTTCTATTGATGCTGATATTCTTTTATCTTTTCCAATATATTATTAAGAAATTATATTTTAGAAATTCAACCATACAATAACAATAGAACAATAAATATCACAATGAAAAAAGAGAACACAATATTTATCGTGGGAAAACCCACTAAGGGGAAAACCACACAACCTTTTCATTATGGAAATTATTTTGTTCAACAAGAGACATAGCTAGACCTTCTAGTCATCAACTAAGTCAAATTGACATCCAAAAAATCCATGGTGAAACCCTATAAGTCAATCCTTACAATTTAATTCAATGCTTCTCTTTACTGATATGCTCGAGAATCTAAACCTTCCTGCAACTACCAAAATCCCAAAATTTCAACCCCTTTTAATTGCCTAGAAATTTGAGCCCACGTGCTACCTAGAAAAAGTGCAAGCTGGGGGGAGAGAGAGAGAGAGAGTCCTTCCACATGTGCGAGTTAGAGAAGAGAGAAAGATATGAATTATTTCCTTTTTTCCCTCCTTGTCCTTATCGTCCTTTGCTAGGATGCCCATAAATTGTCTTGCTTGAGAGAGTGAAAATTGGTGCCTAGATGAGGAGGTCAAGTTGTCTTTATATATAGAATTGACTGGGTCGAATGGATTTGACTTGAAGGGAGGATGAATTGACAATTTTGGAGCCAAATATTTCAAATTTAAAAATTCATATTTTCATCTTTTAAAAGTCTAAATGGGACTTGAATCAAAATGTATTTTTCTTTTGACCTTAGAATTTAAATATAATTTATGATAATCAATATAAATACATCAAGGACCAAATATATGTTATGAAGACTAGCCATAGTTACAAAATTTAATAAGCATGTGACCCCTAAAATGTTGGTGGTAACTACAATGGAAGCTCAAGCAAGGGGTGGTGACTGGAAAAGGCTTGTCGTTAACCCAGATCATTTCCAAGCCTGACGGACTGACCATTACTCAGTAGTTCATTTTATGCTCAACCTATGTAGGTCCATGAACTCTTTGAATTTGATATATTTTCTATGGTGGTTGTTGGTTCGTAGTTTTTAGAGTGCCTTGGTTGTGTGCATGGGTGTTGGTGTTTTTGATTTCTTATGGTTGGTGTACCCTACCTAGAGTCCCTCTATCTCCATTAACCCATTGTCTCATCTCGCTAGAGTCTACTCCAAACCTCTCTTGAAGCAAAGTCTTTATTGGGAAACCTTGTTACTTTACTCTGCATTTTATTTTACAATATTCTCGATTTGTTTATATTCTGGGGGTCATCCTCACTTTGGCTTGTCGTGACTCGGCATACCATGGCCGACTATAGGATGTGTTGTCGCTGGGAGTTTAGTCACAGAGGCCCTCAAGGCCGACCATAAGCTCAATCACATGTACAAAATGCAAAAACTATTTTCCACTCCTCCACTCACCTGTAAATCCAAGATGAATTCCACCAACTAGAAGCCTTGACCACAAATGGCTGGTAATATTTGTATAATTCTGAAACCAAGTTGAAGTCGTTAATATAGCTCCTGACCCTCAACATATTAGGGGAAGACAAATCCAATATCTTAATTATATTATCCTCTACTGGCAAATGAAGATGGCCCTAGGAAAATTCTTGAAGGAAAAATACAAGGACCACAATGACACCATCTCCTTTCTGAATGAAATTCAACGAGTTCAACATCACCAACACTATTGTCTTGTTATTTTGGATGCTCGACTAGCTCACATAGAAGGCCATCTCCAATGTGGCTTGAAACCTCCAACTCCAGCAAGTACTAGTTCCTAGGATCTGGCCCCACTCACTTCATTAGATACTCGATGTCTCAGTCAACCTTTTGTCTTATGTCTTTTACTTTCAATAATTAAACATATTTTACTAGTTATGAATTTAACAATGATAGTTGTTTACATTTTGATAGACCTAGAATATTGTCCATTATCAACAATGCTAGTTCTCTTGTGGCAGACTATGACAAGACTCAGTTCAAACAATGATATATAGTTTTGTATGAAGTAATTTTGAAGCAATAGAAAATATTTTATTATGGAAAATGCCTTTCATAAATAAAATATTTCAATGCCCATATTAAATAAAGTATTTGAATGCCAACTATGTATATATTGTATAAAGAAATTGAAAAAAAATTATGATTAATTTTTTTTTAAAATATTTCAAGGAGTATTACTATTTTACATTTTGGCCTTTTTTCATATATATATGTGTGTGTGTTCAATTCAAGTGTCTTAAGAGAATTCCATTAAAAAATGCAATTTAAGCAATGAATACATACATACATACATACATACATACATACATATATATATATATATATCTATATATATATATATATATATATATAAAGAAGAAAGAAAGTATTTTTAATGTTTACGAGGCTAAAAATAACCTATGGGACGAACTGATTCTCCATCTGGCTCTTGTATTCGGCCCTTTTCCTGTGGAGTTTTACAATAAACACTCCCAGATTCTCGACAAACTCTTCGCTGAATAGATTATCCCAAGAGCTAGCCGCCATAATACCTACATAAATTTCCATGTTGTCTTTGAAGGCCTCACATTTTAAAATGATTTTTTTTTTTGTTTCCACTTTTTCGAAAGAGAAAAAAATACATACTCATTCCTCCCACATTTTTTTTGGCCTTTTCCAACACCCTGTTTCACAATGGATTTGATGATAATTATCCTTCATTGAGCAATAAAAATTTAAATCTCCAAGAAATATTCGCCCCTATGCATGCTTTTTGTTGATGATTATGAGTGGGGTTAAACTCTTCAATGTAGTAATTCTTCTTTCTCCCTAGCTCTTTCCCCCGAGTATGTTTGTGGAACTTATCCATAACAAAAGTTTTTATCTCTTTACTGTTTGTAGGACACGTGCTCAAGAAAATACCCCATTTACTAAACCATTTTTTATTTTGCGACATCCAAGTCTTCTTTATTTTGCACAATCTGTCATTAAACACAACCTTAGGCCATCTAACCTCTTCCATTTGCTCAATTTTTTTCAAATATGTTATGACTCGCATCATAACAATTGCTTCAATAGGAGCAACCCATGTTTCACTTAACAAGATAGCATAAGGAACCGCACTTTTAATTTTGAATTTGTTTGTAATCAAATGCTTCTGAATTTTTTCAATTTGTTTCCACTGCATCTCGGTTTGCTGCTAGCCCACAGTTCACAATTGTAGAGAATCACCAGAATCACTAGAAGCCAAAAAAGAGTTAGAGTGGTTTTCCAGTCCCACAACTCTGCCTCTCTACACGTGTTTTGAAGAGCATAAAATTCTTTCCAACCCCACAACGTTCTTTTCTTTCTACAACCATCCCAACTTAAATTTCCGTTGAAGTCAATTCCGAGGTATTTGCAGTTTGCAACTTCTTCCATAATGTTGCCTTCAAAGTAGAACTTATGTTGGTTATGTTTTCTTTTGTTAGACAAAACCACTACTTTCGTTTTGCTAATATTGACTTGCATCCCCACCCTTCTACAAAAATGCTCAAGGGAACATAAGTGCTCTTGCAAGTCAAGAGTCGATTTAGCAATCAGTATAAGGTCATTTGTATACAAAAAGGGCCTTATATAAGGCACTTGCCCAAATGAATACAGTACCTCCCTTTATATATATATATATATATATATTTTGAATTACATCTTGTCTTTTTTCAAATTTTACGTCTTTAAAGATATTTTTATATTAAGATTTGATCTTCTAAAAAAATGAATTAAATCCTCAAGATGTATGCATTTTTTTTAAAATTTTACACCCTAAAAAAGAGATTTGCATATCAAAATTGAATCTCTATAAACACTTAATAAATTTATGATTAAAATAAATCTATACAAATTTATTAATTTAAAAAAATAAAAATAAAAATAAAACTTGCCCAAATGAATACAGTACCTCCCTTTATATATATATATATATATATATATTTTGAATTACATCTTGTCTTTTTTCAAATTTTACGTCTTTAAAGATATTTTTATATTAAGATTTGATCTTCTAAAAAAATGAATTAAATCCTCAAGATGTATGCATTTTTTTTCAAATTTTACACCCTAAAAAAGAGATTTGCATATCAAAATTGAATCTCTATAAACACTTAATAAATTTATGATTAAAATAAATCTATACAAATTTATTAATTTAAAAAAATAAAAATAAAAATAAAAAAACTTACATATAAATTTAAAAAACAGAAATATTTGTTTTTAAATTAATTTTATCCAGAGAAATGATTCATTTCACGGGTATTTTTTTAATGTTCACTCTACTTGTAAAGAAAGGTCCACCACTTCTCGACGTAGGAGTCGGTGCATTGACTGAATGTGCACGCTGGTGCATTGAATCGATGGGTACGTATTTTGTTTTATAAGTTTCCTTTGTGATGTGTGCTGTTTCTCAAAAGGTTTTACGTCAAATTTGAGTTTGGCCTTGAAGGGCTGTTGCAGCGAATTTAATGATAGAGTATATACCAAATATATCTTCCTGTATTCTATTTTACTATTTTCCTTTGACAGCTTTGTCGTTTAGCGGAAAAATTTACGGAGTGATGGTTACCTAACTCATAAAATAGAATATGCACTAAATCTAACTATGCCTTTATTGCAGCAAAATAGCAAAATTAATAATAGAGTATGAACCCAATCTATTCAATGATGGTTACAACACATTTAACGATGAAGTAAATAGAGGCCATCACAATTTATATCTTTTAGTTCTATATAATAATAATTTTAGTTTTATAAATAATTTTTAGTCTTATAGATGTTAAAATATTATTTTATTTTTATTTTTATATCATTATTTGTTATATTTTACTTTATTGTATCATAATGTTATTATTAAATCTTTATTTCTCTAATAATTATATCTAATCAAAAAAAATTTATTTATTTATTTTTCCAGCAAGAAAAATGCTAGAGTTTTTTTTTAAGAAAAAGTCAATACATATAATCTCATCATAGGTCTAATAACTTCCTAGAGAAATGGCACACTTTAGAAACTAAGAGCTATTACAATGAAATTTTCAAGCATTATGGTGACTTGAAAAAACTAATAATGATTGTTAGCCACCTATAAATATTTGTTATACCAAAAGGTGGTTAAGACTGTTTAAGCCTTCAAGGAACAAATTTCATTACTAAAATTTGTTGGCTCTTGAAGACTCTTGAAGGCCTCCTGCCTTTTCTCTGTCCAAAACTTCACTGATATTCCCATCTTACACTTAGAAGTCTTGCTTATTTCCGACCCAGAATGCTGCTTCAAAGTCATCATTTTCCCCTTCTCCCAATCAAAACTAACTCTCATTTGCCCCTTCTCTTTCTCCATAAAACTCCTCGATTCTCATGATCCTTTTTCTCCATTTCATGAAAATCCCCTTTCCATAGTTTAAAACTCATTTTTAAACTATATCGGAACCCTCATTTCCTTTGAAAAATGTTGAAAAATCATAAAAAATACATTGTTTTGACTTAAGCCCCTCGGGTTTAGTCTTAAGCCCCCTTCCTTCTAGAAACCTCCGGTCATATAACTCTTCGAGCGCCCAAAGGCCCCGCAGCCGGGCGCCTAATCATATTTTATATATTCCGCCCACGAAAAACATTAAAACCTTTGTTTTAATTTAAGACTTGGGGTTTTTAATTATTTTTCATTTATTCCGCCAGTTTCATTTTTGAACCGTTCCGCACCATCGATCTGATCTGCAGATCGGACGGTGCAGAGTGCGTCTTTCCGTGGTCCCCACCGCTCAAAAGCCGGTTGCCCAAAACCGGCGGTATCCATCGCACCGCCTTTGGGCAAAAGGTTGTTTTCCCCCAATGGCCAGTGATTCCATACACTTGCCGCCACGCGTCCCGTGTACTATTTTCAAAACCACCGTCCATTGCGCATTATCGTTCGGACCAGGACACCTAGCGATATTGCTGTACGCCGTCCGATCTGGGTCCACTCATCCAACGGTGATCGCTTGCCGAAGCTATCCGATGGTTAACCAAGATACACACATGATAATCGGGCTATCGTACAGTGGCAACGGCATCTCCGTCGTCGATCTGATCTGCAGATCGACAATCCAAAATTCATCGCCCAGATTCTCTCCGTTTGACTTTACACCTCCGCTCCCGACCGTCGATCTCTGCGCGGTCGATGAGTCAGATTCATCCTCCTCCTCTGCATCCTTGTTCAATCTCGACAGTCGATATCTGCACGATCGACGACTCTGATTTAATCTTTCTTTCGCCCGTTCTACGATCTCTCTCGATCAATCTTGACCATTGGATGATGCCATCCGACGGCCCCGCTTTCTTCACACGCCTTCCGATGCAGTTAACCTATAAAAACAGGATTTTATAATAGTTTTTGTATTTTGCAGGGTTTTAAATCATTTTCTCGTGATTTTCAAAGAAGATTCAGAGGCAGAGGGTGACGACCCTCTCATCTTTGATTCGTCAAAGGAAATCATCCACAGGGTGGAAATGCACGTTTCATCTATGTTTCCTCAAGCATCGATGTCGTTTCATCTCTACGCAGCCCTGCATATCAGATAGAAAACCATGGATTTAACACAGTCAAAGGGTATCAGTGCCGAAGACCAAAATGTATCAGAACAGAGGATTAGAGTCAGTTTCATGGGGATTACGTCTAAGATGCTTATCAAAAGCCTAATCCCCAAATAAAACACAGTTATAGAAAACCTAAAGTGTTTTATCAAGCAGGAATGCCTCCACCGCCACAATCTGAGGCAAATCGATTCCTCTCAGCTACCACAGAGCCACCTATTCCTCAAAGTACTCAATCAGGGGTCGAAGTTATTGATCGAATGAAGATTTTCACCTCAGCACAGCCAAAAAGTTACTTCTACAAGGAAACTTAATGACAAAATATCAGCAGAATTACTTCAACACTACACAAAGCCTCAAAGGTCAACAAAAGCTCCCACCGAGCTTAATATTTATGAAAAAACAATAAATACAGAGTACACCCATGTAAATTTCTTCATTGAGCCCCTCAAAGGCCAAGAAGTCATTAAGTCTGTATTAATTGTAAATTGAGATATTTTATCAGATCTCACCTCCTCATCCTTCTATATATACTTTTGCAGAAGATGAGTGAGGGGTTGGTTGTTGTTTGATCACAAGTTGTAATACTGAAACTCTTTGAAGTAAATACATAGTCTGTTGAAGTTGAAGAACAAATTGAAGTCTTGGAGATCTTGATGATATTGTTGCATGTTTGTTCCTGAGAAGGCTCTATTATTGGATCCATGAGCTTGGCTATTGGTGAAGTATTCTGAACTGTCTTATGTTTTTCCCCTGTTTTCATTATGTTCCATAATTTATTACTACAGTAAGATAGAAAGTATTAGGCTAATAAATGACTCCTGGAAGCACCTTAGACCTGTTCATCCTTCACTGTTTTATGTTTTCTTCTGCTGAAGTATTTCAGAGGCTTTAATCTTTCTCTTTAGTCTTCATGCTTGTTTATTTCCTTAATACTTTGAACAGTTGGTTTCAGCAATGATCTATGGTTTTCCTTGCTTGTCTGCTGCCACTTAAAAAAATATTATTGAAGTCTCCCTTTGAAGTTATTTTCTTATAGTGAATCAGAGAGGAAGGTTTTGATCTTGCCCTTTGTCCTCACTTGAACAGTTGGCTTAAAGGTCGTTATAATTATGATCATAGATGTTTTTAGGTGTTCCCTCTTCTATGATTGTGATTATCAGTAAATCTTATATGTTTTCTAAGTCATTTGAAATAAGATCTTTGAGGAAATAGGTTGTTCCCTGAATCTTAGATTTTACTTTGAAAGTTGTTTTGAAATCATTGTTTGCTTAAAGGTGTGATTTGTAGAATTTATGGTTAGCCCTGTCTATCAAAAAACTCTTTATTGTTTCAAATTATGCTTTCAAATTCCCTTTGTTGAGAATTAAAACCTCTCTTTCTAAATCATTAATTTTCATCTCATTCCAAAAACAAAAGGATCCTGTGGCCAAGTTAGATTTGCCCTCTGATATCCCATATCCATTGATGAGTTTGTTATGACCTTTTCTTGACTCCATTGCCTAATGAAACATATGTCTCTTCATTATGTGTATCTTTCCTAGACCTTTCATGTTCAGCTGTATCAATTCAACCCAACCAAACAAACAAATAAACACCTGCACTTAATAACTAGTCTAAAATCAATACTCTAAGCACACAAGATAAAATTTTGCAAACAAACATTTGAGAGATCTGCCTCTGAGAACAGGATGACTAGATCCTGTAACTCTAAAGATTGGCTCTGATGTTGCCTTGTCTTTTGATTTTCCAAACTATCAAAACATGGGAACCAACAAAGGCCATGATACATATGTAAAAAAGTATCAAAAAATATTTGAGCTTCTTCCACATATATATATCCTAAATGAAAGATCAAAATATATATGACAAATACTTCCTAGATATAGATATGCCTCATCAAGATAGAGAAAAAAAGGATTGTCCCTCCTCCAAAATCACAAAATATGCTCTGGAACAAAAGTGAAAAAAACAAGGGAACACTCAAAGTCCTTTCTTTGACAATGCATGTGCTATCTCATTTTATTCCCTGAATACATGCCTGAAGGAGATTGTAATAAAAAGATTGAACCAACAGTTGAATCCTGGACCACCAATTTGCAAATGAGGGGGGAGAGAAATTTGACATCCCAAATACCTCATCAATGATATTATTTGAGTCACCATATACTGAAATTGTGTCTAGTCGATTATGTTTGGCCATGTATAACAAACCCCATAGGGCCACAATCTCTACACAAGAGTTTGTGCCTTCCCTCGCAAACCAGAAATAAGGAAGATGCCTCTGCAAACTAAGCATAAGAACTGCCCCATAACCACATAGGTCAGATTTGGATGCACCTCGACAAACTAAGTCAGATGCACTATCGAAGGAGGGTTCCCTAATCTCCTAGGAACTTTGACTATTTGGTTCAACTGTTGTACAGACTCAAACCAACCAAGGATATTTATACATATTTTTGAAATTTCTATAGGCTTCCCCTCAAAAATCAAGTTCCTCACCTTCCAAATCTCCCATGTAATGAATAATGGAATAGATTTATACCTCCCTTGCTTCTGAATCCACCACTGAAAGCATGCTTTGAGTGAAAAGAAAGACTATCATGGAGGGAGATTAAGTCAGTCCAATATCCACATCCAGACAACGATAACAAAGGGGCACAGTAAAAAAATATGTGTGACATTTTTGTGAGATTATTTACAAAAAGGAACACCAACAAGGTCCTGAAATGCCGCTTTTTCCAGAGTTATCTCATGTTATTAGGTGATTCATCCAAGCCATCCAACCAAAAATAATAATGTTTAAAGGGATATGCCATTGCCATGCTTTCTAATACCAACTTTTGATTAAAAGTTGATTGCAGTGAACAACAATATGATTGTAAATATCATATACCAAGACAGTACCAGAACAAAGGGAGCCTTTCCAAGATAAAGTATCACCATCTAAATTAAAAACAAAACCTACCATTTGAAGATCAACAAGAAATCAGTTCGAATGGAGTGCAATCATACTTGAGAGACCGATCTCATTTTCATCCTTCCAGACTAGGTATGGAAAAGAAACAAAACAACGTCTATAATCTTGATCTAGGAATAAAATTTGCATACAAGATATTAATGACACCTTGTGGGAGAGCATGATAACAGTTGAACCTCTGAATATAATAAATTCCAAGCAAGAATTTTCCCCCTTTACCGAACGCCCAAATTTTTCAATAGTCACTTACTTACCTTCCCGATACTATTCTAGATCTCTGGTCCCATTTTTTTATCTGAACCTCCCCCTCTATACAATACCAGGGACATGTGGTTGAGATACTTATAAAAAATAATGTCTTTCCATAACCCTAAGCTAAAAAACACCCTCCATAAACTTTTGGTTAGGAGCGCCCATCCAAATGTTTTCAGATTCAATAAACCCCATCCCCCAAACTGCTTATCAATGGTGATGGAGTCGAAACAGGAAAGGTGAAATGTGTATTTACCTTATCCCCTAACCATAAGAAATGTGCAATTATGGTCTTAATCTGATGGATGATCTTCTAAGGAATCATGAAGATATGCATCCAATAGACCGATATTTGTTGGAGAACAACATGAATGAGAGTGTATCTTCCACCCAAAGAGAGCCATCGATGTGACCAAGAGGATAAATTATTCTAGAAGCTTTTAAGGAGCCAATGCTAATATGTGGTCCTACAGTTATTAGGTTTAAGCTGGAAACCTAGATATGTGAAACTCTCCTCAATATTGGACACAAAAACATCAAATAGACTAGCAATGTTGGCAATCTCATTAGCATCACTAGATGAAGAAATCAGAATTGACTTGTTACCATTGGGGCATAATCCCGAAGCAACACTATACTTAGTGAATATGGAATATATGACATTCTATTGCAACCAAGAAACCTTACCAAAAGTGAGCACATCAACTACAAAAAAGAGGTGTGAGACAGAGGCCCATCTAGATACCTGAATGCCTTGAAAGAAACTGCCCCTGTGAGCCTCTAAAATTTTGTAGCTAAGACCATCCATGACAAGAATAAAAACAATAAGGGAGAGGGAGCACCCTTGTCGAAGGCCTCAGCTAGCCCGAAAAAAAATTGGAGTGCCATTGACCAAAATCACATAATAGATTGAAGTAACATATTCCATGATCTAAGTAACATTTTCCATAGAGAGGCCAATATTTGTGAGAATCATTCTTAAATAGGATCAATCCACACTATCATACACCTTCTGAAGATCTAGTTCCATGACCAATGCAATAAAATATTGTTAAATTACTCATAATCAGTATAATAATCAGACCAATATTTGTGCGTTCATCTATAAGAAAGATGTAAGTAGATTGTGAATGAAAATTCTTTAGGGAAATTTCTCTAAACATTGATTAGATAATTATTATTTCCGAGACTTTAAAATTTTGTAAATAAGTTACATCACAATCTTGCATTTTCTTATAAATTAGGTTTAGAATTATTATTTCACTTAAATTATTGATTGTTTGACCAATTCCGTCTACACTTTGAATACTGGGGATAGTCTTTTCTACATTTGATAGAGGAACTATCTTTATATTCAAACATCTTTTGTTTCTTAGCAAGCCATACCTAAGAAGATATGTTGAGAGGTAATGCTCCAATCTTAAAAACTTTCCACCTCTTTCCTTACCGCCTTGAAGTATAAACATTAATAACTCCATCCTAACCCTATAAAATTACTCATTCGGAGTACATCCTAAGTAGCACTTTAGTGAATAAACTTGGTTTTCATATAATTTTTCACTACCATATATGTTATTCTTTTATCCTTCTCTTCCTTTTGATGTTAGTGTTTTATAGCTAATCTAAAAACATATATTTTAACATAATTCAAATACCAAATAAGTTAGGCCTTTTCTTCTTTGAATAATTTAACATTATTACTTATCATGAAATATATATATATTTTTGTTAGTGGATACATATTTTACCTCAATCCAATTTCTTTCAAATTTATTTTATAGTCCATAATTGTTATATATTATGAAAAAAATTGCTAACTCAAAAAAAATGTTTTTGTGAATTTATATTTTATATTTCATATTATAAAATATTTATTTAAATTTTATTAGATTTGTCAATAACATAAAAATAATAATAATAATTTCAAATATTTATTAAAAATTTAAAACTAAAATCTTTAATAAAATATAAAGTGTAAACTCCCAACTTTAAGTAAGGGTAATCCTTGCTATTTGTAATTATAATCCGTACATAAAAGGAAGTTAATTTTTTCTATATAAATTTATTTATTATATTTTATTTTAAAAAATATTTATTTAAATTTATTAGATTAGTCAATAACATAAAAATAATAATTTTAATTAATTATATTTTAGGAATATTGCTTCTGTGATCCATAAATTGTGAAAAAAATCTTTCAATAAAAATCACATCCAAATAAATTTAAATCTTTCAATAAAAATCACATCCAAATAAATTTGGTCGACGCGTTTCAAACCAGCCAGTGTGGTTCATCAAGTCCTGATGATGAATCACACTGGCTGGTTCGAAACGCGTCGACCAAATTTATTTGGATGTGATTTTTACCGAAAGATTTTTTTCACAAATTAATTATATTTTTAAATATTTATTAAAATTTTAAAACTAAAATCTTTAACAAAATACAAAATATAATCTCCCAACTTTAAATAAGAGTAATCCTTGCTATTTGTAATTATAATCTGGAAATAAAAGAAGTACTTCTTTTTATGAGTTTAAATTTTAAATTTTATTTTATAAAATATTTATTTAAATTTTATTAGATTAGTTAATAACATTAAAAAAAAAAAAAAATTGATTAATTATATTTTTTAATATTTATTAAAAATTTAAAACCAAAATCTTTTAAAATATAAAATTTAGTTAACCAACTTTAAGGGTAATCTTTGTTATTTGAAATTATAATCCGGAGATAAAAGGAAGTTCTCATCCAAACCCACATGAGCATATTATTTCGTTTTGAGATAGAGATGGTGTATTTATATGTATTTTTAAGAGGAGAATATAAAATAAGTCTACACCTATTTTTAAATATATATATATATATTTTTGTGACTTTATTTATTAATATTTGTAAATAGGGATGATAGTAATGAAAATCACAAAGATGATGAGAAGTAAAATGATAATGTGATAGAAGATGACAATGATGAGGCACATTATCACATCTAGGAGGGTGGGTGATATAGATGTGAAAATATATATGACAATGAGTGTGAGAGGATTATAGAAATAATGTTAAAAATGCGTGAGGAAGATTACACAAATAAAACTAATAATGAGAAAGAAAATATTAATAATAATTTATTTGAAAATGAATTAAGTATTATATATATAAATTATTAATACAAGTTTGTTTATATATATATATATATATATATATATATATATATATAATTTTTTATTTTAATTTATATTTTATTATTTTAACAATTTATTCTAAAATATTAATATAATATTATTAATATTATATTATTTAAATTTGTAAAAAAATTTTCGTAATAATCACATGCAATGGAACATGATCTATGCGTTAATCATCAAGACTATGTGAAAGATTATATCTAGATAGATAACGACTAGTTTGACTTTATATATATATATATATATTATTTTTTGTATTTTTTATTTTTAACAAATAATAACGGCTTGTTACATTTTATTTTTAAAATCAAATGTTTAATATATTTATTCAACTAATTAATCAATTAATCAATTTATTAGTTAGTTATTTAACCAATAGTGATATATATATATATATATATATATATATATATATATATATATATATATATATATATATATATATATATATATTATTTTATGTAACTAATTTAATTATTTATTAATTATTTATTATTATTAATTTATAATTATATATTTGACTATTTATAAGAGCAAAGTCCAAGGAAAAAAGAAAATGATAACCAACTACCTATCAAAGAATCATATATACATATACATATACATATACATATACATATATATATTAAAAGTCAAACTAGCTGTTATTCTAAAGGCCATTTCTAATCTATTTAAACTTAATGTCTCGATCCGATTTGTCACATAGTCCTGATGATGAACCACACTGGTTGGTTCGAAAGACGTCAACCATATTCCATTGCATGTGATTATTACAGAAAGAATTTTACAAATTTATATGATTAATCACAAAATATTAAATTCCAAAAACTATATTATTTATTTTTAATATTATCTTTTCCTTATTTTTAGTCTTATTATCCTTTTTTCCTTTCATTAATTATTATTATTTTTTTTTTTTCTTATTTTTATTCTAATTATATATTATTCTTTTATTTAATTATATAATTATTTCCCTAAGGCCATCTTACTCTCATTTCAATAAATATTATCCTCCTCATTCATTTTATTAATATCATAAATAATTATAATAATTGTTTATAGTAATTTATTATTTATTATTTTTATTTATTTTAATATTTTTTTCTAACTGTGTGATTTTTTACTTTTTTATATATTCTTACTTGATCATTTCCATCTTATGATTTTGATGATAAATTGCATTAATTGGTTCAAAACAAGTCCACAAATAATACTCTCATGTGATGGATCATGAAAACATTTTTCAAAATAATTCTACTCACAAAAACTAACATTTAAATAATATTATGCACACATTTTACTTAGTCAATGAAAAATCAATAAGAAACTTTTTGGAGTATTTTCCATAATAGATTAAGTTAAAGTATTAAATATTTAATTAAACATTTTGGGTATTTTTCAAAATAAATTAAGTTAGAGTATTAAAGATTTAAGGAAACATTTTTCGGTATTTTGTATAATAGATTAAGTTCTTGAGGGCAGAAAAAGAAGACCATATTTTTATTAAAAATGAAAACTGATTAAATGTGTTTGTAAAGAACTATGTGTAAAAAAAAAAACAAGTATTATATATTGAGAAAAGATATAATATAAGTAGATTATATAAAAAATAGTAGTAAAATCTAAATTTTGAAATTTGATAGGAGAATTTAGTGTAGAAGAAATGTTGTAATGTTAGAATATATATATATATATATATATATATATATATATATATATATATATATATATATATATATATATATATATATATATAAAATAGTCAATGCAAATATTATTTTATCTATAAATACAGTTTGTGCAAGAGAGAGAGTGTATATATTATAAAAAGGAAATGAAAATAACAAAGTTATAATGGTTAAATACTTTGTTAGTGTGTTGCTTAATATGAAGGAGAAGTGTGTATATAAAGAGATAGAAAGAGAGAATGACTCTATTTATCAAAGAAACAAAAAAAACTTATAGTTAAAACATTAAATATTGTTATGTTACTTAAGATGTAGGAGATATGCAATTCCTTCTATTGATATTGTAATGTAACATGTATAATAACTATTAATAACAAAAAAAATCAATGTAAATATCTACCTACCTATCTATCTACATATATAAAAAGAGTGAGTTTATATATATTCAATAAAGCAAATGAAACAAAATAAAATAAAATAATTTCTCGTTAAAACATTTTATTGGTGTATTGTTCAAGATGAAAGGAAACTTGTAGTTCCTTTTATACTTATCATGGAGTTGATATATATATATATATATATATATATATATATATATATATATATATATATATATATATATATATATATATATATATATATATATATATATATATATATAACCAACATAGATCCATGTTAAATCTCAATCTATCAAATAACAAGAGGGATCAAATCGCTAAATGTGCAAACCTTTCTTCAAGTTTTGCAATCTAAAAAAGGTTCACACCTTGAGAGATTTGATCCATATCAGTGGTTGTCAGATATGGGGTTAACATGGATCTATGTTGGTGTCACATTAATATTTCTCAACTATGTTGACCATGGATGATGTTACATTAATGTTAATGTCAATGTTACATAGATGTTAGTGTTAATGTACTACATCAATGGTTGAAGATGTTGGCAAGGTTGACAATTGTCAACCATGTTGTCTATGGTTGTTTATGGTTGACCATGGTTGACCTTGTTTGACCATGGATGAAAAAAGTTACACATGGTTGTACTTGTTGACAATGTCTGATCATGGTTGAGTTTGTTAGACCATGATGAATTAATAGAATTTAGCAAAAAAAAAAAAAAAAACAACCTATAATAATTAGTTGCAATTAAATAATACATAATTTTACGATTGATAATATATTATATAAATAAATAATAAATTTATTATTTTATTAATTTTATAAATTTATTTAAATTTAATATTATAATTTAATTATTTATTTTAAAAGTTTGATTTTTAATGTATTTTTGATCTTTTATTATCTTAATGCTAGTTATATATATATTTTTCAATTAATTTCATTTTTTTTAATAAATTATTCTTTTCTCATAAATTATTTCAAGTAATAGATACATTTATATAACGATTAAAAAAATATAATATTTTTACAATTTTTTTAACAATAATGTTAAAAAACAAATCACTTTTCCAAAGAAAACCATCTTACATAAATTTAAAAATTATATACTTAATTTCTTTTTTAAATTACCCGGAACCACTTGTGTATATCCATTCTTGAAACCTCTATTATTTAAGCACTTGTGTATATCCATACTTGAAACCTCTATTATTCGATTTAAACATGTTTAGAAAAACCATAATTTACAAATACAACTGAAAACCGAACGGATTTGTCACATGAAATAAGAAGTCCCATCCCACCACTCCAAAACAACAGCGAAGAATGTGCATCATGTTTTCAAGTTGCGGTTTCTCTTAAATTATTAAAATTATTTTATGAGGTTAGGTGGACATGGCCAACAAGTCCGCTTCCCTTGAATTTATATTAATTAAATTTTAATAACCTAAAATGAATATAGGTTTATCTATTTCAACGTATGAATATGAGTTGGAATAAATTTGGCTTTTTTAAGAAATAAATGAACAATATTTGATTTTAAAATAATATTTTTCATTTTATGAAAAGTATTTGAATAGATTTTCAGTTTCAAATTAAAATAAAACATATTAAATTATTATTATTATTATCTAATTTTAAGATCAAGGTTAAGCTATATATTAATTTGGTGTATGAGACATTCTTGTTTGTGAGACAAAGAACCTACTTTCTCTTGGTAATTTGATTGCTAAATCTACAAAGTATACATAATCTACATCCTCTGATTTTGAAGCTGTAACTTCTTAAAAAAACACATACTCTTAGCCATTTAAATATTTTTTTTCCGCCTATAATGAAACAAATTAGAACTATTACCCAATTAGAATCAGATCATTTAGTTTCACTTGCTTAGTTCTTAGTCGAGGGTTTTGATTTAGTTGTCCTTAATAATTAATTAAAAATTACTTCACTTTACATTTCTTCACACGAGCCATTAAATTTTCTGGTCTACTGGCCATTAAATGCGGTTGGGCATATATTATCTACCATTGGATTTAAACGAATTTAAATCCAATGGTGAGTAGTATATGCCCAACCACATTTAATAGCCAATAAACCAAGAAATAAATTTTATCTAAAATTTATGACTTCATCAGGTGTCAATAGGCATTGTCAATCCTCTCATGTAGGGAGGGGCAGTGGCAAACTTCATCCATCAGATTCGGCCTTTTCTGGTTCTTGTTTTATAATGACACTCTTTATTCTTTACTGGTTGGTAGGTAGTATATGTGATGAATATATTGTATTGTGATTGAATATTAATGCAGAATGTAGGGGAAGGTGTTTGGCCACTTCTAACAATAAACTATGCATGTTCTTATGTCAAAAGTGTTCCACAAAATGTTTGTGTGCATCCCAAAAGTTATGGAAACAAATTAGTGTGCCCTTGCTACAACAACTAGAAGAATCAACAAGCCCGCCCCAAGTGCCTTTGATCATTTGAATCCATTACTCCATTATGTTTTGAGTTTTATAATAATGACAATATTGCTTCATGAATCTTATAAATAAGAAGACAATGCTGCTCTAAAATACATTAGTAGATCTATTGAGTGAGTGAGTACATTATTTTGCATGAGAGATCATAAAAGAAAGCTAAGAAATGTTTACAGTATTTGTACACCTACACCTGTGTTTATGTATTTTTCCCGCATGTATTAAATTGTAGCATTTTATTTAAGCTAATCTTTTAATTTATGTGGATATTATGCAATTACGGTAAATAATAAATGTCTTATGTCTATGAGTTCCATTATGCATATTGGACTGTACATTCGTTTGTGTTTGATATGACAGGATAAAGGTAAAAATCTAGAATAATTAAAGTGCCCCATGAATATGCATTTTGATAGTTGTTAGATATTATTTTTGGATATAGATGATATGAGCATGGGATAAAAGTATTTATATGGTCTACTTATTGGGGTTAATTCTAGCCAAAATTTGGGAAGTTTAGCTGATAAAACTATTGTAATTAAAATAAGTAATCTTTGCTATTGAGAGTTATTTTTATTGGCTTCTAAAACACTATCTTCGAAACTCAGTGCAATTGGTATAAATGAAGCGATGTGACTATCCCTTATACGATGTTTATTGAGTAACAATTGCGGAAGAATAAACTGAGAGTAAGACAATTGTGTTAAGATTTTAATAAATTGTAATTTTAAGCAAATAATATTTATTTCACTAATTTTAAAATTTTTATGGGTGATACTATGGAGTTGGGTTACACTTTTTGATAAGAGAGTGTGTGTTTAGATGGAAACAAAGATGGCTCAATCGAGCAATTTAAGTGGGATGGAGAAAAATATAGCACTAAAAAAATAGCTCGATCAAACTGTAGGGAACCATACTTACTAAAGTTTTGCAAATGGGGTAGCAAGCTAAGTGGGCTTGATTGTGGGGAAAACTCCACAGTTAAGCGCACTTTTTCCAGAGGCGATCTCAGATGGGTGACCTCCAGAGAAGTCCTAGTTACACGTGCAAGCCCTGGAAGTGATAATTGACGCTATGTGATTCATTTCACTAGTTTCAATCCCATTTCTTCACCCCTTTGAGCATCACCCAATGCAATGAGTGCTAAGTGGACTATTAAAAAATCATGAGAATGCCTCTCATGGAAATGGTCATAAGTGAATGACTTACTTAATGCAGTTGAATCCCAAAAAAAATGATATCTCATATATTTCACTCTGAAACCCTTCAATATTTAAATGCAAAGAGTGAAGGGAGCTTTAATTGAATGGTTCATGAGGCATAATACTTGCTAAGGTTTTGCAAGTGGGGTAGCAAGTTAAGTGGGATTTATTGTGTGGAAAACTCCATAGTTAAGCGCACTTGAGCCAGAGACGATCTTGGATGGGTGACCTTCCGAGAAGTCCTGGTTACCGGGTGCAAGCCCTGGAAGTGATGATTGACACTATGTGACTCATTTCACTAGTTTCAATCTCATTTATTCACCCAGGTGTGAGCATCACCTGATGCAATGAATGCTAAGTCCTAAAATCTGCAATTTCAGCACCCCTTCTATAAAATTTCCTGCAACCCCATTTTGTACTAGAGAAAATTTAGAGAAAAATTTATCCTTAGGTGGCAGAGTTGATCATGTTGGATTCATGAAGGAAGCTTCTATCCAATGGCATATGAGTTTGATATTTTTGAATTCATATGATATTTTTCATCTAATTTCTTTTAAATATAGTGTTTGATTTTTTTTTGAACAATTTTAAAGAAGTTGAATAAAAAATCAATATCATCTAAAAGGGTTCGATTTAATGGTGGAAAGTGACGAGTTTAGGGGTAGCAGGAGAGGGAGGGATTCTCTCTAATCCCAAAGAAATAATTGTTGATAAGTATGGTTGAGGCCTTGGAAGGAAAACTAACAAAGAAGAATCATATGGACTCTACTTGGACCTTCTTTTAGCTCAAAAAAGAAAGGAATCAAATATATCTTCATCCTAAAAGGTTCCCTTTTTGTAATACAATTATTGAGAAATGCCTTCCTTCCTAAAGACAATATACCAAGTTTATTACTTTAACTAATAAAGACAATTGATCTTCCTTCTCTTCCTCACAACCCTTCCACATTCTAAGAACCCACAATGCCATTACACACCAAATGGCCACTAAGGCATGTTTGCTGGAGAAAAGAAAAATGGACATAAATGGTAAGATGGACCAATTCCCAATCCCCTAGTATTTTCTATGCATAGTAATTATCCCTCCTCTTTACATTACCAAACTCAATGCAATTCGAATTTAAGGAAAACTCCTTCATGAACCTTACTCACCCTCTTCTCCTTCTCTCCTTACACAATCAATCATGCATAAAGTTTAATGATGGCTCCATTATGGATTTTCCATGCTTCCTGGTGTGTGCTTCTTTCAACGGGCTCAACATGTCGTCTCATAGATTTGGATTCATGCAAGTGTGCCACTTCAAATTGTAGAACCGTTGTTCAGGATTCACATAAGCCGAAATTGGGTGTATTTAGTGTGTTGTAGCTTATCCAAGTTGATGCAATTAATCTCTAAGGCAAGGATTAGACGAGAGATCCATTTGAAGGTTAGGCTGCATGAAATAAGCGTCATTTTAAACACCACGGCGATGATGAATTTGCATTGGGACCCTGATAATTTTATAGAGACAATTCATCCAAGTACGTTCTCCCTAGTAAGATATTGGCATAAATGGACGTTAGGATTCTTTTCTAGATCTTCATTTTGGAGGTTTCGGAGGAGTCAGGGCCTCAATTGTTGACAATGTTGTGGTGGGTTGTCAAGCTCGAAGGCATCAAGCCATATGGAATATAGAGGATTCACAACAGTACATTTCGCTCTAGGAATGCACCTCTGTTGGCCTGCTCCAGTTTCGGCTCTCACGTAACGATGGTACCCCCAAATATCTAAGAAGGAAAGATTGTGTGTTCATTTCTTTGCCTCTGGCGGTGGTAGATTGCATTGCCTTCCCCCTCATGAGAACACTCTTCAAAGGTCTTTGGTTAAAAAGGCAACCGGGTCTTGGGGTCGTCGACAGTAGCGCACCGGACGTGGTTCAGGAAGGGAGATTAAAAGTCTTAAATCGTAGGGTCGCCCTGGCTCTATCCCTTGGGCCCATGATTCTTGTGATAAATATAAAATGGAACTTCCAAAGATGAGGGCTAAGATATATGATCTTTAGGTGATGCTTCTTCAGGAGAACTCCTCTCAGAGCAGTATATTAGACACCGTGGAGAGTCAACGTTTGAGGATTTCCCACTTGGAGGATGAAGTGAAGGCACTTTGCAGCATCATGACCAATTTTCAACTTTAGCAAAAAGAGCCGAACAACCGTGAGGTAGAAGTGAAACCGAAAATTGATTTGAGAAAACCAGCAAATCCTTTAGATTAAGTTGTTACATGATGAATGGGTTTAAATGCTTATTTCTTCTTGTCGGATATATACCAATAGTAGAATAAGAGTTCTTGTCAGGTTTTGGATGTAATTTGGTCACTGCTACAAACAACTTATGCGTGTCAAGAAGACTATGATTAATTTTGTATTGTAAATCTCCTGGTATTTTTCTTCGACCAGGTGTAAATTTAATGAAAGAGTATTTATTTTTGTTGAAAAAAAATATCAATATCATAAATAAAAATTCAAAAAATATTATTATTTTTGCTTACTAGTATTTATATTTATGAAATACAATTAAAATTACTTCACCAACTTAAAAACAATATATATATATATATATATATATATATATATATATATATATATATAATTTTACTTTAAAAAATCATTTTTAATATGAAAAATTTAACTCGCTCCATGCACACATCATGCTTATATATATATATATATATATATATATATATATATATGTGGTGTGTATATATATATATATATATATATATATATATATATATATAATAATATATATATATATATATATATATATATATATATATATATATACACATCATGCTTATATATATATATATATATATATATATATATATATATACACACACATTTTAAACTAAGTTATGTTACTTGAACATACATACCTCTTAACGTGTGCGGAAATTTGTAAGGATAAAAATTTCAGATAATGAAAAATTAACATATTATATGACACTAATTGTTTTTGCAAAAAATACTATTAGGAGAACAACATAATTCTCCACAATGTGTCTCTTTTACTCCAAGTCAAAATTCACATTCCTTATATGAATTCTAAGAGCCACATTAATTACCCAAGACCCAAAAGAATTATTAAATTTATTTTATTAACATTACAATTACACATACTTTATAATGAGTTGTTGAGTAATTGATGCAGGGCTAGCCTGCAATACCCAGAATCTTCATACACTCTGTGCTATTAAACATGTATTGCAATCACTGCCCAATGTTGATTCTAATCTGGGCAAATTCGTACATTTCCCAATTGCGGAAGTTATCATATGGTTCACAACCAGAACCAACCATCTTCATACAAAAGTTTCCTCCATGAATTGAAACTTATCAAAACATAAGATTCAAACACTATTCAATCAAAATCAAAGCTTGAATTTTACATGCACCTTTTTCATTCCCAATCCAATTAACATTCAACGGTCCCACCATCACAATTACATTCACATATGCTGGGTTCAATTAAAGAGTGCGCCCTTACTGTTATATTCAATCTGGCAACTTATATAATTTAAACCTTGTTTGCCAATTAACTTTAAACACATTACTTTTGGATTTAAATCTCAAACATCATTCTGTTCACTCAATGTTCATTTCATTATTTCCCAAACTGCACACACAGAATTTCAACGAATCTCCATAAACAATGCCCCCATCATCTTTATGCAAACACCAATATAACTTACCTGTTCGAATTTCAGCAATATATCAACCTCTGGACCGCCTTCAATTTCTGACAATTTCAACTGCGCCTTCAACGCTTCCGTCCACGCTATTCAAGTCTGTGTCTTCAGATTCTGAACTGCGCCTTCTTGGAATCGATCTTTTGAATTACACCTGATCTGATGTGATGGATTTCTCCCACGCTTTTAATTACAATTAGACTGGTCTAACACCATTTCTATACATAGTTTCTTGTTCTGCGTTCCCTTTTGAAAAAACGTTCATGCATTTCCCATCTTCTAGAAAACTTAATGTACTTACAAGCTGACTTAACGGGAATGCATACCTTTAAAATTTGGACAGGGATACGCACAGTGCTTCTGCTAGCTTTGATTCGATTTTAAAGGACCTTCTCACCGCTTGCCAATTCTGGAATCGAATTCCTCAATCATATTTTCTAATTACTTGGGCGCTCCATCAAATGCAATCAACATTCATCTTCAAAAGAGTAATTCAGACTCTGCAATTCAATTGATCATGACTTCAACATAAAATGGCTCTTAAATCTTAAACGCTATTCAACCTTTTCGATCTACGTGTTTCCCTTACCAAATCGAATTCTATTCGATTATACCCAATCAGGTCTTCAACGCTGTTGAAGTTTTTCTCAGCGCTCCTTCTGCATTCTTTAATGCTAAATTCGACTTTTGCCATAATGTAATTCAGCTCATTCAATTTAATGATTTTTCCAGCTCGTTGACTGGTATTCCTCCTCTGCAATTCCAATGTCAGTTCACTGTATTCAGAATTCAAATTATTAAACTGATCACCTCTGCATCGATTATTATGAATGTCAGGCATAAATCGATTCAATCTATTTGACTTCAGGAACAGATCTGCTTATATATTGTTGCTCCTATTCCCACAACTATGATATGATATCACTGTACATCAATACAACAGTTGAATTTGCATTTACATATTCAAACCATCCCAACGCATTCACCATTCGATTTGTGTTGTACAAAATTGCATCGATTATTCAAATCTACAGAATTCCACACCAAACTGTAGACTCAAATGCATTACAATATACCCTTTTCGCAGAGATTTAACACCATTTTACACTTAATGATTTGCATGGCAGTTTTCACACAAAATAAATGTAATTTCAAGCCCATCGATCATTTCTTCATTAATTCAACAATGCCATGAACTTCAGGAAACAAATATACAATTTCTCAATCAATCAACCAATGTATATAAACTGAAACAAAACCATGACTTACAAACTCTTGTTTGGCCTCATATTCATAATCTGTGGCCCTTGCAAACTGCCCGAAGGCACCCAAGCGGAAAACCTCTCACTCTCTACACACACTCACTCACAATCTCCTCTCATGCCTTTGAGGCTTGATGAATTTATACAATTTTAAAAATGATCTAATTTAATGCTCAATCCCCTTAATATCTCAATATCACTAAAATATCTCAACAAATCCTATTATCTAGAATCTTATCCCTTTATATCTTATCCCTTTATATCTTAACCAAATTCTCTCATATCCTTTTAATTAATAAAATGATATTTACAAAATCCTTACTTTCTCCTATTTTATTTAAAATAACAAATTAATTAATAAAATATTAAAAATTGTCACACCCCCTTTTCTAACATATTTATAAATAAAAAAAATGCCCTTGATGCTCCTGCATCAGTAATAAGAACAATAACAATCTTAAGAGATGAGATGATATGATAAAAAATATCTAATTAAATTTATAAATTATAATTTAATTATAATTAAAGTATATTTATATATTATCATTTAATTTAATTTAATTAAAATTATGTTATAAACTAAACCTTAAATTAAAATGAAATTAAATTTAATTTAATTTTAAATCAATTTTAAAATTAATTTAAACTAAACTTAAAATTAAACTAAGGGTTTAATTTAATTTTAAATTTAAACTCTAAATTAAAATTATAAACTCATCTATTTATAAACCTTAATTAAATTATAAGCCTCTAATCACATTAAATAATAATTATATTAATTTATATTTTAATCAATAAATTATAATTATAATTATATTTTTAATTTTTAATACAAATTATAAACTTTAAGATTATAAATTAATTTTAGGGTTTATAATAGTAATCCAACGGTTTATAATTCGTAGTATTAATAAGAGTTAATAATATTAATGTTAGAGTTTATTATATAATATTAGGGTTTATAAGATTAATATTAAGGTTTATGACATTAATTATATGGGTTAATATTAATCTTAGGGTTTATAATATTTATCCTAAGTTTTATTATATTCATCCTAGGGTTTAATATTAATCTTAGGATTTATAATATTAATTATAGATTTTATAATCCTAAGTTTTATAATAGTAATCCGAAGGTTTTTATTATTAAACTTAGGGTTTGAAAACTAATTTTAATGTTTTTAATATTGATCCTCTCATTTATAATAATGATCTTAGGGTTTATAATATTAATCTTAGGGTTTAATATTAATCTCAGGGCTTAACATTAATCTCAGGGTTTAATATATTAAACCTAGGGTATAAAATATTGAGTTTTACAATGTTAAAGTTTATAATATTTGGATTAATATTGTAACATTGGAATGGTACATAAATCTATTCAACAACTCATTATGACAATCATTGTCTCAATGCGACAATCAATCCAACAATCATTGTCGCAATGTTACATTTCATTCAACATCACATTGCGACATTACAAAATTGGGGTCGAATATTAAGGTTTAATATTGGGTTTATTATTAGGGATTATATTGAAATTAAGATTTAATATATTAAACTTAAGGTTTAATATATTAAACTTAGGGTTTAATATTAATACAAGGGTTTAAAATATTAATTTCAATGTTTATAATATTAATGTATAATATGTGTATATAATATTAGAGTATATATTAAGATTACAATTTAATATATTAAACTTAAGGTTTGTAATCTTAAGGTTTATATTATTTATTTTAGGGTTTATATTATTATTGAGTTTAATTTATTAACTTAGCACTATATTTTATAATATTAATTCTAGGTTTATAATATTAATCCTAGAGTTTATTATATCAATCCGAGGGTTTCTAATCTTAGTGTTTATAATATTAATCCTAGGGTTTATAATATTAATTTTAGAGTTTATGATATTAAACTCAAGGTTTATAATGTTAAGCCTAAGGTTTTTAATCCAAATATTTATCCTAGGGTTTAGTATTAATCTTAGTTTTAGTATATTAATCCCGAGGTTTAATGATTAATCAGTTATATTATTAAAATATATATTTAAAGAATTATCAGAAAGTTTATGAAATATTAATATTATTAATATTTATAATATTAATAGTTATATATACAACATAATCATAAGGTTTATAATATTAATCTAAGAGTATATAATATTAATATTAGGGTTTATAATATTAATCTTTGGGTTCATAATCCTAGGGTTTAATATATTAAATCTAAGAGTTAATATATTAATTGTAGCATTTAATATATTAAACTTAAGGGTTAATATATTAATCGTAGGGTTTAGAATATTGAGTTTTACAGTGTTGCAGTTTATAATATTTGGTTTAATATTGTGACGTTGGATGTGATGCGTAGAGTATCCAATGTTATGCTAGGAAAACATTGTCTCAGATGATATTAAATCAACCCAACAATAATTTCACATTTGTTACAATACATTGCATTATTCACGGCTACACATTACGACATTGCAAATTGGGATTATTATTAGGATTTAAATATTTTGAGTTATAATATTAAGGTTTAATATATTAAACTTAGGATTTTAAATCTTTAGGGTCATATAATATTTGGTTTAATATATTAGCTAGGGTTTGCTATTATTATTATGAGGGTTAATAATCTTAATCGTAGTGTTTTATTATATTAATCCTATGTTTATAATCTTTGGAGGGTTTAAATATTTAATCATGGGGTTTATAATGCTAATCCATGTGTATAATATTATCCTAGGGTTTGTTAAATATTAATCCTGCTGTCAGTGTAATAAATATTGATGTTTAATCATGGGTTTATAATTTTAGGGTTTAATATTAGTGTTTATATTAATCTTATGATTTAATATGTTAAACTTAGTGGTTATAATCCTAGGTTTTATAGTATCAAACTTAGGATTTATTACCTTTGGGTTTAATTTATTAGCTTAGAGCTTATAATATTAATCCTAAGGTTTAATATTAGGATGTATGTTAAACTTGGAGTTTGTAATCTTAAGGTTTATAATCCTTGGGTTTAATATATTAACTTAGGGTTTATAATAATTTTTTTTGTAAGCTTGACACGTCTACATCTTCATCATGTCCAATGTATCACCCCGATCGGGGCACGAAATTGAACCAGTAACTTCACATCAAGGAGTGACTTAACAAAGCACCTAATCACCGTCTATAATATTAATATTAGGGCTTTTAATCTTAATTGTAGGGTTTATTATATTAATATCAGGGTTTATAATATTATTTTTAGGGTTTATAATGGAAATCATAGGGTTTGTAAAGTCAATACTAGGGTTTAATTTTAATCCCAACGTTTATAATGTTAATCCCAATATTTATAATATTAGGGTTTAATATTGGGTTTATAATATGAGGTTTTAATACTAGGGTTTATGTTAATATTACGAGTTAATATATTAAACTTAAGGATTATTATCCTTAGGTTTAATTTATTAACTTAGGGTTTATAATATTAATACTAGGCTTTACAATATTAATCATAAGGTTTATTATATTAATTTTAAGTTTTATAATATTAATATTAAAGTTTATAATGTTAATCCTAGGGTTTATAATATCAACGAGATGGTTTATAATATTAATCCTAGGGTTTAACAGTGATTGTCGGGTTTGAAATATTAACATTAAGGTTTATAATATTAATAATAGGGTTTAATATATTTATATTAGGGTTTATAATATTGAAAGGTTATGTGTTCCACAAGGTGAAAGAATCAATTTCAGAAGGTCCCACACTTCACTTATTGTTGGTCACTTTGGTGTAGGAAAAATAGTTGCTTAATTACAGAGGTATTGTTACTTGCCTCACATGAATGCCATTGTCTAAAGATATGTAAAAGGATGTTCCGTATGTGTGCTACTAGCAAGACAATCAATAGTAAATGGGGTTTGTACACTCCACTTCATATCCCTTCTCGTCCTTGGGAAAGTATTTCTACGGATTTTGTTGGGGGACTATTAATGTCTAGGAAAGGTCATGATTATTTATATGTTGTGGTGGATCTTTTCACCAAAATGTGTGTGGTCATTCCATGCAATAAATAGGCTATAATTGAATAGACCGTAAAGATGTTCTTCCAAAATGTATGGGTTCATTTTGGGTTACCTACTTCAATTATTTTTTATCAATATTATTGATTTATCGGGAAGTTTTGGTCAAGTTTATGGGAATTCATAGACACAAATTTGAAGAAGAGCACAAAATTTCATCCACAAATTGATGACCATATAGAACTAATGAACAAAACAATAGTGCATCTCCCTCTAGGATATTGTGGTAAGCATCCTAAACGTTGAGATGAGAATTTGCATTACATCCAACATGCCTACAATTGTGCCAAGCATTCATCTACACAAGTATTTCCATTTGAAGCTTGTTTAGGTTATTTTCCAAAGTCTCCTTTGGATTTCATCTTTGGTAAAGATATTGTAGTAGATGGACATAGTGATGTGGACGAAGCCAAGAATTTTATTGAAAAAATTCATCTAGTGCATCAAAGGGTACAAGAACAATTGGAGAAAATCCAGGCCAAATGCAAAGCAAGACAGGATAAGCATAAAGTTGATCATGATTTCCAAGTGGGAGATCAAGTTTGATTGTACATCATCAACGAAAGACTAAAAGGTGAAGGTAAAAATCTCAAGCCAATCATATATTGTCCTTTCAAAATCTTGGAGAATATTAGTAACAATGCTTTCTGATTAGATTTTCCACCTTACATACAAATTTGTTCTATTTTGATTGTGGAAAAATTGAGATTGTATGAGCCTCCTATGATAGTTGATTAAGAAGATAATTTTTAGACTCCATCTATAGAATATTTTTCTCCTAAATATTTAAATTAGTTGTAGGAAGACTCAATTATTGAGAGGAGGACAAGGAATTGATGCTGAGCCAATGTGGAGTATATTTGAGTGGGGCCTAAGGGTACAAATCCAAGTAAAGTAACATGGATATATATCGAAAAAGTGAGGGAGTTGTACCCTCACTTACGTGTTGAGTAAAAACAACCTTTTTGTGGTCCAAAAGATTCTAGTGGGGAGGAATGATCCAAGGGATAAAAAATATGCTAAAAAATTAAAGTGATAAAAAAATCTCCCAAAACTAGCGCTAAATCATATATCTTGTCATTATAATTCCAACGAAGCTTTAATCACCTCAATCATACACTATATGAGGAAGTTACCGCGTTCTGAAGTTTTTTGGAAAAAAAACTAAAAAGTCAACTTGCAGGGTTGAATGGGTAGTGTATGGATGACACATGGAAGTCTATATAATGATGTCATGCTGCCATCATCAAATGATTGGGATGTAAAAAGTACATGTTGGACCAGTGAAGTGAGGGCACGTGGCACACAGTGATTGGTGGTATGGTGGATGTGGTGGACCAATAATAGGTCACCATGTGGACCAACTAGAGGGAGCTATGTCGACCTATGAGAGGCCACCAAGTGTCCTTGCTTTTGAAAACCAATTTTTTTTTATATAGACTGACAAAACTCCAGTGGAATCAAACTAAAGAATTTCAGTTTACCAATAGACTGCTCTATTGTTATGCCACATATGGTTTTTATTATATAATGGTGGTGTGGTTAAATTTAAAGAAGAGTGGTTTTGTCATTGGGGCATGGGCTCAAGCTGGTGGGAATGCGCAACCTCCATAGGTTTCATTATAGTCCTGTGAAAAAAGGTGAAGGTTGGGAAGGGTGGGGCGTGTGGCACCCAACTCATGCCCCAACCCACAGTTTTGTTTATTGCGGAAACCATAGGCAAAGGTTATGGCGGGGCATAGGAGAAGGACACAAAGGTGTCACTCACCCACAGTATTATCAACTGCCATGAGACTGAGAGCGGGGCTAGGGAGGCATGTGGCCTATGGCCCGCACCCCTCAGTCACGTATGTTATTATATAACTCACAAGAGGGGAAAATTTTTTGGCGGAGGGACTTGACCCATAAAAAAATGATTTAATGTTTAAAAAAAACACAAAAAATGCGCTGATAAGATTGGATTGAACCTAGGACCTTCGGGTTTCAATTTTACCACCCCACCAATGTGCCACATAGAGGGTTTTTTGCCAAATTTTGTAGAGCATTTTCTAGGCAGATTGAAGGAGGCTTATCTTGGCCATTTTTCAACCTTTTTGAGCCCAAGAAGTTCATGCAAAGGGGTGTTTGGGAATTTTGGAAGTAATGGTATAGTTATTTTTGCAAGTTGAGAATTGTATGTTGATGTATTTGAACATTTTAGCATATAATATAAAGGGCCACCATTGGAAATTCTACCCAGAGACATAGCCCAGGAGGGGTGAACTCTGTCATTAATTTGTTGTGTTTTGATGCTTCTTATTGTCCATTTTAACTATTAAAAATTTGCAAAATTTACTTTAGTTTGTGTGCTTTTGTAATCAAAATCCGTTTCCTAAAAGGCATAAACTTGCTTGCAAAACATTTCATGAACCTTAATTTTTAATTTCAAATCAGTAAGGAAGTAAATCTTGCCACATATTCATCCATATTTAATTGAACCAGTATGAGTCCATGAAACTCCTTAACTTTTTCATCATATAAATCCTCAGTTAGGTATTTATTTTGAAATTCTCCCATACTATCTCTTGTTCGTTGATTCCATGCACAACCCTTACTTTCTCCCACCACAAAGTGGGTTTTCCTTAGAGCTGGTAGATTGCTAAACGATCTTTCATATTATCATCATAATCATAAACCTGCAAATATTTATTCATATTTATCAGCCAAGCTTTATGTGTCTCCTCTAATCCACCGTAAAATGTTGGAGGCTTAATTTTCCTAAATTATCCTTGTAATTTTTCCTTTTGTCTTTTGTCTTTTCTTTTTCCGAAAGTGTTTCTAGATTGCTCCTCCTTCGTCTCTCTATCCCCTTCTGACTCTTCTGTGTGAAGGTATATTTCCCTCTCTTCTTATATTTGATTCAACTATGTTTTCATTATCATGAGTGGGAGCCAAATTTCTATGATTTTGTCTATCAGTTAGAATTTTAATTATTCATTCTTGTTCCCGCATCACTCACTCATTATCAACCCTTAAATTGGTCATTTCTTCTTTGAGCTACTGTATTGTTTCTAGTAACATTGCAGTTGTGGTCTAAGGTTCTTTTCCCAACTAGAACCACATATCTAGATTGGGTCCTGGAAATGGAATTGAACCAAACCTTGTAGGTTGTATTACTGATGGTGTAGTTATTGCTCCACTTCCTCTTCTCATCATACTAGCACAATATTTCTGAAAAACAATAATTACTTCTATTGATGTTGATATTCTTTTATATTTTCCAATATATTATTAAGAAATTATAGTTTAGAAATTCAACCATACAATAACAATAGAACAATAAATATCACAATGAAAAAAGAGAACACAATATTTACCGTGGGAAAACCCATTAAGGGGAAAACCACACAACCTTTTCATTATAGAAATTATTTTGTTCAACAAGAAACACACCTAGACCTTCTAGTCATCAACTAAGTCAAATTGACATCCAAAAAATCCATGGTGAAACCCTATAAGTCAATCCTTCCAATCTAATCCAATGCTTCTCTTTACTGATATGCCCGAGAATCTAAACCTTCCTGCAACTACCAAAATCTCAAAATTTCAACCCCTTTCAATTGCCAAGAAATTTGAGCCCACGTGCTACCTAGAAAAAGTGCAAGTTGGGGGGGGGGGGGGTGGGGAGAGAGAGAGAGAGAGAGAGAGAGAGAGAGAGAGAGTCCTTCCACACGTTCGAGTTAGAGAAGAGAGAAAGATATGAATTATTTCCTTTTTTCCCTCCTTGTCCTTATCTTCCTTTGCTAGGATGCCCATAAATTGTCTTGCTTGAGAGAGTAAAAATTGGTGCCTTGATGAGGAGGTCAAGTTGTCTTTATATATAGAATTGACTGGGTCGAATGGGTTTGACTTGAAGGGAGGTTGAATTGACAATTTTGAAGCCAAATATTTCAAATTTAAAAATTCATATTTTCATCTTTTAAAAGTCCAAATGGGACTTGAGTCAAAATGTATTTTTATTTTGACCTTAGAATTTAAATATACTTTATGATAATAAATATAAATACATCAAGGACCAAATATATGTTATGAAGACTAGCCATAGTTACAAAATTTAATAAGCATGTGACCCCTAGAATGTTGGTGGCAACTACAATGGAAGCTCAAGCAAGGGGTGGTGACTGGAGAAGGCTTGTCCTTAACCTGAATCATTTCCAAGCCTGACGGACTGACCATTACTCAGTAGTTCGTTTTATTCTCAACCTATGTAGGTCCTTCAACTCTTTGAATTTGATATATTTTCTATGGTGGTTGTTGGTTCGTAGTTTTTAGAGTGCCTTGGTTGTGTGCATGGGTGTTGGTGTTTTTTGTTTCTTATGGTTGTTGTACCCTACCTAGATTCCCTCTATCTCCATTAACCCATTCTCTCATCTCGCTAGAGTATAATCCAAACCTCCCTTGAAGCAAAGTCTTTATTAGGAAACCTTGTTACTTTACTCTGCATTTTGTTTTACAATCTTCTCGATTTGTTTATATTTTGGGGGTCATCCTCACTTTGGCTTGTCGTGACTCGGCATACCATGGTCGACCATACGATGTGTTGTCACTGGGAGCTTAGTCACAGAGGCCCACAAGGCCGACCACAAGCTCAATCACATGTACAAAATGCAACAACTATTTTCCACTCCTCCACTCGCCTATAAATCTAATATGAATTCCACCAACTAGAAGCCTTGACCACAAATGGCTGGTAATATTTGTATAATTATGAAACCAAGTTGAAGTCGTTAATATAGCTCCTGACCCTCAACATACTAGGGGAAGAAAAATCCAATATCTTAATTATATTATCCTCTACTGACAAATGAAGATGGCCCTAGGCAAAGTCTCGAAGGAAAAATACAAGGACCACAATGACACCATATCCTTTCTGAATGAAATTCAACGAGTTCACTATCACCAACACTCTTGTCTTGTTAGTTTGGATGCTTGACTAGCTCACATAGAAGGCCATCTCTAATGTGGCTTGAAACCTCCAACCCCAGCAAGTACTAGTTCCTAGGATCTGGCCCCACTCACTTCATTAGATACTTGATGTCTCAGTCAACCTTTTGTCTTTTGTCTTTTACTTTCAATAATTAAACATATTTTACTAGTTATGAATTTAATAATAATAGTTGTTTACATTTTGATAGACCTAGACTATTGTCCATTATCAACAATGCTAGTTCTCTTGTGGTAGACTATGACAAGACTCAGTTCAAACAATGATATATAGTTTTGTATGAAGTAATTTTGAAGCAATAGAAAATATTTTATTATGGAAAATGGATTTCATAAATAAAATATTTCAATGCCCATATTAAATAAAAAATTTGAATGCCAACTATGTATATATTATATAAAGAAATTGAAAAAAAAATTATGATTAAAAACATTTTAAAATATTTCAAGGAGTATTACTATTTTACATTTTGGCCTTTTTTCATATATATGTGTGTGTGTACAATTCAAGTGTCTTAAGAGAATTCCATTAAAAAATGCAATTTAAGCAATGAATATATATATATATATATATATATATATATATATATATATATATATATATATATATATATATATATATATATATATATATATAGAAAGGAAGAAAGAAAGAAAGTATTTTAACGTCCACGAGGCTAAAAATAGCCTATGGAATATATTGCTTCTCCATCTGGCTCTTTTATTCGGCCCTTTTCCTGTGGATTTTTACAATAAACACTCCCAGCTTCTCAACAAACTCTTCGCTGAATAGAATATCTCAGGAGCTAGCCGCCATAATACCTGCATAAATTTCCATGTTGTCTTTGAAGGCCTCACATTTTAAAATGATTTATTTATTTATTTATTTATTTTCCGAAAGAGCAAAAAATACATACTCTTTCCTCCCACATTTCTTTTGGCCTTTTCCAACACCCTGTTTCACAACAGATTTGATGAGAACTATCCTTAATTGAGCAATAAGAATTTTAGATCTCCAAGAAATATTAGCCCCTATGCACGCTTTTTTATTGATGATTATGAGTGGGGTTAAACTCTTCAATGTAGTACTTCTTCTTTCTCCCTAGCTCTTTCTCCTGAGTACGTTTGTGGAACTTATAACACTATCACTGATGAAATAGGTAACCGCACTGTTACCTACTTTTTTTTGATAGCATAAAAAGCACCTGATTTTGAAAAGTGGTGATGCAGAATCACCTTTTTTTTTAAGCACATTTTTCACACTCTAATATTTTTATTTATGAAGTATGAATATTTGTTTTAAAATGTTAGTGATTTTCATGCTAATTTTGAAATGTATTGATGCAGCATCAACTTTTTTTTAAAGCGGTGATTTTCATGCTAATTTTGAAACGTATTGATGCAGCATCAACCTTTTTTTAGAGTGGTGATTTTCATGTTGGTAATAAAACAGAAAACTTAGACAAAAAAATATATATAAAAACAATAAAAAAATCAATAAAAATGTAAAAAAAAAAACAAAATTAACTCGTAAAAATAAAAAATTTAAACAAAAATAAATAAATAAAAAACAAAAAAAACAAAAATATTCGAAAATTATATCAAAAAAGATGACAAAATTTGAAAAAAAAAAACACATAATTTAAAGAAAAAAAAAATTAACAAAAAAAAAATTTAAAAAAAAAACATCAAAAACATTTTTTTCTAAGTTATTAAAAAAATCCATGTAATTAAAAAAAAAATTTAAAATAGAAAATTTAAAAATAATTTAAATTACAAAATTAAAATTTAGATAAAAATAATAAAATACAAAAAAGAAAAAATTAAATTAAAAAATTTAAATTAAAATAATAATAATAATAATAAGAAAACAAAAATACAAATTTTAAAATAAAAAAAAAAACAAATTAAAAAAAAAAATTTAAAATTGAAAAAGAAAATTAAAATAAAAGAATTATAATAAAAAAAACTACCATTAAAAAACAAAAAAAATGAAAAAAACCACGTACAAATAATTAAAAAACAAATATCCATAAATTTACTATTTTTTTTAAATGAAACAATTTATAAATTTTAAAAATGAAAAACCAAATAAACTAAAAGATTTAAAAAAAGAAGAATATTAAATTAAAATTTAATAAATTTAATGAATAAATTTTAAATTTAAAAAAATAATTAATCTAAAATATTAAATTTAAAAAAAATAAAAATAAAAATAAATAAATAAATAAATTAAAACAAATTAAATTTAAAATAAAAAATTTGAATTAAAAAAAATATTTTTAAATTTTTTGAATTTAAAATAAAAAAATAAAAAAATAAAAATATATTAAAAAATAAAAAAAATAAAAAAATAAAAAAAAGAATTTTTTGATCGTGGTGGCGCCGCCAGTGAGCCTCCCGCCCAGGTGGCAGCGGAGGCCGGCCGCTCGATGGGCGGGGAGGCTGCATGCAGCCCCCCACCTGCCCAGCGGCCGATCTCCGCCGCCACCTGGGCGGGAGGCCGATTCCGGGAATCGCCCTCCCGCGGCGAGAGGCCGATTTTGGGAATCACCGTTAGGCTGATTCTGGGAATTGCCCTCCCACCACGGGAGGGCGATTCCCGAAATCGACGTCAGGGCGGTTCCCGAAATCGGCCTCAGGGCGATTCTCAGAATCGGACCCCGACGCGGGAGGGCGATTCTCGGAATCGACCTCCAGCCTAGCGGTCGGCCTTTGCCGTCACCTGGGCGGGAGGCCGATTGGCGGCGCCACCACGATCAATATATATATATATATATATATATATATATATATATATATATATATATATATAATTTTCATATTTGAAATTTAATTTGTTTTAATTTTTTTAATTTTTTTTTAAAATTTTTGTTTTTTTAAATTTTATTCATTTTTTTTGTTTTTAATTTTTTTTCTAAATTTTGTTAATAATTTTTAGTAAATTTTATATTTTTTTTATTTAATTGATTTTTTTTTTATTATTAAATTTTATGTTTAGTTTTTTCATTTATTTTTTTAAAATTTAGTAAATTTTGTATTTTTTTTTTTAATTTATTTGAATTTAATATTTTTTTAATATTTTTTTAATTTTTTTCAATTTTTTTTATTACATAAAATTTTTATATATATTTTTTATTTCAATTAAAATTGTGCATTTAAAATTAGATTTTTTTTAGTTAAACTTAATATTTTCAAATTAATTTGTGTTTTATTTTATTTTTTATTTAATATATTTTTTTTCAGTTTTTCAATTTTAATTGATTTTTAAAGTTTTTTAACTTTTTATTTTGACAATGTTTTTTTTTTTCTTTATATTTAAAATTTAGTTTTTATTTCAAAATATATTTGTTTATTCATTTATTTATTAAAATTTAATATACATATTTTTTAATTTAATTTGTTATTTTAATATTAACATTTTTTTTAATTTAATAAAATCTAATATATATATTTTTAATTTAAGTTCATATATTTATATTTTAATTTTTATAATTTAAATTTAATATATTTTTTAAAATCGGTTTGTTTTTTAATATATATTTTTTTAAATTTAATATTTTTATTGTATTTTTTTTCTTTTTTTTTTTTAAATTAATTTTTCATTTTTTTACTTTTAATTTCACTAATGTTTTGTTTTCTTTTTATTTTTTTAAGTTTTAAATTTATTAAAATTTAATATATTTCTTTAAATTTAATTTTTTATTTTAAAATTTAATTTTTTTTTAATAATTTAATAAACATTTTCTTTTTCTTTTTTAAATTTAATTTCTATATTTTATTTTTTATAATTTCTTTTATTTTTTAACTTGTTTTTCTTTTTAATTTAATATTTTTATTTTTTTATTTCTATATATTTTGAAATTTTAATCTTTAAATTTTTATTTTTATTTATTTATTTTTTTTCTAAATTTTAGGTTTTTTTAATGTATGAATTAAAATTTTTATTTTGTTTTTATTTTTATTTTTTTATTCCTATATATTTTTAAATTTTAAGCTTTAAAATGTTTTTATTTTTTAAATTTATTTTTTTCTTAAATTTTAGGTTTTTATTTAATGTTTGAATTTTAAAAATAAAAGAATGTTATTTCTATTTTTAAAAATGTCAAAAATATGACAATTTTTTTTTTTGGTTATTCGAGCATCAACTAGTTTTGTTTTGAGGATGTTTTTTCAATCATTTTTTCAAGAATGTTGGAACACTTAATCCTACATGGGTAGGTGTGGAATGCGAAAAGGCACAATGGAGTCCAAGTGACCTTGGAATATGAAACCAAGGGTCACACCATTGTATTATAAATGTACACCATGTATAATGGAAAAATAAGAGAGCCTCAAGCTTATCCTTCATTGTGTGTTGAGTCTCTTGTGTGTGTGTGTTCATCTTCCTCATACACCATGTGTGTGTTCAACATGGTGTTTAACATGGTATCAGAGCGGGTGATTGCTGACCCTGCTCCAAATTGAGTGAGCCATTTGTGTTTATAGCATGTGCATATTGCAAAAATTCTTGGCATTTTTGCAGCATTCAGAGTTTTTGCAGCAGTGATTTTGTAGCGTTCAGAAATTTGCATTGAGAAGAAGCAGCATTCAGAAATTGGCAGCATTCCGGCATTGGTTTTGGAAAAAAAAGCAGCACTGCGCATCTGAAGGTTTTCATTCTGATTACTTCCTGCAATTTAAGCCTATTAAATTTCTGTGTTTTAAAGAGCTGCTGGAAAATACTGTTTAAAGTGGATTCTGAAAGTAAAATTTCCGAGTTTTTCATTGAAAAATCTCTGCAAGTTTCTGGGTTTTTTAATGGAAAAGATTTCTGAATACTTTTAAATTCTGCAGTGGAGTAGATTGTTGTATATTTGAAAAAAAAAATCTGCTGCTGTTTTAAAATCTCTGAGTTTTATTGCTGAAATTTCTGGAAAATTCTACATTTATCCAATATCTGCTGCTGGAAGAAAAAAATACTCTGCTCTTTCGCTACTCTGCTATTTTTACATTAAAAATAAAAATTCTTTGTATCTTGGCCTTTCGGCCCCCTCCTTTACCTCTGCAACCCACCGCTCTACACTTCCTGCACTCACTATCCAACTCAAAACTCTGCATCACGCTATCTCCTAAGCTACATCCCCTCTCCCCACGGATTTCAACGCACACTCTCTCCTAAGCTACATTCCCATTGCGGCTGCGTCTATCTCTCACGGCCTCACGCGCTGCCTATCCACCCACACTCCGCCTTACGACCCTCCTTATCACTCCAACAATCCACTACAACATTCCTCGGCCTGCACCCTTATCGCTCCCACTCTATACCCCTTCCCCCTACGCTCTACCCACTCCCCATCCCAAACGCTCCTCACCCCATAATTTAAAATTCGTTTTCTTTTAATCCCATATAATACGTCCCACTCCCTCTCTTTAAAGTCATTTTTACCCCTCACATTTTTTAAAATTACAGTCTCCCCCTTCCATTTTAATTCATTCCTCTCTCTTTTAAATTTAATCCCCTCCCTTTTAAATTCATTCCCACTTTTTTATTTTAATTTTTTATTAATAAAAAAAGAAAAAGAAAAAAAACCCTTTCCCTTTTAATTAATTCCCTTTCATTTTTATTATAATCCATTTCCCCATTTTTTAATTAATTTCCCATCATTTTCATTTTTAATTAATCTATTTTTTAATTTAAAAAAAAAAAAAAAAAACAGTAGAGAGAGAAGCTAAGAGATATGAACAATAGAAATGAAGGAAATGGCATATGAAAAAAAGATGGACTATATATAGAGAAATTGCAGATTTGACATTTTATGATTTGTAGCATATACAAGAGGGTGATTTTTGAAGAAATTGACATTTGAAGACAAGTTTGCCATCATTCTAAAACAACTATTTGAAGAAGAGAATTCAGCTGCCTTAAAGTCCTCCTGCATATTGTTTTCGCTGCACATTCAAACAAATATTTTGCAGAAATATTGTATTGAACTGACATTGATTTGCATTTTCATTCAAGACTTGAAGTGTAATTGAGTTGAAAAATTGTTGATTGCCCTCCATCATTTGAGGAGCACATTTTGTACTTTGAGATTTCCATAGTTGGAAATTCTTTTGAGTAATTTGTATTTATTGAAATTAAGTTGCATCACATTGTAAATAGGTGCATTTTTGGTTGAAGCCGACACCTTTTCATTTTTTGAGCCTAAGTTGTTAAAAATGGCTAAAATCAATGAGGCATTAGTGTTGTTGAATAACCTCATTCATTCAAATGTTGATGATATGATAAGAATGAGCAAGGATGCTCTTTGTAACATTCAAAGTTGTTTGCTAGATGCACAAGAAAAGATTGAGTTTTTACAGTTGGAATCTCAGCTCCAACAAGATGAACTTCAGCGAAAGAGTTACCATTCTGAACCTGTTTCTATTCAGAAGATTGTGAAGACTCCCATCAGCAGCAAGTCAGTAAAGTTGAAATCGATTCCCATTCAGTTCATTGCACTAGAGCAGATGTACATGCACATGCAGCAGCTCAACCTACACTTCTCAAGCCCATCATCAGACCTTGGGAAGAGCTTGTCCACAACAAGCACCGAACTGGTCTTGGATATGACAAGGATGTGTCCTTTCATATTCCAGATTACACCAAGCCTATCAAATTTTAGAGTGCCGGATTCCTATATGACAGTTCACCTACAGCTGTTCCAGATCCTGCTCCACAACAACAACAGATTGAGAAATGCCAACACTGTGATCGAGTTGGCCATATGAAAGATCACTGTTTTGATCTTCATCCATGCAAGCACTGTGGTCATGACACTCATTCTTCAGATAGATGCTTCGGAAACAAGCCTCCTGCAAGAACAAAGATTCATCTTGGATGGATCACTTCTTGGCAATGGGCATCAACAGCCAAGAAGATGTTTAAGTCGCATGTCAGAACATGTTCACGAATATTGAACAAACTTGCAGTTGAGTTTTCGCCATAATCTCACCTTGTCCCTGACAGGGGGGAAAATGGTGGTCATGTACAAGCTTCGATGACAGATTAAGTGAGCCTGAGCCACAATCTCTCATTCCATGTTCAAATTTGTAGCTAGCAGTTCAAGCGAGCCTGAGCCACAATTCGTCAATCCGGATTCAGAGATGTAGCCAGAGACACGGATGCTCATGAGCATGCCTCCGGTTGGTGGACAACCTTAAACCATCATCTTTGGTTGGTGGATAACCTAAAACCATCACAGGAAGTAGACCTCCCTTCTTTTAGGTCGAAGGTCTCCCTTTCATATATGAGGAACACTACCTCTAGCAGAAGCCTTCAGCTTAGCAGCCTTCAGCTTCTTGCCAGCTTTGGTTGAGTTCCAGGAAATGCTACAAGCATTCCAGAGTTTTTGGTAATCCTAAAACCATCACAGGTAGTAGACCTCCCTTCTTTTAGGTTGAAGGTCTCCCTTTTTTATGAGGGACAATTCCTCTAGCAAAAGCTTTCAGCGTCTTGCCAGTTTTGGAAGAGTTCCGGGAACTGCAACAAGTTTTGCGTTCCAGTGTTTGTGGTCATCCTAAAAACACCTCCTTTTTCCAACACTTCAGAGAGTTGATTCAGCCAAGTGCTGCCATACATGCTTTGCAGATTTGTATTACAACTCTTTTCTTGGACTCACACATACCTCTTCGGATTAAGGGGGGATGTTGGAACACCTAATCCTACATGGGTAGGCGTGGAATGCGAAAAGTCACAATGGAGTCCAAGTGACCTTGGAATATGAAACCAAGAGTCACACCATTGTATTATAAATGTATATCATGTATAATGGAAAAATAAGAGAGCCTTAAGTTTATCCTTCATTGTGTGTTGAGTCTCTTGTGTGTGTGTGTTCATCTTCCTCATACACCATGTGTGTGTTCAACATGGTGTTTAACAAAGAAACAATTTTGTTTTTAGCATAATTTTATAAAATGTTGAAATTTGACCTTAAAAAAAAACCAAGTGCGTTCTGGAATACACTTTTTTTGTTTTTGGGGTGTTTTTTCATGTTTTTTGAGTCTTTTTGGGCTAGAGTTCCCGTTTTAAGGTCAGGTTACCTATTTTATCGGTAACAGTGTTTTATCCATAACAAAAGTTTTTATCTCTTTACTATTTGTAGGACACGCGCTCAAGAAAATACCCCATTTACTAAACCATTTTATATTTTGCGACATCCAAGTCTTCTTTCTTTTTCACAGTCTGTCATTAAACACAACCTTAGGCCATCTAACCTCTTCCATTTGCTCAATTTTTTTCAAATATGTTATGAATCGCATCATAGCAATTGCTTCAATAGGAGCAACCCATGTTTCATTTAACAAGATAGCATAAGGAACTGCACTTTTAAATTTTAATTTGTTTGTAATCAAATGCTTCTAAATTTTCTCAATTTGTTTCCACTGCATCTCGGTTGTGCTGCTAGCCCATAGTTCAAAATTGTAGAGAATGACCACAATCACTAGAAGCCCAAAAAGAGTTAGAGTGGTTTTCCAGTGCCACAACTCTGCCTCTCTACACCTGTTTTGAAGAGCATAAAATTCTTTCCAACACCACAACGTTCTTTTCTTTCTACAACCATCCCAACTTAAATTTCCATTGAAGTCAATTCCGAGGTATTTGCAGTCTGCAACTTCTTCCATAATGTTTCCTTCAAAGTAGAACTTATGTTGGTTATGTTTTCTTTTGTTAGACAAAACCACTACTTTCGTTTTGCTAATATAGACTTGCATCCCCACCCTTTTACAAAAATGCTCAAGGGAACATAAGTGCTCTTGCAAGCCAAGAGCCGATTTAGCAATCAGTATAAGGTCATTTGTATACAAAATGAGCCTAATATAAGGCACTTGCCCAAATGAATACAGTCACCCCCTTTTTATATATATATATATATATATATATATATATATATATATATATATATATATATTGAATTACATCTTGTCTTTTTCCAAATTTTACGTATTTAAAGAGATTTTTATATCAATATTTAATCTTCTAAAAAAATGAATTAAATCTCGAAGTGTATGCTTTTTTTTTCAAATTTTACACTCTAAAAAAGATTCGCATATCAAAATTGAATCTCTATAAACACTGAATCAATTTATGATTAAAATAAATCTATACAAATTTATTAATTTAAAAAAATAAAATAAAAAATAAAAATTTCTTACATATAAATTAAAAAAACAGAAATATTTGTCTTTAAATTAATTTTAAAGAGATAAATTATTCATTTGACGGGTATTTTTTTAATGTTCACTCTACTTGTAAAGAAAGGTCCACCACTTCTCGACGTAGGAGTCGGTGCAGTGATTGAACGTGCACGCTGGGCACGTATTTTGTTTTATAATTTTCCTTTGAAATGTGTGCTGTTTCTCAAAAGGTTTTACGTCAAATTTGAGTGTTGCTTTGAATGGCTGTTGCAGCGAATTTAATAGAGTATATACCAAATATATCTTCCTATATTCTGTTTTACTATTTTCCTTTGACAGCTTTGTCGTTTAGCAGAAAAATTTATGTAGTGATGGTTACCTAACTCATAAAATAGAATATGCACTAAATCTAACCATCCGTTTATTGCAGCAAAATAGCAAAATTAATAATAGAGTATGTACCCAATCTATTCAATGATGGTTACAACACATTTAACGATGAAGTAAATAGAGGCCATCACAATTTTTTATTGGATAAATTGTGAGAAAGTCTTCCAATGCAACCACAAGATATGAATTTTTGTGAGTGTTTCTGGTTTCTTTTTTTTTTTTTCTTTTTTTTTTCATTTGGGGGTGTGGGAAGTGAGAATTTATAGATATTTTTTTAGTTATATATAATAATAATTTTAGTTTTATAAATAATTTTTAGTCTAATGGATGTTAAAATATTATTTTATTTTTATTTTATATCATTATTTGTTATCTTTTACTTTAGTGTATCACAATGTTATTATTAAATCTTTATTTTTCTAATAATCATATCTAATCAAATATTTTTTATTTATTTATTTTTCCAACAAGAAAAATGCTAGAATTTTTTTTAAAGAAAAAACCAATACATATAATCTCATTTTAAACTAAACTAATGAAATGGCACACTTCAGAAACTAAGAGCTATTACAATGAAATTTTTAAGCATTTTGGTGACTTGAAAAAACTAATAATGGCCATGATACATATGTAAAATAGTATCAAAAAATATTTGAGCTTCTTCCACATATATATTCTAAATGCAAGAACAAAATATATATGATAAATAATTCCTAGATATAGATATGCCTGATATAGAGAAAAAAAAAATGATCGTCCTTCCTCTAAAATCACAAAATATGCTCTGGAACAAATGTGAAAAAACAAGGGAACACTCGAAGTCCTTTCTTTGACAATGCATGTGCTACCTCATTTTATTCCCTGAATACATGCCTGAAGGAGATTGTAATAAAGAGATTGAACCAACAGTTGAATCATAGACCACCAATTTGCAAATGAGGGGGGAGATAAATTTGACATCCCAAATACCCCATCAATGATATTCTTTGAGTCACCATATACTAAAATTGTGTCTAGTCGATTATGTTTGGCCATGTATAACAAACCCCATAGGGCCACAATCTCTACACAAGAGTTTGTGCCTTCCCCTGCAAACTAGAAATAAGGAAGATGCCTCTGCAAACTAAGCATAAGAACTGCCCCATAACCACATAGGTTAGATTGGGATGCACCTCGACAAAATGAGTCAGATGCACTATCAAAGGAGGGTTCCCTAATCTCCTAGGAACATTGACTATTTGGTTCAACTGTTGTATAGACTCCAACCAACCAAGGATATTTATACATATTTTTGAAATGTCTATAGGCTTCCCCTCAAAAATCAAGTTCCTCACCTTCCAAATCTCCCATGTAATGAATAATGGAATAGATTTATACCTCCCTTGCTTCTGAATCCACCACTGAAAGCATGCTTTGAGTGCAAAGAAAGACTATCGTGTAGGGAGATTTAGTCAGTCCAATATCCACATCCAGACAACGATAACAAAGGGGCACGGTAAAAAAATATGTGTGACATTTTTGTGAGATTATTTACAAATGGAACACCAACTAGGTCTTGATATCCAACCAAAAATAATAATGTTCAAAGGGATATGCCATTTCCATGCTTTCTAATACCAACTTTTGAATAAAATTTGATTGCAATGACCAACAATATGATTGTAAATATCATTAACCAAGACAGTGTTAGAAGAAAGGGAGCCTTTCCAAGATAAAGTATCACCACTTAAATTAAAAACAAAACCTACCATCTGAAGATCAATAAGAAATCGGTTCGAATGGAGTGCAATCATACCTGAGAGACTGATCTCATTTGAATCCTTCCAGACTAGGTATGGAAAAGAAACAAAACAACGTCTATAAGCTTGAACCAGGAATAAAAATTTGCATGCAAGATATTAATGACACTCTGTGGGAGATTCTGATAACAACTGAACCCTTGAATATAATAAATTCCAAGCAAGAATTCCCCCCTTTACCGAATGCCCAAATTTTTCAATAGTCACTTACATACCTTCCCGATACTATTTTAGAACTGTGGTCCCATTTTGTTATATGAACCTCCCCTTCTATACAATACCAGGGACATGTGGTTGAGATACTTATAAAAAATAATGTCTTTCCATAACCCTAAGCTAATAAACACCCTCCATAAAATTTTGGTTAGGAGCGCCCATCCAAATGTTTTCAGATTCAATAAACCCCATCCCCCAAACTGCTTATCAATGGTAATGGAGTCGAAACTGGAAAGGTGAAATGTGTATCTTAGCCCCTAACCATAAGAAATGTGCAATTATGGTCTTAATCCGATGGATGATCTTCTAAGGAATCATGAAGATATGCATCCAATAGACCGATATTTGTTGGAGAACAACATGAATGAGAGTGTATCTTCCACCCAAAGAGAGCCATCGATGTGACAAAGAGGATAAATTATTCTAGAAGCTTTTAAGGAGCCAATTCTAGTCTGTGGTCCTACAGTTATTACGTTTAAGCCGGAAACCTAGATATGTGAAACTCTCCTCAATATTGGACACAAAAACATCAAATAGACTAGCAATGTTGGCAATCTCATTAGCATCACTAGATGAAGAAATCAGAATTGACTTGTTACCATTGGGGCATAATCCCGAAGAAACACTATACCTAGTGAATATGGAATGTATGACATTCTATTGTGACCAAGAAACCTTACCAAAAGTGAGCACATCAACTACAAAAAAGAGGTGTGAGATAGAGGCCCATCTAGATACCTGAATGCCTTGAAAGAAACCGCCCCTGTGAGCCTCTAAAATTTTGTAGCTAAGACCATCCATGACAAGAATAAAAACAATAAGGGAGAGGGAGCACCCTTGTCGAAGGCCTCAACTAGCCCGAAAAAAAATTGGAGTGCCATTGACCAAAATCGCATAATAGATTGAAGTAACTATTCCATGATCTAAGAAACATTTTCCATAGAGAGGCCAATATTTGTGAGAATCATTCTTAAATAGGATCAATCTGCACTGTCATACACCTTCTGAAGATCTAGTTTCATGACCAATGCAACAAAATATTGTTAAATTACTCATAATGCAGTATAATAATCAGACCAATATTTGTGCATTCATCCATAAGAAAGATGTAAGTAGATTGTGAATGAAAATTCTTTAGGTAAATTTCTCTAAACATTGATTAGATAATTATTATTTCTGAGACTTTAAAATTTTGTAAATAAGTTACATCACAATCTTGCATTTTTTTATAAATAAGGTTTAGAATTATTATTTCACATAAATTATTGATTGTTTGACCAATTCTGTCTACACTTTGACTACTGGGGATTGTCTTTTCTACATTTGATAGAGGAACTATCTTTGTATTCAAACATCTTTTGTTTTTTAGCAAGCCATACCTAAGAAGATATGTTGATAGGTAATGCTCCAATCTTAAAAACTTTCCACCTCTCTCCCTACCTCCTTGAAGTATAAACATTAATAACTCTATCCTAACCTTATAAAATTACTCATTGGGAGTACATCCTAAGTAGCACTTTATTGAATAAACTTGGTTTTCATATAATTTTTCACAACCATATATGTTATTCTTTTGTCCTTCTCTTCCTTTTGATGTATTTTATAGCTAATCTAAAAACATATATTTTAACATAATTCAAATACCAAATAAGTTAGGCCTTTTCTTCTTTGAATAATTTAACATTATTATTTATCATGAAATCTATATATATTTTTGTTAGTGGATACATATTTTGCCTCAATCGAATTTCTTTCAAATTTATTTTATAGTCCATAATTGTTATATATTATGAAAAAAATTGTTAACTCAAAAAAAATGTTTGTCAATAACATAAAAATAATAATAATAATTTTAAATATTTATTAAAAATTTAAAACTAAAATCCTTAATAAAATATAAAGTGTAAACTTCCAAATTTAAGTAAGGATAATCCTTGCTATTTGTAATTATAATCCGTACATAAAAGGAAGTTAATTTTTTCTATATAAATTTATATTTTATATTTATTTTAAAAAATATTTATTTAAATTTTATTAGATTAGTCAATAACATAAAAATAATAATTTTAATTAATTATATTTTTAAATATTTATTAAAATTTTAAAACTAAAGTCTTTAATAAAATACAAAATGTAATCTCCCAACTTTAAATAAGAGTAATCCTTGATATTTGTAATTATAATCCAGAAATAAAAGAAGTACTTCTTTTTATGAGTTTGAATATTTTATTTTATTTTATAAAATATTTATTTAAATTTTATTAGATTAGTTAATAACATAAAAATAATAATAATTTTGATTAATTATATTTTTTAATATTTATTAAAAATTTAAAACCAAAATCTTTTAAAATATAAAATTTAGTTAACCAACTTTAAGGGTAATCCTTGTTATTTGAAATTATAATCCGGAGATAAAAGGAAGTTCTCATCCAAACACACAGGAGCATATTATTTCGTTTTGAGATAGAGATGGTGTATTTATATGTATTTTTAAGAGGAGAATATAAAATAAGTCTACACCTATTCTTAAATATATATTTCTTTTTGTGACTTTATTTATTAAAATTTGTAAATACGGATGATAGTAATGAAAATCACAAAGATGATGAGAAGTAAAATGGTAATGTGATAGAGGATGACAATGATGAGGCACATTATCACATCTAGAAGGGTGGGTGATATAGATGTGAAAATATATATGACAATGAGTGTGAGAGGATTATAGAAATAATGTTAAAAATGTGTGAGGAAGATTACACAAATAAAACTAATAATGCGAAAGAAAATATTAATAATAATTTATTTGAAAATGAATTAAGTATTATATTTATAAATTATTAATATAAGTTTATATATATTTATTTATCTATATACAATTTTAATTTATATTTTTTTATTTTAACAATTTATTCTAAAATGTTAATATAATATTATTAATACTATATTATTTAAATTTGTAAAAAAAATTCGGTAATAATCACATGCAATGGAACATGATCGATGCGTTAATCATCAAGACTATGTGAGAGATCATATCTAGACAGATAACGACTAGTTTGACTTTTAATATATATATATATATATATATATATATATATATATATATATATTATTTTAACAAATAATAACGACTCGTTACATTTTATTTTTAAAATCAAATGTTTAATATATTTATTCAACTAATTAATCAATTAATCAATTTATTAGTTAGTTATTTAACCAATAGTGATAATAATATGTATATATATGTATATATCTCTTATCTTTTTTAACTGATTTAATTATTTATTAATTAATTATTATTATTAATTTATAATTATATATTATTTTTAATTATATATTTGACTATTTTTAAGAGCAAAGTCCAAGGAAAAAAGAAAATGATAACCAACTACTTATCAAAGAATCATATATATGTGTGTGTGTGTGTCTATATATATATATATATATATATATATATATATATATATATATATTAAAAGTCAAACTAGCCGTTATTCTAAAGGCCATTTCCAATCTATTTAAATTTAATGTCTCGATCTGATTTCTCACATAGTCTTGATGATGAACCACACTGGTTGGTTCGAAAGGTGTAGACCATGTTCCATTGCATGTGATTATTACCAAAAGAATTTTACAAATTTATATGATGGATCACAAAATCTTAGATTCCAAAAACTATATTATTTATTATTAATATTATCTTTTCCTTATTTTTAGTCTTATTATCCTTTTTTCCTTTCATTAATAATTATTATTATTTTTTTTTAAATTTTTTTTTCCTTATTTTTATTCTAATTGTCTTTAATAGTATATTATTCTTTTATTTAATTATATAATTATTTCCCTAAGACCATCTTACTCTCATTTCAATAAATATTATCTTCCTCATTCATTTTATTAATATCATAAATAATTATAATAATTGTTTATAGTAATTTATTATTTTTATTTATTTTAATATTTTTTTCTAACTGTGTGATTTTTTACTTTTTTATATACTCTTACTTGATCATTTCCATCTTATGATTTTGATGATAAATTGCATTAATTGGTTCTAAACAAGTCCACATAATACTCTCATGTGATGGATCATGAAAACATTTTTCAAAATAATTCTACTCACAAAAACTAACATTTAAATAATATTATGCACACATTTTACTTAGTCAATGAAAAATCAATAAGAAACTTTTTGGAGTATTTTCCATAATAGATTAAGTTAAAGTATTAAATATTTAATTAAACATTTTGGGTATTTTTCAAAATAAATTATGTTAGAGTATTAAAGATTTAAATGTGTTTGTAAAGAACTATGTGTAAAAAAAACAAATAAGTATTATATATTGAGAAAAGATATAATATAAATAGATTATATAAAAAATAGTAGTAAAATCTAAATTTTGAAATTTGATAGGAGAGTTTAGTGTAGAAGAAATGTTGTAATGTTAGAATATATATATATATATATATATATATATATATATAATAGTCAATGCAAATATTATTTTATCTATAAATACAGTTTGTGCAAGAGAGAGAGAGTGTATATATTATAAAAAGGAAATGAAAATAACAAAGTTATAATGGTTAAAATACTTTGTTAGTGTGTTGCTTAATATGAAGGAGAAGTGTGCATATAAAGAGATAAAAAGAGAGAATGACTCTATTTATCAAAGAAACAAAAAAACACTTATAGTTAAAACATTAAATATTGTTATGTTGCTTAAGATGTAGGAGATATGCAATTCCTTCTATTGATATTGTAATGTAACATGTATAATAACTATTAATAACAAAAAAAATCAGTGTAAATATCTACCTACCTATCTATCGACATATATAAAAAGAGTGAGATTATATATATTCTATAAAGCAAATGAAACAAAATAAAATAAAATAATCTCTCATTAAAACATTTTATTGGTGTATTCTTCAAGATGAAAGGAAATGTGTAGTTCCTTTCATACTTATCATGGAGTTGACACATGAAATATATATATATCCAACATAGATCCATGTTAAATCTCAATCTATCAAATAACAAGAGGTTTCAAATTGCTCAATGTGCAAACCTTTCTTCAAGTTTTGCAATCTAGAAAAGGTTCACACCTTAAGAGATTTGATCCATATCAATGCTTGTTAGATATGGGGTAAACATGGATCTATGTTGGTGTCACATTAATGTTGATCCTTGTCACAATAATATTTCTCAACTGTGTTGACCATGGATGATGTTACATTAATGTTAGTGTCAATGTTACATTGATGTTAGTGTTAGTGTACTACATCAATGGTTGAAGATGTTGGCAAGGTTGACAATTGTCAACCATGTTGTCCATGGTTGTTTATGGTTGACCATGGATAAAAAAGGTTACACATGGTTGTACTTGTTGACCATGTCTGACCATGGTTGAGTTTGTTCGACCATGTTAAATTAATAGAATTTAGCCAAAAAAAAAAAAAAACAACCTATAATAATTAGTTGCAATTAAATAATACATAATTTTATGATTGATAATATATTTTATAAATAAATAATAAATTTATTATTATATTAATTTTATAAATTTATTTAAATTTAAAATTATAATTTAATTATTTATTTTAAAAGTTTGATTTTTAATGTTTTTTTCATCTTTTGTTATCTTAATGCTAGTTATATATATATATGTTTCAATTAATTTCACAATTTTTTTAAATAATAATGTAAAAAAACAAATCACTTTCCCAAAAAAAACCATCTTACATAAATTTAAAAATTATATACTTATTCGATTTAAACATATTTAAAAAAACCATAATTTACAAATACAACTGAAAACCGAACGGATTTGTCACAATAAGAAGTCCCATCCCACCACTCCAAAACAACAGCGAAGAATGTGCATCATGTTTTCAAGTTTCGGTTTCTCTTAAATTATTAAAATTATTTTATGAGGTTAGGTGGACATGGCCAACAAATCCGCTTCCCTTGAATTTATATTAATTAAATTTTAATAATGTAAAATGAATATAGGTTTATCTATTTCAACGTATGAATACGAGTTTGAATAAATTTTGATTTTTTAAGAAATAAATGAAATTTTAAAATAATATTTTTCATTTTATGAAAAGTATTTGAATAGATTTTCAGTTTCAAATTAAAATAAAACATATTAAATTATTATTATTATTATCTAATTTTAAGATAAGGGTTAAGCTATATACTAATTCGGTGTATGAGACACTCTTGTTTGTGAGACAAAGAACCTACTTCCTCTTGGTAATTTGATTGCTAAATTTACAAAGCATACATAATCTACATCCTCTGATTTTGAACTTGTAACTTCTTAAAAAAACACATACTCTTAGTCATTTAAATATTTTTTTCCGTCTATAATGAAACAAATTAGAACCATTACCCAATTAGAATCAGATCATTTAGTTTCGCTTGCTTAGTTCCTAGTCGAGGGTTCTGATTTAGTTGTCCTTAATAACTAATTAAAAATTACTTCACTTTACATTTCTTCACATGAGCCATTAAATTTTCTGGTCTACTGGCCATTAAATGCGGTTGGGCATATATTATCTACCATTGGATTTAAACGTATTTAAATCCAACGATGAGTAGTATATGCCCAACCGCATTTAATAGCCAATAAGCCAAGAAATAAATTTTATCTAAAATTTATGACTTCATTAGGTGTCAATAGGCATTTTCAATCCTCTCATGTAGGGAATGGTAATGGCAAACTTCATCCATCAGATTTGGCCTTTTCTGGTTCTTGTTTTATAATGACACTCTTTATTCTTTACTGGTTGGTAGGTAGTATATGTGATGAATATATTGTATTGTGATTGAATATTAATGCAGAATGTAGGGGAAGGTGTTTGGCCACTTCTCACAATAAACTTTGCATGTTTTTTTGTCAAAAGTGTTCCACAAAATGTTTGTGTGCATCCCAGAAGTTATGGAAACAAACTAGTGTTCCCTTGCTACAACAACTAGAAGACTCAACAAGCCTGCCCCAAGTGCCTTTGATCATTTGAATCCATTACTCCATTATGTTTTGAGTTTTATAATAATGACAATATTGCTTCATGAATCTTATAGATAAGAAGAAAATGCTGCTCTAAAATAAATTAGTAGATCTATTGAGTGAGTGAGTACGTTATTTTGCATGAGAGATCATAAAAGAAAGCTAAGAAATGTTTACAGTATTTGTACACCAACACCTATGTTTATGTATTTTTCCCACATGTATTAAATTGTAGCATTTTCTTTAAGCTAATCTTTTAATTTATGTGGATATTATGCAATTACGGTAAATAATAAATGTCTTATGTCTATGAGTTCCATTATGCATATTGGACTGTACATTCGTTTGTGTTTGATATCACAGGAGCTAAAAATCTAGAATAATTAAAGCGCCCCATGAATATGCATTTTGATGGTTGTTAGATATTATTTTTGGATATAGATGATATGAGCATGGGATAAAAGTATTTATATGGTCTACTTATTGTGGTTAATTCTAGCCAGAATTTGGGAAGTTTAGCAGATAAAACTATTGTAATTAAAATAAGTAATCTTTGCCATCATAATTTTGTTATAATTTATTGAGATTTATTCTTATTGGCTTCTAAAACACTATCTTCGAAACTGAGTGCAATTGGCATAAATGAAGCGATGTGACTATCCCTTATACGATGTTTATTGAGTAACAATTGCGGAAGAATAAACCGAGAGTAAGAAAATTGTGTTAAGATTTTAATAAATTGTAATTTTAAGCAAATAATATTTATTTGACTAATTTTAAAATTTTTATGGGTGATAGTATGGAGTTGGGTTACACTTTTTGATGAGAGAGTGTGTGTTTAGATGGAAACAAAGATGGCTCAATCGAGCAATTTAAGTGGGATGGAAAAAAATATAGCACTAAAAAAATAGCGCAATCAAACTGTAGGGAACAATACTTGATAAGGTTTTGCAAATGGGGTAGCAAGCTAAGTGGGCTTGCTTGTGGGGAAAAATCCACAATTAAGCACACTTTTGCCAGAGGCGATCTCAGATGGGTGATCTTTAGAGAAGTCCTGGTTACACGTGCAAGCCCTGGAAGTGATGATTGATGCTATGTGATTCATTTCACTAGTTTCAATCTCATTTCTTCACCCCTTTGAGCATCACCCGATGCAATGAGTGCTAAGTGGACTATTAAAAAATCATGAGAATACCTCTCATGGAAATGGTCATAGGTAAATGACTTACTTAACGCAGTTGAATCCCAAAAAAAATGATATCTAATATATTGCACTCTGAAACCCTTCAATATTTAAATGCAAAGAGTGAAGGGAGCTTTAATTGAATGGTTCATGAGGCATAATACTTGCTAAGGTTTTTCAAGTGGGGTAGCAAGTTATGTGGGATTTATTGTGTGGAAAACTCCATAGTTAAGTGCGCTTGAGCCAGAGACGATCTTGGATGGGTGACCTTCCGAGAAGTCCTGGTTACCGGGTGCAAGCCCTGGAAGTGATGATTGACAATATGTGACTCATTTCACTAGTTTCAATCCCATTTCTTCACCCCTTGAGCATCACCCGATGCAATGAATGCTAAGTCCTAAAATCTGCAATTTCAGCACCCCTTCTATAAAATTTCCCGCAACCCAATGGCAGTGTTGATCATGTTGGATTCATGAAGGAAGCCTCTATCCAATGGCATATGAGTTTGATATTTTTGAATTCATATGATATTTTTCATCTAATTTCTTTTAAATATAATGTTTGAATTTTTTTTGAACAATTTTAAAGAAGTTGAATAAAAAATCAATATCATCTAAAAGGGTTCGATTTAATGGTGGAAAGTGACGAGTTTAGGGGTGGCAGGAGAGGGAGGGATTCTCTCTAATCCCAAAGAAATAACTTTTGATAAGTATGGTTGAGGCCTTGGAAGGAAAACTAACAAAGAAGAATCATATGGACTCTACTTGGACCTTCTTTTAGCTAAAAAAGAAATGAATCAAACATATCTTCATCCTAAAAGGCTCCCTTTTTGTAATACAATTATTGAGAAATTCCTTCCTTCCTAAAGACAATATACCAAGTTTATTACTTCAACTAATAAAAACATCTGATCTTCCTTCTCTTCCTCACAACCCTTCCACATTCTAAGAACCCACAATGCCATTGCAGACCAAATGGCCACTAAGGCATGTTTGCTGGAGGAAAGAAAAATTGACATAAATGGTGAGATGGACCAATTCCCAATCCCCTAATATTTTCTATGCATAGTAATTATCCCTCCTCTTTACATTATCAAACTCAATGCAATTCGAATTTAAGGAAAACTCCCTCATGAACCTTACTCACCCTCTTCTCCTTCTCTCCTTACACAATCAATCATGCATAAAGTTTAATGATGGCTCCATTATGGATTTTCCATGCTTCCTGGTGTGTGCTTCTATCAACGGGCTCAACATGTCATCTCATAGCAGTATATTAGACACCGTGGAGAGTCAACGTTTGAGGATTTTGGAGATGAAGTGAAGGCACTTTGCAACATCATGACCAATTTTCAACTTTAGCAGAAAGAGCCGAACAACCTGAGGTGCCGAAAATTGATTTGAGCAAACCAGCAAATCCTTTAGATTAAGTTGTTACATGAGGAATGGGTTTAAATGCTTATTTCTTCTACCTAAATTTTGTCGGATATATACCAATAGTAGAATAAGAGTTCTTGTCAGGTTTTGGATGTAATTTGGTCACTGCTACAAACAACTTATGCGTGTCAAGAAGACTATGATTAATTTTGTATTGTAAATCTCCTGGTATTTTGCTGCCACCAGGTGTAAATTTAATGAAAGAGTATTTATTTTTGTTGAAAAAAAATATCAATATCATAAATAAAAATTCAAAAAATTCAAAAAATATTATTATTTTTGCTCACTAGTACTTATATTTATGAAATACAATTAAAATTATTTCACCAACTTAAAAACTATATATATATATATATATATATATATATATATATATATATATATATATATATATATATATAAGTTGCTAAAAATCATTTTAATATAACACTCTCTCTATATACATCATGTATATATATATATATATATATATATATATATATATATATATATATATATATATATATATATATATATATATATATATACACACACATTATAATTAAGTTATGCTACTTGAACATACATTCCTCTTAACATGTGCAAAAATTTGTAAGGATAAAAATTTCATATAATGAAAAATTGACATATTATATGACACTAATTTTTTTGCAAAAAATACCATTAGAAGAACAACATAATTCTCCACAGTTTGTCACTTTTACTCCAAGTCAAAATTCACATTCCTTGTATGAATTCTGAAAACCACATTAATTACCCAAGACCCAAAAGAATTATTAAATTTATTTTATTAACATTACAATTACACATACTTTATAATGAGTCGTTGCCTAATAAGAACAATAACAATCTTAAGAGATGAGATGATACGATAAAAAAAAATATCTAATTAAATTTATAAATTATAATTTTATTATAATTAAAGTATATTTATACATTATAATTTAATTTAATTAAAATTATGTTATAAACTAAACCTCAAATTAAAATGAAATTAAATATAATTTAATTTTAAATCAATTTTAAAATTAATTTAAACTAAACTTAAAATTAAACTAAGGGTTCAATTTAATTTTAAATTTAAACCCTAAATTAAAATTATAAACTCATCTATTTATAAACCTTAATTAAATTATAAACCTCTAATCACATTAAATAATAATTATATTAATTTATATTTTAATCAATAAATTATAACTATAATTATATTTTTAATTTTTAATACAAATTATAAACTTTAAGATTATAAATTAATTTTAGGGTTTATAATAGTAATCCAACAGTTTATATTCCGTAGTATTAATAAGAGTTAATAATATTAATGTTAGAGTTTATTATATAATATTAGAGTTTATAAGATTGATCTTAAGGTTTATGACATTAATTATATGGGTTAATATTAATCTTAGGGTTTATAATATTAATTATAGATTTTATAATCCTAAGTTTTATAATAGTAATCTGAGGGTTTTTATTATTAAACTTAGGGTTTGAAAAGTAATCTTAATGTTTTGAATATTGATCCTCTCGTTTATAATATTGATCTTAGGGTTTATAGTATTAATCTTAGGGTTTAATATTAATCTCAGGGCTTAACATTAATCTCACGGTTTAATATATTAAACCTAGGGTATAAAATATTGAGTTTTACAATGTTAGAGTTTATAATATTTGGATTAATATTGTAACATTGGAATGGTACATAAATCTATTCAACATCTCATTATGACAATCATTCTCTCAATGCGACAATCAATCAAACAACCATTGTCGCAATGTTACATTACATTACATTTCATTCAACATCACATTGCGACATTAAAAAATTGGGATCGAATATTAAGGTTTAATATTGGGTTTATTATTAGGGATTATATTGAAATTAAGATTTAATATATTAAACTTAAGGTTTAATATATTAAACTTAGGGTTTAATATTAATACTAGGGTTTAAACTATTAATTTCAATGTTTATAATATTAATGTATAATATGGGTATATAATATTAGAGTATATATTAAGATTACAATTTAATATATTAAACTTAAGGTTTATAATCTTAAGGTTTATATTATTAATGTTAGGGTTTATTATTATTGAGTTTAATTTATTAACTTAGCACTATATTTTATAATATTAATTCTAGGTTTATAATATTAATCCTAGAGTTTATTATATCAATCCAAGGGTTTATAATATCAGTGTTTATAATATTAATCCTAGGGTTTATAATATTAATTTTAGAGTTTATGATATTAAACTCAAGGTTTATAATGTTAAGCCTAAGGTTTTTAATCCAAATATTTATCTTATGGTTTAATATTAATACTGCAGTTTTGTAATATTAATTTTAGGTTTTATAATATTAATTCTAGGGATTATAGACCTAGGGTTTATAATATTAATCTTAGGGTTTAGTATATTAATCCCGTGGTTTAATGATTAATCCTTGGGTTTATATTATTAAACATAGAGTTTAAAGAATTAATCTTAAAGTTTATAATATTAATATTAAGGTTTATAATATTAATATGAAAGTATGCAATATTAATAATAAGGTTTATAATATGAATCTAAGAGTATATAATATTAATATTAGGATTTATAATATTAATCTTTGGGTTCATAATCCTAGGGTTTAATATTTTAAATCTAAGAGTTAATATATTAATTGTAGCCTTTAATATATTAAAATTAGGGGTTAATATATTAATTGTAGGGTTTAGAATATTGAGTTTTACAGTGTTGCAGTTTATAATATTTGGTTTAATATTGTGACGTTGGAATGGTACAAAAATCTATCCAACGTTGCGTTGTGACAAACATTGTCTCAATCTGACAATCAACCCAACAATTATTCTCACAATGTTACAATACATTGCATTTTATTCAACGTCACATTACGACATTGCAAAATTGGGGATTACTATTAGGATTTGTAATATTTGAGTTTATAATATTAAGGTTTAATATATTAAACTTAGGGTTTGAAATCTTAGGGCTTATAATATTTGGGTTTAATATATTATATTAGGTTTCATAATATTAATATAAGGGTTTATAATCTTAATCATAGTGTTTATTATATTAATCCTATGATTTATAATATTTGAGGGTTTATAATATCAATCATGGGGTTTATAATGCCAATCCTAGGGTGTAATATTAATCTGAGGGTTTATAATATTAATCCCAAGGTTTATAATATTGATGTTTAATCATGGGTTTATAATTTTAGGGTTTAATATTAGTGTTTATATTAATCTTATGATTTAATATGTTAAACTTAGTGGTTATAATCCTAGGTTTTATAGTATCAATCTTAGGATTTATTACCTTTGGGTTTAATTTATTAGCTTAGAGCTTATAATATTAATCCTAAGGTTTAATATTAGGATGTATGTTAAACTTGGAGTTCGTAATCTTAAGATTTATAATCCTTGGGTTTAATATATTAACTTAGGGTTTATAATAATTTTTTTTGTAAACTTGACACATCTACATCTTTATCATGTCCAATGTATCACCCTGATCGGGGCACAAAATTGAACCAGTAACTTCACATCAAGGAGTGCCTTAACAAAGCACCTGATCACCGTCTATAATATTAATATTAGGGCTTTTAATCTTAATTGCAGGGTTTATTATATTAATATCAGGGTTGATAATATTATTTTTAGGGTTTATAATGGAAATCATAGGGTTTGTAATGTCAATACTAGGGTATAATTTTAATCCCAACGTTTATAATGTTAATCCCAATATTTATAATATTAGGGTTTAATATTGGGTTTATAATATGAGGTTTTAATACTAGGGTTTATGTTAATATTATGAGTTAATATATTAAACTTAAGGGTTATAATCTTAGGGTTTATTATATTAAACTTAAGGCTTAGTATCCTTAGGTTTAATTTATTAACTTAGGGTTTATAATATTAATACTAGGCTTTACAATATTAATCGTAAGGTTTATTATATTAATTTTAAGTTTTATAATATTAATATTAAAGTTTATAATGTTAATCCTAGGGTTTATAATATCAACGAGATGGTTTATAATATTAATCCTAGGGTTTAACAGTAATTGTCGGGTTTGAAATATTAACATTAAAGTTTGTAATATTAATACTAGGGTTTAATATATTTATATTAGGGTTTATAATATTGAAAGGTTATGTGTTCCACAAGGTGAAAGAGTCAATTTCATAAGGTCCCACACTTCACTTATTGTTGGTCACTTTGATGTAGCAAAAACAATTGCTTAATTACAGAGGTATTGTTATTGGCCTCACATGAATGCCATTGTCTAAAGATATGTAAAAGGATGTTTCGTATGTCTGCTACTAGCAAGCCAATCAATAGTAAATGGGGTTTGTACACTCCACTTCATATCCCTTCTCGTCCTTGGGAAAGCATTTCTACGGATTTTGTTGGGGGACTATTAATGTCTAGGAAAGGTCATGATTATTTATATGTTGTGGTGGATCGTTTCACCAAAATGTGTGTGTTGATTCCATGTAATAAATAGGTTATAATTGAATAGACCGTAAAGATGTTCTTCCAAAATGTATGGGTTCATTTTGGGTTACCTACTTCAATTATTTTTTATCAAGATTCTTGATTTATCAGGAATTTTTGGTCAAGTTTATGGGAATTCATAGACACAAATTTGAAGAAGAGCAGAACATTTCATCCACAAATTGATGACCATATAGAACTAATGAACAAAATAGTAGTGCATCTCCCTCGAGGATATTGTGGTAAGCATCCTAAACGTTGAGATGAGAATTTGCATTACATCCAACATGCCTACAATTGTGCCAAGCATTCATCTACACAAGTATTTCCATTTGAAGCTTGTTTAGGTTATTTTCCAAAGTCTCCTTTGGATTTAATCTTTGGTAAAGATATTGTAGTAGATGGACATAGTGATGTGGACGAAGCCAAGAATTTTATTGAAAGAATTCATCTAGTGCATCAAAGGGTACAAGAACAGTTGGGGAAAATCCAGGCCAAATGCAAAGAAAGACAAGATAAGCATCAAGTTGATCATGATTTCCAAGTGGGAGATCAAGTTTGATTGTACATCATCAAGGAAAGACTAAAAGGTGAAGGTAAAAAGCTCAAGCCAATCATATATGGTCCTTTCAAAATCTTGGACAATATTAGTAACAATGCTTTCCGATTAGATTTTCCACCTTACTTGCAAATTTGTTCTATTGTGATTGTGGAAAACTTGAGATTGTATGAGCCTCCTATGATAGTTGATTAAGAAGATAATGTTTAGATTTCATCTATAGAATATTTTTCTCCTAAATATTTAAATGAGTTGTAAGAAGACTCAATTATTGACAGGAGGACAAGGACTTGATGCTGAGCCAATGTGGAGTATATTTGAGTGGGGCCTAAGGGTACAAATACAAGTAAAGTAACATGGATATATATCGAAAAAGTGAGGGAGTTGTACCCTCACTTACGTGCTGAGTAAAAACAACCTTTTTGTGGTCCAAAAGATTCTAGTGGGGAGGAATGATCCAAGGGATAAAAAATATGCTAAAAAATTAAAGTGATAAAAAAACTTCCCAAAAATAGCGCTAAATCATATATCTTGTCATTATAATTCCAACGAAGCTTTAATCACCTCAATCATACACTATATGAGGAAGTTATCGTGTTCTGAAGTTTTTTGGAAAAAAACTAAAAAGTCAACTTTCAGGGTTGAATGGGTAGTGTATGGATGACACGTGGAAGTCTATATAATGATGTCATGCTGCCATAATCAAATGATTGGGATGTAAAAATTACATGTTGGACCAGTGACGTGAGGGCACGTGGCGCACGGTGATTGGTGGTACGGTGGATGTGGTGGACCAATAATAGGTCACCATGTGGACCAACTAGACGGAGCTATGTCGACCTATGAGAGGCCACAAAGTGTCCCTGCTTTTGAAAACCAATTTTTTTTTATATAGACTGACAAACCTCCAGTGGAATCAAACTACACACTTTTAGTTTACCAATATATTGCTCTATTGTTACCCCAGATATGATTCTTATTATATAATGGTGGTGTGGTTAAATTTAAAGAAGAGTGGTTTTGTCGTTGGGGCATGGGCTCAGGCTGGTGGGAATGACCAACCTCCATAGGTTTCATTATATTCCTATGAAAAAAGGTGAAGGTTGGGAAGGGTGGGGCGTGTGGCACCCAGCTCACGCCCCAAGCCACAGTTTTGTTTGTTGCGAAAACCATAGGCAAAGGTTATGGCGGGGCATAGGAGAAGGACACAAAGGTATCACTTGCCCACAATATTATCAACTGCCATGAGACCAGGAGAGGGGCTAGGGAGGCATGTGGCCTATGGCCCGCACCCCTCAGTCACGTATGTTATTATATGACTCACAAGAGGGGAAAAGTTTTTGGCAGAGGGACTTGACCCATAAAAAAATGATTTAATGTTTAAACAAAACACAAAAAACACGTTGATAAGATTGGATTGAACCTAGGACCTCCGGGTTTCAATTTTACCACCCCACCGATGTGACACATAGAGGGTTTTTGGCCAAATTTTGTAGAGCATTTTCTAGGAAGATTGAAGGAGGCCTATCTTGGCCATTTTTCAACCTTTTTGAGCCCAAGAAGTTCATGCAAAGGGGTGTTTGGGAATTTTGGAAGTAATGGTAGAGTTATTTTTGCAAGTTGAGAATTGTATGTCAATGTATTTGAACATTTTAGCATATAATATAAAGGGCCACCATTGGAAACTCTACCCAGAGACATAGCCCAGGATGGGTGAACTCTGTCATTAATTTGTTGTGTTTTGATGTTTCTTATTGCCCATTTTAACTATTAAAAGTTTGCAAAATTTACTTTAGTTTGTGTGCTTTTGTAATCAAAATCCATTTCCTAAAAGGCATAAACTAGCTTGCAAAACATTTCATGAACCTTAATTTTTAATTTCAAATCAATAAGGAAGTAAATCTTGCCAAATATTTATCCATATTTAATTGAACCAGTATGAGTTCATGAAACTCCTTAACTTTTTCATCATAGAAATCCTCAGTTAGGTATTTATTTTTAAATTCTCCCATACTATCACTTGTTCATTGATTCCATGCACAACCCTTACTTTCTCCCACCACAGAGTGGCTTTTCCTTAGAGCGGGTGGATTTCTAAACGATCTTTGATATTATCATCATAATCATAAACCTGCAAATATTTATTAATATTTATCAGCCAAGCTTTAGGTGTCTCCTCTAATCCATCGTAAAATGTTGGAGGCTTAATTTTCCTAAATTATCCTTGTACTTTTTCCTTTTGTCTTTTGTCTTTTCTTTTTCCGAAAGTGTTTCTAGATTCCTCCTCCTTCGTCTCTCTATCCCCTTCTGACTCTTCTGTGTGAAGGTATATTTCCCTCTCTCCTTCTATTTGATTCAACTATGTTTTCATTATCATGAGTGGGAGCCAAATTTCTATGATTTTGTCTGTCAGTTAGAATTTTAATTATTCGTTCTTGTTCCCGCACCATTCACTCGTTATCAAACCTTAAATTGGTTATTTCTTCTCTGAGCTACTGTATTGTTTCTAGTAACATTGCAGTTGTGGTCTAAGGTTCTTTTCCCAACTGGAACCACATATCTAGATTGGGTCCTGGAAATGGAATTGAACCAAAACCTGTAGGTTGTATTACCGATGGTGTAGTTATTGCTCCACTTCCTCTTCTCATCATACTAGCACAATATTTCTGAAAACTAATAATTACTTCTATTGATGTTGATATTCTTTTAACTTTTCCAATATATTATTAAGAAATTATAGTTTAGAAATTCAACCATACAATAATAGTAGAACAATAAATATCACAATGAAAAAAGAGAACACAATATTTACCGTGGGAAAACCCACTAAGGGGAAAACCACACAACCTTTTCATTATAGAAATTATTTTGTTCAACAAGAGACACACCTAGACCTTCTAGTCATCAACTAAGTCAAATTGACATCCAAAAAATCCATGGTGAAACCCTATAAGTCAATCCTTCCAATCTAATCCAACGCTTCTCTTTACTAATATGCCCGAGAATCTAAACCTTCCTGCAACTACCAAAATCTCAAAATTTCAACCCCTTTCAATTGCCCAGAAATTTGAGCCCACGTGCTACCTAGAAAAAGTGCAAGCTTGGGGGGGGGGGGGGGGGAGAGAGAGAGAGAGAGAGAGAGAGAGAGAGAGTCCTTCCACATGTGCGAGTTAGAGAAGAGAGAAAGATATGAATTATTTCATTTTTTCCCTCCTTGTCCTTATTGTCCTTTGCTAGGATGCCCATAATTTGTCTTGCTTGAGAGAGTGCAAATTGGTGCCTTGATGAGGAGGTCAAGCTGCCTTTACATATATAATTGACTGGGTCAAATGGGATTGACTTGAAGGGAGGCTGAATTGACAATTTTGAAGCCAGATATTTCAAATTTAAAAATTCATATTTTCATCTTTTAAAAGTCCAAATGGGACTTGAGTCAAAATGTATTTTTATTTTGACCTTAGAATTTAAATATACTTTATGATAATCAATATAAATACATCAAGGACCAAATATATGTTATGAAGACTAGCCATAGTTACAAAATTTAATAAGCATGTGACCCCTAGAATGTTGGTGGCAACTACAATGGAAGCTGAAGCAAGGGGTGGTGATTGGAGAAGGCTTTTCCTTAACCTGAATCATTTCCAAGCCTGACGGACTGACCATTACTCAGTAGTTCGTTTTATGCTCAACCTATGTAGGTCCTTCAACTCTTTGAATTTGATATATTTTCTATGGTGGTTGTTGGTTCGTAGTTTTTAGAGTGCCTTGGTTGTGTGCATGGGTGTTGGTGTTTTTGGTTTCTTATGGTTGTTGTACCCTACCTAGAGTCCCTCTATCTCCATTAACCCATTCTCTCATCTCGCTAGAGTATACTCCAAACCTCCCTTGAAGCAAAGTCTTTATTGGGAAACCTTGTTACTTTACTCTGCATTTTGTTTTACAATCTTCTCGATTTGTTTATATTCTGGGGGTCATCCTCACTTTGGCTTGTCGTGACTCGGCATACCATGGTCGACCATAGGATGTGTTGTCGCTGGGAGCTTAGTCACAGAGGCCCACAAGGCCGACCACAAGCTCAATCACATGTACAAAATGCAACAACTATTTTCCACTCCTCCACTCGCCTATAAATCCAAGATGAATTCCACCAACTAGAAGCGTTGACCACAAATGGCTGGTAATATTTGTATAATTCTGAAACCAAGTTGAAGTCGTTAATATAGCTCCTGAACCTCAACATACTAGGGGAAGAAAAATCCAATATTTTAATTATATTATCCTCTACTGGCAAATGAAGATGGCCCTAGGCAAAGTCTCGAAGGAAAAATACAAGGACCACAATGACACCATCTCCTTTCTGAATGAAATTCAACGAGTTCAACATCACCAACACTCTTGTCTTGTTAGTTTGGATGCTTGACTAGCTCACATAGAAAGCCATCTCTAATGTGGCTTGAAACCTCCAACCCCAGCAAGTACTAGTTCCTAGGATCTGGCCCCACTCACTTCATTAGATACTTGATGTCTCAGTCAACCTTTTGTCTTATGTCTTTTACTTTCAATAATTAAACATATTTTACTAGTTTTGAATTTAACAATAATAGTTGTTTACATTTTGATAGACCTAGACTATTGTCCATTATCAACAATATTAGTTCTCTTGTGGCAGACTATGACAAGACTCAGTTCAAACAATGATATATAGTTTTGTATGAAGTAATTTTGAAGCAATAGAAAATATTTTATTATGGACAATGCCTTTCATAAATAAATATTTCAATGCCCATATTAAATAAAGTATCTGAATGCCAACTATGTATATATTATATAAAGAAATTGAGAAAAAAATTATGATTAAAACATTTTAAAATATTTCAAGGAGTATTACTATTTTACATTTTGGCCTTTTTTCATATATATGTGTGTGTGTACAGTTCAAGTGTCTTAAGAGAATTCCATTAAAAAATGCAATTTAAGCAATAAATATATATATATATATATATATATATATATATATATATATATATATATATATATATATAAGAAGAAAGAAAGAAGGTATTTTTAACGTCCACGAGGCTAAAAATAACCTATGGAATAGATTGCTTCTTCATCTGGCTCTTGTATTCGGCCCTTTTCCTGTGGAGTTTTACAATAAACACTCCCATCTTCTCAACAAACTCTTTGCTGAATAGATTATCCCAGGAGCTAGCCTCCATAATACCTGCATAAATTTCCATGTTGTCTTTGAAGGCCTAACATTTTAAAATGAAATGTTTTTCTGTTTCCACTTTTCCGAAAGAGAAAAAAATACATACTCTTTCCTCCCACATTTTTTTTGGCCTTTTCCAACACCCTGTTTCACAACAGATTTGATGAGAATTATCCTTAATTGAGCAATAAGAATTTTAGATCTCCAAGAAATATTAGCCCCTATGCACGCTTTTTGTTGATGATTATGAGTGGGGTTAAACTCTTCAATGTAGTACGTCTTCTTTGTCCCTAGCTCTTTCTCCCGAGTACGTTTGTGGAACTTATCAATAACAATAGTTTTTATCTCCTTACTATTTTTAGGACACACGCTCAAGCAACTACCCCATTTACTAAACCATTTTTTATTTTGCGACATCCAAGTCTTCTTTCTTTTGCACAATCTGTCATTAAACACAACCTTAGGCCATCTAACCTCTTCCATTTGCTCAATTTTTTTCAAATATGTTATGACTCGCATCATAGCAATTGCTTCAATAGGAGCAACCCATGTTTCACTTAACAAGATAGCATAAGGAATTGCACTTTTAATTTTGAATTTGTTTGTAATCAAATGCTTCTAAATTTTCTCAATTTCCTTCGACTGCATCTCGGTTGTGCTGCTAGCCCACAGTTCACAACTGTAGAGAATGACCAGAATCACTAGAAGCCCAAAAAGAGTTAGAGTGGTTTTCCAGTTCCACAACTTTGCCTCTCTACCCCTGTTTTGAAGAGCATAAAATTCTTTCCAACCCCACAACGTTCTTTTCTTTCTACAACCATCCCAACTTAAATTTCCATTGAAGTCAATTCCGAGGTATTTGCAGTCTGCAACTTCTTCCATAATGTTTCCTTCAAAGTAGAACTTATGTTGGTTATGTTTTCTTTTGTTAGACAAAACCACTACTTTCGTTTTGCTAATATTGATTTGCATCCCCACCCTTCTACAAAAATATCACCAAAGACATAGGGTACTCTTGCATTAAACCAAAAACCCGATTATGTCAGTATAGGTCATTTGTATACAAGGAGCTAATATAAAGCACTTGCCCAAATGAATATGATCACCTTTATATATATATATATATATATATATATATATATATATATATATATATATATATATAGAATTACATCTTGTCTTTTTTCAAATTTTACGTCTTTAAAGAGATTTTTATATCAAGAATTGATCTTCTAAAAAAATGAATTAAATCTCGAAATGTATGCGTTTTTTTTCAAATTTTACACTCTAAAAAAAATTCGCATATCAAAATTGAATCTCTATAAACACTTAATCAATTTATGATTAAAATAAATCTATACTAATTTATTAATTTAAAAAAATAAAATAAAAAATAAAAAATTCTTACATATAAATTAAAAAAACAGAAATATTTGTCTTTAAATTAATTTTATCCAGCGAAATTATTCATTTGACGGGTATTTTTTTAATGTTCACTCTACTTGTAAAGAAAGGTCCACCACTTCTCGACGTAGGAGTCGGTGCAGTGATTGAATGTGCACGCTGGGCACGTATTTTGTTTTATAATTTTCCTTTGAAATGTGTGCTGTTTCTCAAAAGGTTTTACGTCAAATTTGAGTGTTGCTTTGAATGGCTGTTGCAGCGAATTTAATAGAGTATATACCAAATATATCTTCCTATATTCTGTTTTACTATTTTCCTTTGACAGCTTTGTCGTTTAGCAGAAAAATTGATGTAGTGATGGTTACCTAACTCATAAAATAGAATATGCACTAAATCTAACCATCCATTTATTGCAGCAAAATAGCAAAAATAATAATAGAGTATGTACCCAATCTATTCAATGATGGTTACAACACATTTAACGATGAAGTAAATAGAGGCCATCACAATTTTTTATTGGATAAATTGTGAGAACGTCTTCCAATGCAACCACAAGATATGAATTTTTGTGAGTGTTCTGTTTTGTTTTTTTGTTTTTTTTTTCTTTTCTTTTCTTTTCTTTTGGGGTGTGGGAAGTGAGAAGTTTTTCTTTTGGGGTGTGGGAAGTGAGAAGTTATAGATATTTTTTGGTTATATATAATAATAATATTAGTTTTATAAATAATTTTTAGTCTAATAGATGTTAAAATATTATTTTATTTTTATTTTATATTATTATTTGTTTTTTTTTACTTTAGTGTATCACAATGTTATTATTAAATCTTTATTTCTCTAATAATCATATCTAATTAAATATTTTTTATTTATTTATTTTTCCAACAAGAAAAATGCTAGAGTTTTTTTTTAAAGAAAAAACCAATACATATAATCTCATTTTAGTTCTAATAACTTCTCAGAGAAATGGCACACTTCAGAAACTAAGAGCTATTACAATGAAATTTTTAAGCATTTTGGTGACTTGAAAAAACTAATAATGGCCATGATACATATGTAAAATAGTATAAAAAATATTTGAGCTTCTTCCACATATATATTCTAAATGCAAGAACAAAATATATATGACAAATAATTCCTAGATATAGATATGCCTGATATAGAGAAAAAAAAAATGATCGTCCTTCCTCTAAAATCACAAAATATGCTCTGGAACAAATGTGAAAAAACAAGGGAACACTCGAAGTCCTTTCTTTGACAATGCATGTGCTACCTCATTTTATTCCCTGAATACATGCCTGAAGGAGATTGTAATAAAGAGATTGAACCAACAGTTGAATCCTAGACCACCAATTTGCAAATGAGGGGGGAGATAAATTTGACATCCCAAATACCCCATCAATGATATTCTTTGAGTCACCATATACTGAAATTGTGTCTAGTCGATTATGTTTGGCCATGTATAACAAACCCCATAGGGCCACAGTCTCTACACAAGAGTTTGTGCCTTCCCCTGCAAACTAGAAATAAGGAAGATGCCTCTGCAAACTAAGCATAAGAACTGCCCCATAACCACATAGGTTAGATTGGGATGCACCTCGACAAACTGAGTCAGATGCACTATCGAAGGAGGGTTCCCTAATCTCCTAGGAACATTGACTATTTGGTTCAACTGTTGTACAGACTCCAACCAACCAAGGATATTTATACATATTTTTGAAATGTCTATAGGCTTCCCCTCAAAAATCAAGTTCGTCACCTTCCAAATCTCCCATGTAATGAATAATGGAATAGATTTATACCTCCCTTGCTTCTGAATCCACCACTGAAAGCATGCTTTGAGTGCAAAGAAAGACTATCGTGGAGGGAGATTTAGTTAGTCCAATATCCACATCCAGACAACGATAACAAAGGGGCACGGTAAAAAAATATGTGTGACATTTTTGTGAGATTATTTACAAAAGGAACACCAACTAGGTCCTGATATCCAACCAAAAATAATAATGTTCAAAGGGATATGCCATTGCCATGCTTTCTAATACCAAATTTTGAATAAAAGTTGATTGCAATGACCAACAATATGATTGTAAATATCATTAACCAAGACAGTACTAGAAGAAAGGGAGCCTTTCCAAGATAAAGTATCACCACTTAAATTAAAAACAAAACCTACCATCTGAAGATCACCAAGAAATCTGTTCGAATGGAGTGCAATCATACCTGAGAGACCGATCTCATTTGAATCCTTCCAGACTAGGTATGGAAAAGAAACAAAACAACGTGTATAATCTTGATCCAGGAATAAAAATTTGCATGCAAGATATTAATGACACTCTGTGGGAGATTATGATAACAACTGAACCCTTAAATATAATAAATTCCAAGCAAGAATTCCCCCCCTCTACTTGATGCCCAAATTTTTCAATAGTCACTTACATACCTTCCCGATACTATTCTAGATCTGTGGTCCCATTTTGTTATCTGAACCTCCCCTTCTATACAATACCAGGGACATGTGGTTGAGATATTTATCAAAAATAATGTCTTTCCATAACCCTAAGCTAAAAAACACCCTCCATAAACTTTTGGTTAGGAGCGCCCATCCAAATTTTTTTAGATTCAATAAACCCTATCCCCCAAATTGCTTATCAATGGTGATGGAGTTGAAACTGGAAAGGTGAAATGTGTATTTACCTTAGCCCCTAACTATAAGAAATGTGCAATTATGGTCTTAATCCAATGGATGATCTTCGAGGGAATCATGAAGAGATGCATCCAATAGACCGATATTTGTTGGAGAAAAACATGAATGAGAGTGTATCTTCCACCCAAAGAGAGCCATCGATGTGACCAAGAGGGTAAATTCTTCTAGAAGCTTTTAAGGAGTCGATGCTAGTTTGTGGTCCTACAGTTATTAGGTTTAAGCCATAAACCTAGATATGTGAAATTCTCCTCAATATTGGACACAAAAACATCAAATAGACTAGCAATGTTGGCAATCTCATTAGCATCACTAGATGAAGAGATCAGAATTGACTTGTTACCATTGGGGCATAATCCCGAAGCAACACTATACCTAGTGAATATGGAATGTATAACATTCTATTGTGACCAAGAAACCTTACCAAAAGTGAGGACATCAACTACAAAAAAGAGGTGTGAGATAGAGGCCCATCTAGATACCTGAATGCCTTGAAAGAAACTGCTTCTGTGAGCCTCTAAATTTTTTTAGCTAAGACCATCCATGACAAGAATAAAAACAATAAGGGAGAGGCAACGCCCTTGTCGAAGGCCTCGGCTAGCCCAAAAAAAAATCAAGGAGTGCCATTGACCAAAATCACATAATAGATTGAAGTAATTCATTCCATGATCTAAGAAACATTTTCCACCAAGAGGCCAATATTTGTGAGAATAATTCTTAAATAGGATCAATCCACACTGTCATACACCTTCTGAAGATCTAGTTTCATGACCAATGCAACAAAATATTGTTAAATTACTCATAATGCAGTATAATAATCAGACCAATATTTGTGCGTTCATTTGTAAGAAAGATGTAAGTAGATTGTGAATGAAAATTCTTTAGGGAAATTTCTCTAAACATTAATTAGATAATTAAAATTTTCGAGACTTTAAAATTTTGTAAAAAAGTTACATCACAATCTTGCATTTATTTATAAATTAGGTTTAGAATTATTATTTCACATAAATTATTGATTGCTTGGCCAATTCCGTCTATGCTTTGACTACTGGGGATCGTCTCTTCTACATTTGAGAGAGGAACTATCTTTATATTCAAACATCTTTAATTTTTTAGCAAGCCATACCTAAGAAGATATGTTGAGAGGTAATGCTCCAATCTTAAAAACTGTCTACCTCTTTCCTTACCGCCTTGAAGTATAAACATTAATAACTCCATCCTAACCTTATAAAATTACTCATTCGGAGTACATCGTAAGTAGCACTTTATTGAATAAACTTAGTTTTCATATAAATTTTCACTACCATATATGTTATTCTTTTATCCTTCTCTTCCTTTTTATGTTAGTGTTTTATAACTAATCTAAAAACATATATTTTAACATAATTCAAATACCAAATTAGTTAAGCCTTTTCTTCTATGAATAATTTAACATTATTATTTATCATGAAATCTATATATATTTTTGTTAGTGAATACATATTTTACCTCAATCCAATTTCTTTCAAATTTATTTATAGTCCATAATTGTTATATATTATGAAAAAAATTGCTAACTCAAAAAAAATGTTTTTGTGAATTTATATTTTATATTTCATATTATAAAATATTTATTTAAATTTTATTAGAGGGATAACATAAAAATAATAATAATAATAATTTTAAACATTTATTAAAAATTTAAAACTAAAATCCTTAATAAAATATAAAGTGTAAACTCGGTAATCCTGGCTATTTGTAATTATAATCCGTACATAAAAGAAGTTAATTTTTTTTATATAAGTTTATATTTTATATTTTGTTTTAAAATATATTTATTTAAATTTTATTAGAATAGTCAATAACATAAAAATTAAAATTTTAGTTAATTATATTTTTAAATATTTATTAAAATTTTAAAACTAAAGTCTTTAATAAAATACAAAATGTAATCTCCCAAACTTTAAATAAAGGTAATCCTGGAATTTTGTAATTATAATCCGGAAATAAAAGAAGTACTTTTTTTGAGTTTAAATTTTATATTTTATTTTATAAAATATTTATTTAAATTTTATTAGATCAGTTAATAACATAAAATAATAATAATAATTTTGATTAATTATAGTTTTTAATATTTATTAAAAATTTAAAACCAAAATTTTTTAAAATACAAAATTTAATTAGCCAACTTTAAGGGTAATCCTTGTTATTTGTAATTATAGTCCGGAGATAAAAGGAAGTTCTCATCCAAACAGATGAGCATATTATTTCGTTTTGAGATAGAGATGGTGTATTTATATCTATTTTTAAGAGGAAAATATAAAATAAGTCTACACCCATTTTTAAATATATATTTCTTTTTGTAACTTTATTTATTAAAATTTGTAAATAGGGATGATAGTAATGAAAATCACAAAGATGATGATAAGGAAAATGATAATGTGATAGAGGATGACAATTATGAGGCACATTATCACATCTAGGAGGGTGGGTGATATAGATGTGAAAATATATATGACAATAAGTGTTAGAGGATTATAGAAATAATGTTAAAAATGTGTGAGGAAGATTACACAAATAATGATAAAAACTAAAGATAAGAAAGAAAATATTAATAATAATTTATTTGAAAATAAATTAAGTATTATATATATAAATTATTAATAAAAATTTTAAGATATATCTATATATATATAATTTTAGTTTTTTTATCTTTAATTTATATTTTATTATTTTAACAATTTATTCTAAAATATTAATATAATATTATTTAAATTTGTAAAAAAATTTCGGTAATAATTACATGCAATGGAACATGATCCATGCGTTTCTAACCAATCAGTGTGGTTCATCATCAAGATTATGTGATAGATCATATCTAGACATATAACAACTAGTTTGACTTTTAATATATATATTATTTTTTATTTTTTTATTTTAAACAAATAATAATGGCTCATTACATTTTATTTTTAGAATCAAATGTTTAATATATTTATTCAACGAATTAATCAATTAATTTATTTATTAGTTAGCTATTTAATCAATAGTGATAATAATATGTATATATATGTATATATCTCTCCTTTATTTAATTGATTTAATTATTTATTAATTAATTATTATTATTAATTTATAATTATACACTATTTTTAATTATATATTTGACTATTTATAAGAGCAAGGTCCATATATATATATATATATATATATATATATATATATATATTAAAAGTCAAACTAGCTGTTATCCTAAAGACTAGTTGAACCATTTCTACATCTATTTAAACTTAATGTCTTGATCTCTTACATAGTCCTGATGATGAATCACACTGGTTGGTTAGAAAGGCGTTGACCAAGTTCCATTGCATGTGATTATTACCAAAAGAATTTTACAAATTTATATGATGGATCAAAAGCTTAGATTCGAAAAACTATATTATTTATTTTTAATATTATCTTTTCCTTATTTTTAGTCTTATTGTCTTTTTTCCTTTAATATTTGTTCTAATTATCTTTAATAGTATATTATATATTTTTTTAATTATATAATTATTCCCCTAATAACATCTTACTCTTATTTCAATAAAGATTATCCTCCTCATTCATTTTATTAATATCATAAATAATTATAATAATTTATTATTTTTTCTTATCTATTATTTTGATGATAAATTGCATTAATTGGTTCTAAACAAGTCCATAAATAATACTCTCATGTGATGGATCATGAAAACATTTTTCAAAATAATTCTACTCACAAAAACCAACATTCAAATAAATACTATGCAGGCATTTTATTTAGTAAACATTTTTGGAGTATTTTCCATAATAGATTAAGGTAAAGTATTAAATATTTAATTAAACATTTTGGGTATTTTTCATAATAAATTAAGTTAGAGTATTAAAGATTTAAGGAAACATTTTTGGGTATTTTGTATAATATATTAAGTTCTTGAGGGAAGAAAATGAAGACCATATTTTTATTAAAAATAAAAAATGATTAAATCTGTTTGTGAAGAACTATGTGCAAAAAAAACAAACAAGTATTATATAGTGAGAAAAGATATAATATAAATAGATTATATAAGTTATAGTAGTAAAATCTAAATTTTGAAATTTGATAGGATAGTTTAGTGTAGAAGAAATGTTGTAATGTTAGAATATATATATATATATATATATATATATATATATATATATATATATATATATATATATATATGCAAATATTATTTTATCTATAAATAGAGTCTGTGCAAGAGAGAGTGTATATATTATAAAAAGTAAATGAAAATAACAAAGTTATAATGGTTAAAATACTTTGTTAGTGTGTTGCTTAATATGAAGGAGAAGTGTGTATATAAAGAGATAGAAAGAGAAAATGACTATTTATCAAAGAAACAAAAAAAAATTATAGTTAAAACATTAAATATTGTTATGTTACTTAAGAGGTAGGAGATATGCAATTCTTTATATTGATATTGTAATGTAACATGTATAATAATTATTAATAACAAAAAAAATCAATGTAAATATCTACCTACCTATCTATCTACATATATAAAAAGAGTGAGATTATATATATTCTATAAAGAAAATGAAACAAAATAAAATAAAATAATTTCTAGTTAAAACATTTCAAGACGAAAGGAAATGTGTAGTTCCTTCCATACTTATCATGGAGTTGACACATTATATATATAACCAACATAGATCCATATTAAATCTAAATCTATCAAATAACGAGAGGGATCAAATCTCTCAATGTGCAAACCTTTATTCAAGTTTTGAAATCTAAAAAAGGTTCACACCTTAAGAGATTTGATCCATATAAGTGCTTCATAAATATGGGGTTAACATGGATCTATGTTGGTGTCACATTAATGTTGATCCTTGTCACATTAATATTTCTCAACTGTGTTGACCATGGATGATGCTACATTAATGTTATTGCCAATGTTACATTGATGTTAGTGTTAATGTACTATATCAATGGTTGAAGATGTTGGCATGGTTGATAATTGTCAACCATGTTGTCCATGGTTGTTTATGGTTGACCATGGTTGACCTTGTTTGACCATGGATGAAAAAGGTTACACATGGTTGTACTTGTTGACCATGTCTGACCATGGTTGAGCTTGTTCAACCATGGTTGACAATGGTCAACATGTGGTTGACTATGGTGAACATGGTTGACCAAGGATGTTAGCGTTTCCCCATAGATGACTATGATCGACTATGGCTAACTAAGATGCACATACAATCTATAGTTGACCATGTATCATGTTGAGCATGGTTGACCACGGTTGGGTATCTTGACCATGTTGATGATGTTCTCCATAGTTGACTATGCTTAACTATGGATGAACATGCTTGATCATGTCTAACTGTGGATGACCATGTTGACTTGGAGGGTGTGTCGACGTGTGTTCCTGATGTTGAGTACCTGGTGGCACCCATACTCTGCGCAGCTGCTACAAAGCTGCCGCGTGTGCCTTATGCTATGGAGAAGGCCATAGCACAGGAGTACGGATGTCGTATCGAGGAGGAGAACCTTGTATCTGAGGATGATGAAGGAACACCATGACTGCGCGACTGCTTAGCTCTTGTTTATTTTCTGTTATTTCAGTACATATTATAGATATTTTGCTTTTTTAAGTGTCACGACACACCTTGTAATTTTTGACGGTATGATGCTATCTAAGGGCTGGTTTCATCCCAAGAGGCAGCCCCAAACCTGCGCTACTCTGAAAGAATTGATAACTAAGATTAGATAAGCATTGCTTACCATCTCAACCAATCGCATATGTAAAGTTTCTCTTTGAATTAATAAAATTTAGCAAAAAAAAATACAAAAACAACCTATAATAATTAGTTGCAATTAAATAATACATAATTTTATGATTGATAATATATTATATAAATATATAATAAATTTATTATTATATTAATTTTATAAATTTATTTAAATTTAATATTATAATTTAATTATTTATTTTTAATGTATTTTTGATCTTTTATTATCTTAATGCTAGTTATATATATATTTTTTCAATTAATTTCATTTTTTCTAATAAATTATTATTTTCTTAATAGATACATTTATATAATGATAAGAAAAATATAATATTTTTACAATTTTTTTAATAATAATGTAAAAAAACAAATCACTTTCCCAAAAAAAACCATCTTACATAAATTTAAAAATTATATATATATATATATATATATATATATATATATATATATATATATATATAATTATAATTATAATTACCTTGCATGTCCATTCTTGAAACCTCTATTATTTAAACACTTGTGTATATCCATACTTGAAACCTCTATTATTCGATTTAAACATGTTTAAAAAAACCATAATTTACAAATACAACTGGAAACCGAACGGATATGTCACATGAAATAAGAAGTCCAATAAAACAAAACAGTAAAGCCACCAAAAGTCCCATCCCACCACTCCAAAACAACAGCAAAGAATGTGCATCATGTTTTCTAGTTGCGGTTTATCTTAGATTATTAAAATTATTTTATGAGGTTAGGTGGACAGGGCCAACAAATCCGCTCCCCTTGGATTTATATTAATTAAATTTTAATAATGTAAAATGAATATAGGTTTATCTAGATCAACGTATGAATATGGGTTTGAAAAATTTTGAATTTTTAAGAAATAAATGAACAATATTTGATTTTAAAAGAATATTGGAATAGATTTTCAGTTTCAAATTGAAATATAACATATTAAATTATTATTATTATTATCTAATTTTAAGGTCAAGGTTAAGCTATATACTAATTTGGTGTATGAAACACTCTTGTTTGTGAGACAAAGAACCTACTTCCACTTGGTAATTTGATTGCTAAATTTACAAAGCATATATAATCTACATCCTCTGATTTTGAAGGTGTAACTTCTTAAAAAAACACATACTCTTGGTCATTTAAATATTTTTTTTCCACCTATAATGAAACAAATTAGAATCATTACCCAATTAGAATCATATCATTTAGTTTCAATTGCTTCGTTCCTAGTCGAGGGTTCTGATTTAGTTGTCCTTAATAATTAATTTAAAATTACTTCACTTTACATTTCTTCACATGTGTCATTAAATTTTCTGGTCTATTGGCCATTAAATGCGGCTGGGCATATATTATCCACCATTGGATTTAAATGAATTTAAATCCAATGGTGAGTAGTATATGCCTAGCCGCATTTAATAGCCAATAAACCAAGAAATAAATTTTATCTAAAATTTATGACTTCATTTGGTGTCAATAGGCATTGTCAATCCTCTCATGTAGGGAGGGGTAGTGGCAAACTTCATCCATCAGATTCAGCCTTTTCTGGTTCTTGTTTTATAATGACACTCTTTATTCTTTACCGGTCCGTAGGTAGTACATGTGATGAATATATTGTATTGTGATTGAATATTAATGCAGAATGTAGGGGAAGGCGTTTGGCCACTTCTCACAATAAACTCTGCATGTTCTTCTGTCAAAAGTGTTCCACAAAATGTTTGTGTGTACATCCTAGAAGTAGTTATGGAAACAAACAAGTGTGCCCTTGCTACAACAACTAGAAGTAGTTATGGAAACAAACAAGTGTGCCCTTGCTACAACAACTAGAAGACTCAACGAGCCTGCCCCAAGTGCCTTTGATCATTTGAATCCATTACTCCATTATGTTTTGAGTTTTATAATAATGACAATGTTGCTTCATGAATCTTATAGATAAGAAGACAATGCTGCTCTAAAATACATTAGTAGATCTATTGAGTGAGTGAGTACGTTATTTTGCATGAGAGATCATGAAAGAAAGCTAAGAAATGTTTACAGTGTTTGTACACCTACACCTGTGTTTATGTATTTTGCCCGCACGTATTAAATTGTAGCATTTTCTTTAAGCTAATATTTTAATTTATGTGGATATTATGCCATTACGGTAAATAATAAATGTGTTATGTCTAGGAGTTCAATTATGCATATTCGACTGTACATGCGTTTGTGTTTGATATCACAGGATAAGGTAAAAGTCTAGAATAATTAAAGTGCCCCATGAATATGCATTTTGATGGTTGTTAGATATTATTTTTGGATATAGATGATATGAGCATGGGATAAAAGTATTTATATGGTCTCCTTATTGGGGTTAATTCTGGCCAGAATTTGGGAAGTTTAGCTGAGAAAACTATTGTAATTAAAATAAGTAATTTTTGCCATCATAATTTTGTTATAATTTATTGAGAGTTATTCTTATTGGCTTCTAAAACACTATCTTCGAAACTGAGTGCAATTGGCATAAATGAAGTGATGTGACTATCCCTTATACAATGCTTATTGAGTAACAATTGCAGAAGAATAAAAGAGTAGACAATTGTGTGAAGATTTTAATGAATTGTAATTTTAAGCAAATAATATTTATTTGATTAATTTTCAAAATTTTATGGGTGATAGTATGGAGTTGGGTTACACTTTTTGATAAGAGAGTGTGTGTTTAGATGGAAACAAAGATGGCTCAATCGAGCAATTTAAGTGGGATGGAAAAAAACATAGCACTAAAAAAATAGCTTGATCAAACTATAGGGAACAATACTTGCTAAGGTTTTGCAAATGGGATAGCAAGCTAAGTGGGCTTGATTGTGGGGAAAACTCCATAGTTAAGTGCACTTGAGCTAGAGGCAATCTCGGATGGGTGACCTCCAGAGAAGTCCTGGTTGGTTATAGGTGCAAGCCCTGGAAGTGATGATTGACGCTATGTGATTCATTTCACTAGTTTCAATCCCATTTCTTCACCCCTTTGAGCATCACCCAATTAAATGAGTGCTAAGTGGACTATTAAAAAATCATGAGAATACTTCTCATGGAAATGGTCATAGGTGAATGACTTACTTAACGCAATTGAATCCCCAAAAAAATGATATCTAATATATTGCACTACGAAACCCCTGAATATTTAAATACAAAGAGTGAAGGGAGCTTTAATTGAATGGTTCATGAGGCATAATACTTGCTAAGGTTTTGCAAATGGGGTAGCAAGTTAAGTGGGCTTGATTGTGTGGAAAACTCCATAGTTAAGCACGCTTGAGCCAGAGACGATCTCGGATGGGTGATCGTCCTGGAAGTCCATGGGTGACCTTCCGAGAAGTCCTGGTTACTGGGTGCAAGCCCTGGAAGTGATGATTGACACTATGTGACTCATTTCACTAGTTTCAATCCCATTTCTTCACCCATGTGAGCATCACCCGATGCAATGAGTGCTAAGTCGACTATTCAAAAATGATGAGAAATTAGTGAGTTACGAATACCTCTCATGGAAATGGTCATAGATTAATGACTTACTTAATGTAGTTGAATCTCCAAAAAATGATATCGAATATATTGCAGTACGAAAAACCCCTCAATATTTTATTATTTTAGTTTTATAAAAAAAATAGGTTAAATAAAATTAACATATTGAGTCAGCTTGTATGACTCTTTATGTTAATGACTCTTTTGTTGATGCCTACGACATATATCAACCATAAATGTGGTTGTATTGGTATATACTGTAATATAATAAATTTTATATTATATTAAATTTAATAACATTATATTAATTATCCAAAATTAATAAATTTAATATTAACATTAAAATATATTGATATTGAATTTTATAATATCATATTTCATACTTTAATTTAATAATAATAATAATAATTTTTAATATTAATATTAAATTTAACCATGTTTCTACATGACATGATAACAAAAATTGTAATAAAATTTGGAATTTTAAAATGTGGTAAAAACTTAAATTTTATATTTTATTGATTCTTAAATCTAAATTATGAGATTCACGATTTTTTTTTTATAGAGGCTCAATCAGGCCATAGTGCTCGATCGAGCCCCTGTTAACCACGTAAATGGCTTAATCAAGGGTTTGTGAAAGCCTTAATCGAGTTATTTGAAATTGAAATTTAAATGCTCGATTGAGCGTGTGAAGTCCTAAAATCTGCAATTCAGCACCCCTTCTATAAAATTTCCCACAACACCATTTTGTACTGGAGCAAACTTAGAGAAAAATTTATCCTTAGGTGGCGGAGTTGATCATGCTGGATTCATGAAGGAATCTTCTATCCAATGGCATATGAGTTTGATATTTTTGAATTCACATGATATTTTTCATCTAATTTCTTTTAAATATAATGTTTGAATTTTTTTTGAACAATTTTAAATAAGTTGAATAAAAAATCAATATCATCTAAAAGGGTTCGATTTAATGGTAGAAAGTAACGAGTTTAGGGGTAGCAGGAGAGGGAGGGATTCTCTCTAATCCCAAAGGAATAATTGTTGATAAGTATGGTTGGGGCCTTGGAAGGAAAACTAACAATCAAGAAGAATCATATGGACTCTACTTGGACCTTCTTTTAGCTAAAAACAAAAGAATCAAATATATCTTCATCCTAAAAGGCTCCCTTTTTATAATAAGATTATTGAGAAATGCCTCCCTTCCTAGAGACAATATGCTAAATTGATTACTTCAACTAATAAAGACATCTTATCTTCCTTCTCTTCCTCACAACCCTTCCACATTCTAAAAACCCACAATGCCATTACAGACCAAATGGCCACTGAGGCATGTTTGCTGGAGGAAAGCAAAATTGACATAAATGGTGAGATGGACCAATTCCCAATCCCCTAATATTTTCTATGCATAGTAGTTATCCCTCCTCTTTACATTACCAAACTCAATGCAATTCGAATTTAAGGAAAACTCCCTCATGAACCTTACTCACCCTCTTCTCCTTACACAATCAATCATGCATAAAGTTTAATGATGGCTCCAATATGGATTTTCCATGCTTCCTGGTGTGTGCTTCCATCAACGGGCTCTGCCACTTCAAGTTGTAGAACATCTGTTCAGGATTCACATAAGCCGAAATTGGGTGTATTTAGTGTGTTGTAGCTTATCCAAGTTGATGCAATTAATCTCTAAGGCAAGGATTAGACGAGAGATCCATTTGAAGGTTAGGCTGCATGAAATAAGCGTCATTTTAAACACCACGGCGGTGATGAATTTGAATTGGGACCCTGATAATTTTATAGAGACAATTCATTCGAGTACGTTCTCCCTAGTAAGATATTGGCATAAATGGACGTTAGGATTCTTTTCTAGATTCATTTTGGAGGTTTCGGAGGAGTCAGGGCCTCAATTGTTGACAATGTTGTGGTGGGTTGTCAAGCTCGAAGGCATCAAGCCATATGGAATATAGAGGTTTTACAAAAGTACATTTCGCTCTAGGAATGCACCTCTGTTGGCCTGCTCCAGTTTCGGCTCTCACGTAACGATGGTACCCCCAAATATCTAAGAAGGAAAGATTGTGTGTTCATTTTTTAGGATTGCATTGCCTTCCCCCTCATGAGAACACTCTTCAAAGGTCTTTGGTTAAAAAGGCAACCGGATCTTGGGGTCGTCGACAGTAGCGCACTGGACGTGGTTCAGGAAGGGAGATTAAAAGTCTTAAATCGTAGGGTCGCCCTGGCTCTACCCCTTGGGCCCATGATTCTTGTGATAAATATAAAATGGAACTTTCAAAGATGGGGGCTAAGATATATGATCTTTAGGTGATGTAGCGTATTAGACACCGTGGAGAGTCAACGTTTGAGGATTTCCCACTTGGAGGATGAAGTGAAGGCACTTTACAACATCATGGCCAATTTTCAACTTTAGCAGAAAGAGCCGAACAACCGTGAGGTAGAAGTGAAACCGAAAATTGATTTGAGAAAACCAGCAAATCCTTTAGATTAAGTTGTTACATGATGAATGGGTTTAAATGCTTATTTCTTCTGCCTAAATTTTGTCGGATATATACCTATAGTAGAATAAGAGTTCTTGTCAGGTATTGGATGTAATTTGGTCACTGCTACAAACAACTTATGCGTGTCAAGAATACTATTATTAATTTTGTATTGTAAATCTCCTGATATTTTTCTGCGACCAGGTGTAAATTTAATGAAAGAGTATTTATTTTTGTTGAAAAAAAATATCAATATCATGAAATAAAAACTAAAAAAATTTAAAAAATATTATTATTTTTGCTTACCAGTATTTATATCTATGAAATACAATTAAACTATTACTTCACCAACTTTATTTATATATATATATATAATTTTACTTTAAAAAATAATTTTTAATATGGAAAACTTAACTCTCTCTATGTACATCATGCTTATATATATGTATATATATATATATTTCTATGTACATCATGCTTATATATATTAGACACACACATTTTAAACTAAGTTATGCTACTTGAACATACATACCTCTTAACATGTGCGAAAATTTGTAAGGATAAAAATTTCATTTAATAAAAAAATGACATATTATATGACACTAAACTTTTTTGCAAAAAATATCATTAGGAGAACAACATAATTCTCCACAGTTTGTCTCTTTTACTCCAAGTCAAAATTCACATTGCTTATATGAATTCTGAGGGTCACATTAATGATCCAAGACTCAAAGGAATCTAGCAAGAGTGAAAGCCTTGCCTCTTATGAACCACCAAAGGGTTATTTGAAGTGGCATGGTTTTCCTTGAATAACGGTGATGAGGCAGCCTGCATTCGCAGATGATTGCCCTCACCACTAATTTGACAACTAAACTATAATAAATTTTCCCACAATAAAATCTTAAAAAATATAATGATACAATAAATTATTAAATTTATTTTATTAACATTACAATTACACATACTATATAAAGGGTTGTTGAGTAATAAGAACAATAAAAATCTTAAGAGATGAGATGATATGATAAAAAAAATATTTAATTAAATTTATAAATTATAATTTAATTATAATTAAAGTATATTTATATATTATAATTTAATTTAATTAAAATTATATTATAAACTAAACCTTAAATTAAAATGAAATTAAATATAATTTAATTTTAAATCAATTTTAAAATTAATTTAAACTAAACTTAAAATTAAACTAAGGGTTTAATTTAATTTTAAATTTAAACCCTAAATTAAAATTATAAACTCATATGTTTATAAATCTTAATTAAATTATAAATCTCTAATCACATTAAATAATAATTATATTAATTTATATTTTAATCAATAAATTGTAATTATAATTATAATTTTTAATTTTTAATATAAACTATAAACCTTAAGATTATAAATTAATTTTAGGGTTTATAATAGTAATCCAACTGTTTATAATCCGTAGTATAAATAAGTGTTAATAATATTAATGTTAGAGTTTATTATATAATATTAGGGTTTATAAGATTAATCTTAAGGTTTATGACATTAATTATATGGGTTAATTTTAATCTTAGGCTTTATAATATTAATTATAGATTTTATAATCCTAGGTTTTATAATAGTAATCCGAAGGTTTTTATTATTAAACTTAGAATTTGAAAACTAATCTTAATGTTTTTAAAATTGATCCTCTCGTTTAGAATATTGATCTTAGGGTTTATAATATTAATCTTAGGGTTTAATATTAATCTCAAGGCTTAACATTAATCTTGGGGTTTAATATATTAAACCTAGGGTATAAAATATTGAGCTTTACAATGTTAAAATTTATAATATTTGGATTAATATTGTAACATTGGAATGGTACATAAGTCTATTCAAAATCTCATTATGACAATCATTGTCTCAATGCGACAATCAGTCCAACAATCATTGTCGTAATGTTACATTACATTACATTTTATTCAACATCACATTGTGACATTACAAAATTGGGGTCTAATATTAAGGTTTATAATATTAGGGTTTAATATTGGGTTTATTATTAGGGATTATATTGAAATTAAGGTTTAATATATTAAACTTAAGGTTTAATATATTAAACTTAGGGTTTAATATTAATACTATGGTTTAAAATATTAATTTCAATGTTTATAATATTAATGTATAATATGGGTATATAATATTAGAGTATATATTAAGATTACAATTTAATATATTAAACTTAAGGTTTATATTATTAATTTTAGGGTTTATTATTCTTGAGTTTAATTTATTAACTTAGCACTATATTCTACAATATTAATTCTAGGTTTATAATATTAATCCTAGAGTTTATTATATCAATCTGAGGGTTTATAATCTTAGTGTTTATAATATTAATCCTAGGGTTTATAATATTAATTTTAGAGTTTATGATATTAATCTCAAGGTTTATAATGTTAAGCCTAAGGTTTTTAATCCAAATATTTATCCTAGGGTTTAATATTAATACTACAGTTTGTAATATTAATCTTAGGTTTTATAATATTAATCCTTGGAATTATAGACCTAGGGTTTATAATATTAATCTTATGGTTTGTTATATTAATCCCGAGGTTTAATGATTAATCCTAGGGTTTATATTATTAAACATAGAGTTTAAAGCATTAATCTTAAAGTTTATAATATTAAAATTAAGGTTTATAATATTAATATGAGAGTATATAATATTGATCATAAGGTTTATAATATTAATCTAAGAGTATATAATATTAATATTAGGGTTTATAATATTAATCTTTGGGTTTATAATCCTAGGGTTTAATATTTTAAATCTAAGAGTTAATATATTAATTGTAGGGTTTAATATATTAAACCTAGGGGTTACTATATTAATCGTAGGGTTTAGAATATTGAGTTTTATAGCATTGCAGTTTATAATATTTGGTTTAATATTGTGACGTTGGAATGGTACAAAAATCTATCCAACGTCGCGTTGTGACAAACATTGTCTCAATGTGATAATGAACCCAACAATCATTCTCACAATGTTACAATACATTGCATTTTATTCAACGTCACATTACGACATTGCAAAATTGGGGATTACTATTAGGATTTGTAATATTTGAGTTTATAATATTAGGGTTTAATATATTAAACTTAGGGTTTGAAATCTGCTTATAATATTTGGGTTTAATATATTAAATTAGGTTTCATAATATTAATCTGAGGGTTTATAATCTTAATCGTAGTGTTTATTATATTAATCCTATGGTTTATAATATTTGAGGGTTTATAATATCAATCATGGGGTTTATAATGCCAATCCTAGGGTATAATACTAATCTGAGGGTTAATAATATTAATCCCAAGCTTTATAATATTGATGTTTAATCATGGGTTTATAATTTTAGGGTTTAATATTAGTGTTTATATTAATCTTGTGATTTAATATATTAAACTTAGTGGTCATAATCCTAGGTTTTATAGTATCAATCTTAGGATTTATTAACTTTGGTTTTAATTTATTAGCGTAGAGCTTATAACATTAATCCTAAGGTTTAATATTAGGAAGTATGTTTAACTTGGAGTTTGTAATCTTAGGGTTTATAATCCTTGGGTTTAATATATTAACTTAGGGTTTATAATAAATTTTTTTGTAAGCTTGACAAGTCTACATCTTCATCATGTCCAATGTATCACCCCGATCGGGGCATGAAATTGAACCAGTAACTTCACATCAAGGAGTGCCTTCACAAAGCACCTGATCACCGTCTATCCAATACTCCATGGAAAATTTAGGGTCTATAATATTAATATTAGGGCTTTTAATCTTAATTGTAGGGTTTATTATATTAATATCAGGGTTGATAATATTATTTTTAGGATTTATAATGGAAATCATAGGGTTTGTAATGTCAATATTAGGGTATAATTTTAATCCCAATGTTTATAATGTTAATCCCAATCTTTATAATATTAGGGTTTAATATTGGGTTTATAATATAAGGTTTTAATACTAGGGTTTATGTTAAGATTACGAGTTAATATATTAGACTTAACGGTTATAATCTTAGGGTTTATGATATTAAACTTAAGGCTTATTATCCATGGGTTTAATTTATTAACTTAGGGTTATAATATTAATACTAGGCTTTATAATATTAATCATAAAGTTTATTATATTAATTTTAAGTTTTATAATATTAATATTAAAGTTTAATCCTAGGGTTTATAATATCAACCAGATGGTTTATAATATTAATCCTAGGGTTTAACAGTAATTGTTGGGTTTGAAATACTAACATTAAGGTTTGTGATATTAATACTAGGGTTTAATATATTTATATTAGGGTTTATAATATTGAAAGGTTATGTGTTCCACAGGGTGAAAGAGTCAATTTCGTAAGGTCCCACACTTCACTTATTGTTGGTCACTTTGGTGTAGGAAAAACAGTTGCTTAGTTACAGAGGTATTGTTACTGGCCTCACATGAATGCCATTGTCTAAAGATATGTAAAAGGATGTTCCGTATGTGTGCTACTAGCAAGCCAATCAATAGGAAATGGGGTTTGTACACTCCACTTCATATCCCTTCTCGTCCTTGGGAAAGTATTTCTATGGATTTTGTTGGGGGACTATTAATGTATAGGAAAGGTCATGATTATTTATATGTTGTGGTGGATCGTTTCACCAAAATGTTTGTTTTGATTCCATGTAATAAATAGTTTACAATTGAATAGATCGTAAAGATGTTCTTCCAAAATGTATGGATTCATTTTGGGTTACCTACTTCAATTATTTTTTATCAAGATTCTTGATTTATCGGGAAGTTTTGGTCAAGTTTATGGGAATTCATAGACACAAAGTTAAATAAGAGCACAACATTTCATCCACAAATTCATGACCATATAGAACTAATGAACAAAACAGCAGTGCATCTCTCTCGAGGATATTGCGGTAAGCATATTAAATGTTGAGATGAGAATTTGCATTACATCCAACATGCCTACAATTGTGCCAAGCATTCATCTACACAAGTATTTCCATTTGAAGCTTGTTTAGGTTATTTTCCAAAGTCTCCTTTAGATTTAATATTTGGTAAATATATTGTAGTAGATGGACATAGTGATGTGGATGAAGCCAAGAATTTTATTGAACAAATTCATGTAGTGCATCAAAGGGTACAAGAATAGTTGGAGAAAATCCAGGCCAAATGCAAAGCAAGACAGGATAAGCATCAGGTTGATCATGATTTCCAAGTGGGAGATCAAGTTTGATTGTACATCATCAAGGAAAGACTAAAAGGTGAAGGTAAAAAGCTCAAGCCAATCATATATGGTCCTTTCAAAATCTTGGACAATATTAGTAACAATGCTTTCCGATTAGATTTTCCACCTTACATGCAAATTTGTTCTATTGTGATTGTGGAAAACTTGAGATTGTATGAGCCTCCTATGATAGTTGATTAAGAATATAATGTTTAAATTCCATCTATAGAATATTTTTCTCCTAAATATTTAAATGAGTTGTAGGAAGACTCAATTATTGACATGAGGACAAGGATTTGATACTGAGCCAATGTAGAGTATATTTGAGTGGGGCCTAAGTTTAAAAATCCAAGTACAGTAACAAGGATATATATCGAAAAAGTGAGGGAGTTGTACTCTCACTTACGTGTTGAGTAAAAACAACCTTTTTGTGGTCCAAAAGATTCTAATGGGGAGGAATGATCCAAGGGATACAAAATATGGTAAAAAATTAAAGTGATAAAAAAATCTCCCAAAACTAGTGCTAAATCGTATATCTTGTCATTATAAGTCCAACGAAGCTTTAATCACCTCAATCATACACTGTATGAGGAAGTTATCGTGTTCTGATGTTTTTGGAAAAAAACTAAAAAGTCAACTTGCAGGGTCGAATTGGCAGTGTATGGATGACACATGGAAGTCTGTATAATGATGTCATGCTGACATCATCAAATGATTGGGATGTAAAAATTACATGTTGGACCAGTGACATGAGGGCACGTGGCGCACGGTGATTGGTGGTACGGTGGATGTGGTGGACCAATCATAGGTCACCATGTTGACCAACTAGAGGGAGCCATGTGGACCTATGAGAGGCCACCAAGTGTCCCTGATTTTGAAAACCAATTTTTTTTTATATAGACTGACAAATCTCCAGTGGAATCAAACTACAGACTTTCATTTTACCAATAGACTGCTCTATTGTTACGCCACATATGGTTCTTATTATATAATGGTGGTGTGGTTAAATTTAAAGAAGAGTGGTTTTGTTGTTGGGGCATGGGCTCAGGCTGGTGGGAATGCCCAACCTCCATAGGTTTCATTATAGTCATGTGAATAAAGGTGAAAGTTGGGAAGGGTGGGGCGTGTGGCACCCAGCTCACGCCGCAACCCACAGTTTTATTTGTTGCGGAGACTATAGGCAAAGGTTATGGCGGGGCATAGGAGAAGGACACAAAGGTATCACTCGCCCACGGTATTATCAATTTCCATGAGACCAGGAGCAGGTCTAGGGAGGAATATGGCCTATGGCTCGCACCCCTCAGTCACGTATGTTATTATATGATTCACAAGAGGGGAAAATTTTTTGGCGGAGGGACTTGACCCATAAAAAAATTATTTAATGTTAAAAAAAAGAACAAAAAATGCGTTGATAATATTGGATTGAACCTAGGACCTTCGGGTTTCAATTTTACCACCCCACCAATGTGCCACATAGAGGGTTTTTTGCCAAATTTTATAGCGAATTTTGTAGATAGATTGAAGGAGGCTTATCTTGGCCATTTTCAACCTTTTTGAGCCCAACAAGTTCATGCAAAGGGGTGCTTGGGCATTTTGGAAGCAATGGTAGAGTTATTTTTGTAAGTTTAGAATTGTATGTTGATGTATTTGAACATTTTAGCATTTAATATAAAGGGCCACCATTGGAAACTCTACCCAGAGACATAGCCCAGGAGGGGTGAACTCTGTCATTAATTTGTTGTGTTTTGATGCTTCTTATTGTCCATTTTAACTACTAAAAATTTTCAAAAATTACTTTAGTTTGTGTTCTTTTGTAATCAAAATCCATTTCCTAAAAGACATAAACTAGCTTGCAAAACATTTCATGAACCTTCATTTTTAATTTCAAATCAGTAAGGAAGTAAATCTTGCCACATATTCATCCATATTTAATTGACCCAGTATGAGTTAATGAAACTCCTTAACTTTTTCGTCATAGAAATACTCAGTTAGGTATTTATTTTGAAATTCTCCCATACTATCTCTTGTTCATTGATTCCATGCACAACCCTTACTTTCTTCCACCACAAAGTGGCTTTTCCTTAGAGTTGGTAGATTGATAAACGATCTTTCATATTATCATCATAATCATAAACCTGCAAATATTTATTCATATTTATCAGCCAAGCTTTAGGTGTCTCCTCTAATCCACCGTAAAATGTTGGAGGCTTAATTTTCCTAAATTATCCTTGTAATTTTTCCTTTTGTCTTTTGTATTTTCTTTTTCCGAAAGTGTTTCTAGATTCCTCCTCCTTCGTATCTCTATCCCTTTCTGACTCTTCTGTGTGAATTATTTTAGGTATGTTTCCCTCTCTCCTTCTATTTGATTCAACTATGTTTTCATTATCATGAGTGGGATCCAAATTTCTATGATTTTGTCTGTCAGTTAGAATTTTTATTATTCGTTCTTGTTCCCGCACCAATCACTCATTATCAACCCTTAAATTGGTCATTTCTTCTCCCAGCTACTGTATTGTTTCTAGTAACATTGCAGTTGTCGTTTAAGGTTCTTTTCCCAACTGGAACCACATATCTAGATTGGGTCCTAGAAATGGTATTGAACCAAACCCTGTAGCTGGTATTGCAGGTGGTGTAGTTATTGCTCCACTTCCTCTTCTCATCATACTAGATTAATATTTCTAAAAACTAATAATTACTTCTATTGATGCTAATATTCTTTTATCTTTTCCAATATATTATTAAGAAATTATAGTTTAGAAATTGAACCATACAATAACAATAAAACAATAAATATCACAATGAAAAAAGAGAACACAATATTTACCGTGGGAAAACCCACTACGGGGAAAACCACACAACCTTTTCATTATAGAAATTATTTTGTTCAACATGAGACACACCTAGACCTTCTAATCATCAACTAAGTTAAATTGACATCCAAAAAATCCATGGTGAAACCCTATAAGTCAATCCTTCCAATCTAATCCAACGCTTCTCTTTACTGATATGCCCGAGAATCTAAACCTTCCTGCAACTACCAAAATCCCAAAATTTCAACCCCTTTCAATTGCCTAGAAATTTGAGCTCATGTGCTACCTAGAAAAAGTGCAATCTGGGTGGGGGGGGGGGGGTGAGAGAGAGAGAGAGAGAGAGAGAGAGAGAGTCCTTCCACACATGTGAGTTAGAGAAGAGAGAAAGATATGAATTATTTCTATTTTTCCCTCCTTGTCGTTATCATCCTTTGCTAGGATGCCCATAAATTATCTTGCTTGAGAGAGTGCAAATTGGTGCCTTGATGAGGAGGTCAAGTTGTCTTTATATATAGAATTGACTAGATCGAATGGGTTTGACTTGAAGGGAGGCTGAATTGACTAGTTTCAATTGCTTCGTTCCTAGTCGAGGGTTCTGACTTAGTTGTCCTTCATAATTAATTAAAAATTATTTCACTTTACATTTCTTCACATGTGTCATTAAATTTTCTGGTTTATTGGCCATTAAATGTGGTTGGGCATATATTATCCACCATTGGATTTAAACGAATTTAAATCCAACGGTGAGTAGTATATGCCCAACAACATTTAATATCCAATAAACCAAGAAATACATTTTTTCTAAAATTTATGACTTCATTTGGTGTCAATAGGCATTGTCAATCCTCTCATGTAGGGAGGGGTAGTGGCAAACTTCATCCATCAGATTCAGCCTTTTCTGGTTCTTGTTTTATAATGACACTCTTTATTCTTTACCGGTCGGTAGGTAGTACATGTGATGAATATATTGTATTGTGATTGAATATTAATGCAGAATGTAGGGGAAGGTGTTTTGCCACTTCCCACAAGAAACTCTGCATGTTCTTCTGTCAAAAGTGTTCCAAAAAATGTTTGTGTGTTCATCCCAGAAGTAGTTATGGAAACAAACAAGTGTACCCTTGCTACAACAACTAGAAGACTCAACAAGCCCGCCCCAAGTGCCTGTGATAATTTGAATCCATTACTCCATTATGTTTTGAGTTTTATAATAATGATAATGTTGCTTCATGAATCTTACAGATAAGAAGACAATGCTGCTCTAAAATACATTAGTAGATATATTGAGAGAGTGATTACGTTATTTTGCATGAGATATCATGAAATAAAGCTAAGAAATGTTTACAGTATTTGTACACCTACACCTGTGTTTATGTATTTTGCCCACACATATTAAATTGTAGCATTTTCTTAAGCTAATATTTTAATTTATGTGGATATTTTGCAATTACGGTAAATAATAAATGTGTTATGTCTATGAGTTCCATTATGCATATTGGACTGTACATGTGTTTGTGTTTGTTTGATATCACAGGTTAAAGGTAAAAATCTATAATAATTAAAGTGCCCCATGAATATGCATTTTGATGGTTGTTAGATATTATTTTTGGATATAGATGATATGAGCATGGGATAAAAGTATTTATATGGTCTCCTTATTGGGGTTAATTTTGGCTAGAATTTGGGAAGTTTAGCTGATAAAACTATTGTAATTAAAATAAGTAATCTTTGCCATCATAATTTTGTTATAATTTATTGAGAGTTATTCTTATTGGCTTCTAGAACACTATCTTCGAAACTGAGTGCAATTGGCATAAATGAATCAATGTGACTATCCCTTATACGATGCTTATTGAGTAACAATTGCGGAAGAATAAATCGAGAGTAAGACCATTGTGTTAAGATTTTAATAAATTGTAATTTTAAGAAAATAATACTTATTTGACTAATTTTAAAATTTTTATGGGTGATAGTATGGAGTTGGGTTACACTTTTTGATAAGAGAGTGTGTGCTTATATGGAAACAAAGATGGCTTAATCGAGAAATTTAAGTGGGACGGAAAAAAATATAGCACTAAAAAAATAGCTTGATCAAACTATAGGGAACAATACTTGCTAAGGTTTTGCAAATGGGATAGCAAGCTAAGTGGGCTTGATTGTGGGTTTTCCCCACAGTTAAACGCACTTGAGCTAAAGGCAATCTCAGATGGGTGACCTCTAGAGAAGTCTTGGTTACAGGTGCAAGCCCTAAAAGTGATGATTGATGCTATGTGATTCATTTCACTAGTTTCAATCCCATTTCTTCACCCCTTTGAGCATCATCCAATGCAATGAGTGCTAAGTGGACTATTAAAAAATCATGAGAATACCTCTCATGGAAATGGTCATAGGTGAATGACTTACTTAACGCAGTTGAATCCAAAAAAAATGATATCTAATATATTGCACTGCGAAACCCCTCAATATTTAAATACAAAGAGTGAAGGGAGCTTTAATTGAATGGTTCATGAGGCATAATACTTGCTAAGGTTTTGCAAATGGGGTAGCAAGTTAAGTGGGCTTGATTGTGTGGAAAACTCCATTGTTAAGCGCGCTTGAGCTAGAGACAATCTCGGATGGGTGACCTTCCGGGAAGTCTTGGTTACCGGGTGCAAGCCCTGGAAGTGATGATTGACACTATGTGACTCATTTCACTAGTTTCAATCCCATTTCTTCACCCCTGTGAGCATCACTCGATGCAATGAGTGCTAAGTAGACTATTCAAAAATTATGAGAAATTAGTGAGTTACGACTACCTCTCATGGAAATGGTCATGGATGAATGACTTAATTAACGTATTTGAATCCCCAAAAAATGATATCGAATATAATGCACTACGAAAAACCCCTCAATATTTTATTATTTTAGTTTTATAAAAAAAAATTGGTTAAATAAAATTAACATATTGAGTCAGCTTGTATGACTCTTTGTGTTAATGACTCTTTTGTTGATGCCTACGACATATATCAACCACATTTATTAATGTGGTTGTATTGGTATATAATATAATATAATAAATTTTATGTTATATTAAATTTAATAACATTATATTAATCCAAAATTAATAAATTTAATATTAACATTAAAATATATTGATATTGAATATTTTAAATATCATATTTAATACTTTAATTTATTAATAATAATATTTTTTTAATATTAATATTGAATTTAACAATGTTTCTACATGACATAATAACAAAAATTATAATAAAATTTGGAATTTTAAGATGTGGTAAAAACTTAAATTTTATATTTTATTGATTCTTAATCTAAATTATGAGATTCACAATTTTTTTTATAGAGGCTCAATCAAGCCATAGCACTCGATCGAGCCCCTGTTAACCACATAAATGGCTCAATCAAGGGTTTGTGAAAGCCTTGATCGAGTTATTTGAATTTGAAATTTAAATGCTCGATTGACTGTGTGAAGTCCTAAAATCTGCAATTTCAGCACCCCTTCTATAAAATTTCCCGCAACACCATTTTGTACCAGAGAAAAGTTAGAGAAAAATTTATCCTTAGGTGGCAGAGTTGATCATGCTGGATTCATGAAGGAATCCTCTGTCCAATGGCATATGAGTTTGATATTTTTGAATTGATATGATATTTTTCATCTAATTTCTTTTAAATATAATGTGTGAATTTTTTTTGAACAATTTTAAAGAAGTTGAATAAAAAATCAATATCATCTAAAAGGGTTTGATTTAATGGTGAAAAGTGATGAGTTTAGGGGTAGTAGGAGAGGGAGGGATTCTCTCTAATCCCAAAGGAATAATTTTTGATAAGTATGGTTGGGGCCTTGGAAGGAAAACTAACAATCAAGAAGAATCATATGGATTCTACTTGGACCTTCTTTTAGCTAAAAAAAAGGAATCAAATATATCTTCATCCTAAAAGGCTCCCTTTTTGTAATATGATTGTTGAGAAATGTCTCCGTTCCTAGAGACAATATGCTAAGTTTATTACTTCAACTAATAAAGACATCTTATCTTCCTTCTCTTCCTCACAACCCTTCCACATTCTAAGAACCCACAATGCCATTACAGACCAAATGGCCACTAAGGCATGCTTGCTGGAGGAAAACACAATTGACATAAATGGTGAGATGGACCAATTCCAAATCCCCTATTATTTTCTACACATAGTAATTATCCCTCCTCTTTACATTACAAAACTCAATGCAATTCGAATTTAAGGAAAACTCCCTCATGAACCTTACTCACCCTCTTCTCCTTCTCTCCTTACACAATCAATCATGCATAAAGTTTAATGATGGCTCCATTATGGATTTTCCATGCTTCCTGGTGTGTGCTTCCATCAACGTGCTCAACATGTCACCTCATAGATTTGGATTCATGCAAGTGTGCCACTTCAAGTTGTAGACCCTCTATTCATGAGGATTCAGATAAGCCGAAATTGGGTGTATTTAGTGTGTTGTAGCTTATCCAAGTTGATGCAATTAATATCTAAGGCAAAGATTAGACGAGAGATCCATTTGAAGGTTAGGATGCATGAAATAAGCATCATTTTAAACACCACGACGATGATGAATTTTCATTGGGACCCTGATAATTTTATAGATACAATTCATCCAAATACGCTCTCCCTAGTAAGATATTGGCATAAATGGACGTTAGTATTCGTTTCTAGATTCATTTTAGAGGTTTGGGAGGAGTTTGGGCCTCAATTGTTGATAATGTTGTGGTGGGTTGTCAAGCTCGAAGGCATCGAGCCATATGGAATAAAGAGGACATTCACAACAATACATTTCGCTCTAGGAATGCATCTTTGTTGGCCTGCTCCAGTTTCGGCTCTCACATAACGATGGTACCCCAAATATCTATGAAGGAAAGATTGTGTGTTCATTTCTTTGCATCATTTGGTGCCACCCAAAGGTTTATGTTAAGATTTTATGTTAAGGTTCATTTCTTTGCATCATTTTTTTCCACCCAAAGGTTTTAATACTAGGTTTTATGTTAAGATTATGAGTTAATATGTTAAACTTAAAGGTTATAATCTTAGGGTTTATGATATTAAACTTAAGGCTTATTATCCTTAGGTTTAGTTTATTAACTTAGGGTTTATAGTATTACTACTAGGCTTTATAATATTAATCATAAGGTTTATTATATTAATTTCAAGTTTTATAATATTAATATTAAAGTTTATAATGTTAATCCTAGGGTTTATAATATCAACCAGATGGTGTATAATATTAATCCTAGGGTTTAACAGTGATTGTTGGGTTTGAAATATTAACATTAAGGTTTGTAATAGTAATACTAGGGTTTAATATATTTATATTAAGGTTTATAATATTGAAAGGTTATGTGTTCCACAGGGTGAAAGAGTTAATTTCATAAGGTCCCACACTTCACTTATTGTTGGTCACTTTGGTGTAGGAAAAACAGTTGCTTAATTACAGAGGTATTGTTACTGGCCTCACATGAATTCCATTGTCTAAATATATGTAAAAGGATGTTCCATATGTATGCTACTAGCAAGCCAATCAATAGGAAAAGGGGTTTGTACACCCCACTTCATATCCCTTCTCGTCCTTGGGAAAGTATTTCTACGGATTTTTTGGGGGGACTATTAATGTATAGGAAAGGTCATGATTATTTATATGGTCTGGTGGATCATTTCACCAAAATGTGTTTGTTGATTCCATGTAATAAATAGGTTATAACTGAATAGACCGTAAAGATGTTCTTCTAAAATGTATGGGTTCATTTTGGGTTACCTACTTCAATTACTTTTTATCAAGATTCTTGATTTATCGAGAAGTTTTGGTCAAGTTTATGGGAATTCATAGACACAAAGTTGAAGAAGAGCACAACATTTCATCCACAAATCGATGACCATATAGAACTAATGAACAAAACAATAGTGCATCTCCCTCGAGGATATTGTGGTAAGCATCCTAAACATTGAGATGAGAATTTGCATTACATCCAACATGCCTACAATTGTGCCAAGCATTCATCTACACAAGTATTTCCATTTAAAGTTTGTTTAGGTTATTTTCCGAAGTGTCCTTTGGATTTCATCTTTGGTAAATATATTGTAGTAGATGGACATAGTGATGTGGACGAAGCCAAGAATTTTACTTCACAAATTCATCTAGTGCATCAAAGGGTACAAGAACAGTTGGAGAAAATCCAGGCCAAATGCAAAGCAAGACAGGATAAGCATCAGGTTGATCATGATTTCCAAGTGGGAGATCAAGTTTGATTGTACATCATCAAGGAAATACTAAAAGGTGAAGGTAAAAATATCAAGCCAATCATATATGGTCCTTTCAAAATCTTGGACAATATTAGTAACAATGCTTTCCGATTAGATTTTCCACCTTACATGCAAATTTTTTCTATTGTGATTGTGGAAAACTTGAGATTGTATGAGCCTCCTATGATAGTTAATTAAGAAGATAATGTTTAGATTCCATCTATAGAATATTTTTCTCCTAAATATTTAAATGAGTTGTTGGAAGACTCAATTATTGACAGGAGGATAAGTACTTGATGTTGAGCTAATGTGGAGTATATTTGAGTGGGGCCTAAGGGTACAAATCCAAGTAAAGAGACATGGATATATATCGAAAAAGTGAGGGAGTTGGACCCTCACTTACGTGTTGAGAAAAAACAACCTTTTTGTGGTCCAAAAGATTCTAGTGGGGAGGAATTATCCAAGGGATAAAAAATATGCTAAAAAATTAAAGTGATAAAAAAATCTCCCAAAACTAGCGCTAAATCATATATCTTTTCATTATAATTCCAACGAAGCTTTAATCACCTCAATCATACACTGTATGAGGAAGTTATCATGTTATGAAGCTTTTGGAAAAAAACTAAACAGTCAACTTGCAGGGTTGAATGGGCAGTGTATGGATGACACATGGAAGTCTGTATAATGATGTCATGCTGACATCATCAAATGATTGGGATGTACAAATTACATGTTGGGCCAGTGACGTGAGGGCACGTGGCGCATGGTGATTGGTGGTACGATGGATGTGGTGGACCAATCATAGGTCACCATGTGGACCAACTAGAGGGAGCCATGTGGACCTATGAGAGGCCACCAAGTGTCCCTGCTTTTGAAAACCAATTTTTTTTTTTATATACTGACAAACCTCTAGTGGAATCAAACTACAAACTTTCCGTTTACCAATAGACTGCTCTATTTTTACGCCACATATGGTTCTTATTATATAATGGTGGTGTGGTTAAATTTAAAGAAGAGTGGTTTTGCCGTTGGGGCATGGGCTCAGGCTGGTGGGAATGCCCAACCTCCATAGGTTTCATTATAGTCCTGTGAAAAAAGGTGAAGGTTGGGAAGGGTGGGGCATGTGGCACCCAGCTCATGCCCCATCCCATAGTTTTTTTTGTTGCGGAGACCATAGGCAAAGGTTATGGCGGGGCATAGGAGAAGGACACAAAGGTATCACTCGCCCACAGTATTATCAACTGCCACGAGACCGGGAGCGGGGCTAGGGAGGCATGTGGCCTATGGCCCACACCCCTCAGTCACGTATGTTATTATATGACTCACAAGAGGGGAAAATTGTTTGGCGGAGGGACTTGACCCATAAAAAAAATATTTAATGTTTAAAAAAAACACAAAAAATGCCCTGATAAGATTGGATTGAACCTAGGACCTTCGGTTTTCAATTTTACCACCCCACCAATATGCCACATAGAGGGTTTTTTGCCAAATTTTGTAGAGCATTTTGTAGGCAGATTGAAGGAGGCTTATCTTGGCCATGTTTCAACCTTTTTGAGCCTAAGAAGTTCATGCAAAGGGGTGTTTGGGCATTTTTGAAGAAATGGTAGAGTTATTTTTGCAAGTTGAGAATTGTATGTTGATGTATTTGAACATTTTAGCATATAATAAAAAGGGCCACCATTGGAAACTCTACCCAGAGACATAGCCCTGGAGGGGTGAACTATGTCATTAATTTGTTGTGTTTTGATGCTTCTTATTGTCCATTTTAACTATTACAAATTTGCAAAATTTACTTTAGTTTGTGTGCTTTTGTAATCAAAATCCATTTCATAAAAGACATAAACTAGCTTGCAAAGCATTTCATGAACCTTCATTTTTAATTTCAAATTAGTAAGGAAGTAAATCTTGCCACATATTCATCCATATTTAATTGCCCCAGCATGAGTTCATGAAACTCCTTAAATTTTTCATCATAGAAATCCTCAGTTAGGTATTTATTTTGAAATTCTCCCATACTATCTCTTGTTCATTGATTACATGCACAACCCTTACTTTCTCTGACCACAAAGTGGCTTTTCCTTAGAGCCGGTAGATGGCTAAACGATCTTTGATATTATCATCATAATCATAAACCTGCAAATATTTATTCATATTTATCAGCCAAGCTTTAGGTGTCTCGTCTAATCCACCATAAAATGTTGGAGGCTTAATTTTCCTAAATTATCCTTGTAATTTTTCCTTTTGTCTTTTGTCTTTTCTTTTTTCGAAAGTGTTTCTAGATTCCTCCTCCTTCATCTTTCTATTTTTTAAGTGTCTTAAGAGAATTCCATTAAAAAATGCAATTTAAGCAATGAATATATATATATATAGAAAGAAAGAAAGAAAGTATTTTTAATGTCCATGAGGCTAAAAATAGCCTATGGGACAGATTGCTTCTCCATCTAGCTATTGTATTCGGCCCTTTTCCTGTGGAGTTTTACAATAAACACTCCCGGCTTCTTGACAAACTCTTCGCTGAATAGATTATCCCAAGAGCTAGCCGCCATAATACCTTCATAAATTTCCATGTTGTCTTTGAAGGCCTCACATTTTAAAATGAAATGTTTTTCTGTTTCCATATTTCCGAAAGAGCAAAAAATATATACTCTTTCCTCCCACATTTCTTTTGGCCTTTTCCAACACCCTGTTTCACAACGGATTTGATGATAATTATCCTTAATTGAGCAATAAGAATTTTATATCTCCAAGAAATATTAGCCCCTATGCACGCTTTTTGTTGATGATTATGAGTGGGGTTAAACTCTTCAATGTATTACTTCTTCTTTCTCCCTAGCTCTTTCTCTCGAGTACATTTGTGGAACTTATCCATAACAAATTTTTTTATCTCTTTATTGTTTGTAGGACATGTGCTCAAGCAAACACGCCATTTACTAAACCATTTTTTATTTTGGGACATCCAAGTCTTCTTTATTTTGCACAATCTGTCATTAAACACAACCTTAAGCCATCTAACCTCTTCCATTTGCTCAATTTTTTTCAAATATGTTATGACTCACATCATAGCAATTGCTTCAATAGGAGCAACCCATGTTTCACTTAACAAGATAGCATAAGGAACTGCACTTTTAATTTTGAATTTTTTTGCAATCAAATGCTTCTGAATTTTCTCAATTTGTTTCCACTGCATCTCGGTTGTGCTGCTAGCCCACAATTCACAACTATAGAGAATCACCGAAATCACTAGAAGCCCAAAAATAGTTAGAGTGGTTTTCCAGTCCCACAACTCTGCCTCTCTACACCTGTTTTGAAGAGCATAAAATTCTTTCCAACCCCACAACATTCTTTTCTTTCTACAACCATCCCAACTTAAATTTCTGTTGAAGTCAATTTTGAGATATTTGCAGTCTGCAACTTTTTCCATAATGTTGCCTTCAGAGTAGAACTTATGTTGGTTATGTTTTATTTTGTTAGACAAAACCACTACTTTTGTTTTGCTAATATTGACTTGCATCCCCACCCTTCTACAAAAATGCTTAAGGGAACATAAGTGCTCTTGCAAGCCAAGAGCCAATTTAGCAATCAGTATAAGGTCATTTGTATACAAAAGGAGCCTTATATAAGGCAC